>CM017560.1:9454688-10054688 GCA_007844125.1 Sinonovacula constricta | reverse complement strand
AATATTAATCGTAGAGCAAAATATCTAAAAAACGTATTTAGAGTTTTGTAACTTTGTGCAATATATGTTCTCTGTAAATACCGATATAAGCATGGTGAGTGTGTGGATGCCATGCGAGACGTTAGCTAATTTATTCAGGGTTGCTTGTTGGTTTCTCCACAATCAATATTTGCAAGTTGCAGCTATAGTCAAATATGACATGTTCGTATGCGATTAACAACACATATTAAAATTTGAACTAGCAGCAGACAAAGATACAAATATGCAAATTGAAAATAACATTATAAAAAATGAGGAAAACTGAAAGATAAAACAGCCTTGGAACGATCGGTTAGAAGGACCGTCGGTTAGCAGGACCTACTGGGATGCTTAAACCGATTTATAGAACGCGCCAGCATCGCACGTCTGCACATGTTGTTCTTTGTAAATAAGCAGTTTAAATTTTAAAAAAAACTTGGTTTTAACATCTTGCTAGTAATACAATGTGATCCCAATGTCTGAAGAAATGCTTATTTCATTAAAAATATGAAGAATTTACGATGTTGAAGAAAAATTATGGTTGGTAAATCAGGTGGATCTTTGATAAAAGAATGGACTATCGATGGTAAAAATGTTATCAAGGTAACTTCTCATTTTATTTACGTTTCTCTAAATTGGCTAAGGGTTTTGTCGTCCAAATAAACAAAGTAGCGCTAAAAGTATCAAACGAATCTGCGATCTGCGAAGCGTGCACAGTACCATTCACTTTTCTATCAATCATTTGTTCATACACGATCACTGCCTGTATCTATCAGGTGATGTAATGGTATAAAGGCATTAATTTAGTTGCAAGCAAGGTATTAAATCTTTATGTTAATATGTAGACATCTCATTAATTCTAACTACAGATCAATAGAATTTTAAATTATAAAATGTGTCTATAACATTTGAAGAATGCTGTATGAAACATTTTAAGTCCTGATTTTTGCATATCTTTTCACAATATTGAATGACGTGATAACGAACTGCATTAGCTATGAATCGAGATTTCTTGTGTTTCATTTGAATGTTGTCAATCTTCAAAGAAGCGATAGATAATGGAATGTTACGCCATTCCACCGTTTACCAGGTAAGAGTGGGTAAATGTCCGAAAAATATTTTCAGCGTTAAAGTTTAAGATTCCTTGTCCTAAATGTCTGATATTTTATCAAAGCTCCATCGCTCTGGCACTCTTGTCCCAGCTTCAGGACATCGTGTTTTCGATAACCTTGTATGTTACTATTGTTTAATAATTGGACTAACATGACGCCATGTAAAACTTATCAACTACCTCGAGACTGAAGACGCCTACGAATGCATGTACTGTATTGAAAGTCTTCAGATACAAAAGTGTGCATTGAATACAAGATATACTTTGCGATATGTTTCTTTAAAATATACATTTTTATTCTGTTTACACTATTGTTTAAAACGCATTTGCCACAAAATGGTCTTTCATTATATCTCCATGACATATAAACCCAAAATGTACATTTTCTTTTCACAAATTGATTGTGAAGTAAGTGACTTTGTGGTTTTTACTATTGAGGTTATATTATTGGCGATACTATTGAACGTGTGCCGGCTGTTTTAGATGTTTCCGAATATCCTTGACGAAAGCACAACTATGCACGTCTATTCTGCAATGTTGCACATGTAAACAACCGTTGAAGCTGCAGCTTTGAGTTGGGTCGATGACTGCACGAGGGCCTTGCAGGAAACCATTATAAACCATTAGACTACAAATTGAAGGCAGAAGAGATAAATATGTGTACATACAAAAAATATAAGATTAAAAGATTGCTTATCATTTGAAAGACACAGTATATTTCTATACTCTTTTTGTGGATGTGTGTCTGTTCATTTGGCGGTCAGTGATGTCAAATAATGTAATTGCATGCTATTTGATTTCGGTGTTTATGTGGACGTTACTTCATTTTAAGTTAATATTTTAAACATCCTTGCAGTTAAACAACGTGTAGTGTTAGCTGCTGTCGAGCAAACAATAAATAGCTTGCTGGTATAGATCTACAATGGGGAGACATTCTTTTGTTCATGTGCCATGAAGAGTCTGATGCATTTTGTTGAATTTTAAGAAATCTTACAACTTAGAAATGTCCTTAAATTTTTAGTGTGATACCCGACAATTAAAGTGCAAAAACTAAGTTTTTGTTTTGGGTGTGTCCAAGAATTGCGAGTGTTACGACGAGACATTATTTCTATGGGTTCAGTTATATCTCTATCAGCATAGATATGTTGCATATGTTTAGTGCCAGATACCAGGATCCTGAAATCGTTTTTGGAAATGCATACTGATCAATTAATAATGTTATTCTGTGTGCTTATGTTGAACGTATTTTTTTTACACATAAACTAAAATGATACCAGAGAAATCTGTTTTAGCGGAAAACCCCGTTGCATAAATAAAGAAAATGATGATAGTCAAATTGAGTGGCTGTGATAAAAATCATCTTCCAGTCGGCTCTTTTAGCAACTAACCGCTCCAATGTGGTAACTGTTGGACGTTCTCTATTTTTGTATAATGTTTCGTCACAGTATTAACTTTTACATTAAACTAGCATGCGCATACATTGGTCCTGTGCCTTTTCGAATTTTAATACTCATAAGGACCTTATTGTATCATATTTAAAACCGTTTCATATTTTCTTTTTCATGGGTCTCTCTGTACATGTACTCATTTTATTCATTCTATCAGGATTGTAACGTTTATTTCTCTTTGGACATTGGTACTTTATTTCCATTTCAACGTGAACATGCTGCTTCACGAATTTACATTTCTTCTCTGGTTATTTTGTTCTTGATTCATTTACTTAATTTTTTTTACAATAGAGAGTTTTGTGTGGTCTTTTGTGATAGAAATAATACTTATCCCATCTCCCATATACAATGTGAACAGTATTTTAAACTTCGTCAATACTTTTTAATGATGTCATAACTTTGCTCTTAGAATACGTTATCATTTGGACAGGTTTGATTTAAATAGAATTGTTTTCTTTTCACTACTTGCAATTGAGAAACTCCCCGGGAAGTGTAAGGTTAGAGGTCGACAAAACCTGTTAAATCATGCCAATTGAACCTTTTGACGACTAGCCGTTCCAATTCGGTAATTGTTGGGTTTTCTGTATTGTGTATAATAATGTCTGCTCAGTTGGGTTGTAATGTTCGAGCGTTCCATAAACCGGCTTTGACTAATACTAAAAACGTCGAGAAAGGATTGATAGTAAGGTAGCAGACGCAACCTCGCTTAAATGGACCTATCATCAGAAAAGAGCGTTAATACTTTGTCAGAATTAAACCCTTAAAAGAAGAGAACAAATTATTAAGAGGTTTTTAATAACATACAAGAAATTCAGTTGACGCGAAGCATTAAAGACAATGAATACATTCAATTAAATAACATAGCAGCTTTATTCTAACTATGGTACCGGTCTGCTGTTTACAGTTGTATGTAGTGTTAACACGGAGTCCTATCAATAAGCTTAAGTACGTACGAGCACCTAGAGACGTGCCGAAAAGAAATCCTAGTTTCTAAGGTATTAACATATAGGGACGTACTGAGAATCAAAACCTGACATAATGTCATACATAGAAATATCCAGTTTTCTGTTACTGTTACTTACTGTTAGTTGTTTCACTTTTACGGGATATTTTTATTTATACTGTTTGTTTGATAGAAAAACCTTCAAGGAGTGCGAGGTTGGAGAGCTCCACAAACCAGGTTTAAACACCCCAGTCTGCCCTTTTGCCGACTGACCGTTCCAAGGCGATAACTGATGGTTTTTCTTTTTGTGTGTTATTAATCGTCTCTGTGTTTTTGTCACATTTACATTTGCCTTGTTTGCCTTTGTCTACAGGTTAATAAAATGCAAATATCTGTGAAAATTTTGGTAGGACCTTTTCTTATTGACCTATTTATTGAAATTGACAAATAAATAAATGAAGCATAATATAAACTAGCGTTTTCATAATGATATTATTATGATTTAAATCAAACCTAAATTTCGAAAGGATTTTGAAAATTAAGCTGTGTTGCATAAAGTGTGTTACAGTAACCTGGTTTCTAACATTCAAATAGTAAACTGTATTGCAAACTCGTGTAAACCTAGAAAATTGGAATACACATAAATGCAATTGGATGTAACACAATGAGCGACCATAAAGGTTTGGATAATTCACAATACTAAAGTCTTCTTTCTATCTTTCTAAGTTAAATTACCCTTTGGGACTCTGACCACTTACATGGCGAACACTAGCACGTCTAATGCTCCCTTAATGCCGGGACTGGCCTGGTTGCACCGGCTTGCACAAACAGCTTCAGAGCGCCTAGACCTCGCGATATAACACATGGTTACATGGTGCGACACAAAGACACTGTATTGTGCGTCGCAAAGAGAGCACCCAAAGCCTCTTTATATTACAAGTTATACCAACTGCCCGGAAACACGGGCCTGTATCTTTACCAAGCGATATATAAACCACACGGAGACGCAAGGTTACTCTTTATGGTACCTTGAATTACAAGTTTTTTTTTATATATATTTTTGTTTTGTCTTACGGTCAGACAGAAACTATTACTCAACCTTCTAGATAATGAAGCGCATGGATAACTTTCTACAAGGGAGAAAATGCTCAAAAATACACATAGTTTAAGGCTTAAGTTTCAAAAGAAATTATGACTGCATAATCTCAAATGTCTAAAATAGACAGTCTGGAAAAGTCTTCTTTTTAACTAAAAGAATATATATATATAAGGCTTAAGTTTCAAAAGAAATTATGATATATATATATATCGCTTATTGCTTTTGTTGTTATCATTTCACATTTGTTTGGAAATTGTGTGTTAGATGCAATATAGGTACATGAATACGAAAAAAGCCATACTAGGAACTTTATAATTTTAACAGCGTCTACCATTTATAATGGTACACTTACGAATTAAGATCAACTATTCCGTTATTTCGATGCCGACACCCCATTGCAAATGTCACCTTAAATCGCCAATTCTGTCAATCAAACAACGTGAAATTGTACTTGTGGCCCACGGACTCCGCATGTTACTAATCATTTATATATTTTCTGTAAGCTTCATACTCCAGTTGTCGACATGAGGCACGGAGTTGCCATTTCCGCAGCAAACAGGCGTTCTTGAATTTATCTCCAATGGTAAACACGTTCTTTGTAATAATTTCTACTTGTTATATCTTTACACATTCGACGTCTAAGCAATCAATGTCTGTCTCCGACATGTTGCAGGACGTTAAGGTTTCTACATGTTAAAATTGACGTCTAGTTCCATTGTGTAAACAATACACGTCGAACATATCAAAAGAAGGTTTGTAACTGTTAATAATGGACACCAGAGTCAGATCTCTTTAGAAGCACGTCCGGTTCCGAAGTGTAAAGAGTAGACTGCTGACACCGACCTGTCAATAATGGACGTCAGAAGCATTACTGTAAGTAATAAAAATCTGACCTTACTTATTGGTGATAAGCATCTGGCTGTTAATATTTGACGTCTGATGCCGACCTTTTAATTATGGACTACATGTTAGTAAATGGATGGCTTACACCGACCTGTCAATAATGGACGTCAGAAGCATTTCTGTAAATCATAAAAAATCTGACCTTACCTATTGGTGATAAGCATCTGGCTGTTAATATTTGACGTCTGGTGTCGACCTTTTAATTATGGACTAAATGTTAGTAAATGGATGGCTTACGCCGACCTGTCAATAATGGACGTCAGAAGCATTACTATAAATCATAAAAAATCTTACCTTACCTATTGGTATAAGCATCTGGCTGTTAATATTTGACGTCTGGTGCCGACCTTTTAATTATGGACTACATGTTAGTAAATGGATGGCTTACACCGACCTGTCAATAATGGACGTCAGAAGCATTACTGTAAATCATAAAAAATCTGACCTTACCTATTGGTGATAAGCATCTGGCTGTTAATTTTTGACGTCTGGTGCCGACCTTTTAATTATGGACTACATGTTGGTAAATGGATGGCTTACACCGACCTGTCAATAATGGACGTCAGAAGCATTACTGTAAATCATAAAAAATCTGACCTTACCTATTGGTGATAAGCATCTGGCTGTTAATTTTTGACGTCTGGTGCCGACCTTTTAATTATGGACTACATGTTGGTAAATGGATGACTTACACCGACCTGTTAATAATAGATGTCTGACACCTGTGTAACGACCGGTGTCGCTATATAAGTTTATTTATAAAATGCCACGTTTATTTAACGACGAAATAGTGTAACAGAAAGAACAAGCCAGCAACAAACTAGTACAATAATGTTTTATTTTAATAAACAATTAAATCTATGGCGTTATAAAACAATAACAAATAAATGAGACAATATTTCAGAAAGCAAAATAAATGTTTGCTTACAGTTTGTCCCTTTAATAGTCTAATTAATAATCCAACGTCGAATAATCCTGAAGAGTTTTTGGTAGAATGTCCTCGTAGATGAGCACAGTTGAAATAATCCAAAGGTAGAACAAAACACGAATGTAAATGATATAATTCCAAATGCAACACTTTATTATTATATCACTGTAGAATATAGTAATTCCACGTAAGTTCCAACACAGAAAGATTTAATATAGAAGCTGCAAGTATTTTCAAACTATATATCCAAACTCTATGTCCAAACGTTTATCCAAACTATTACTGACAATAGACATCTGGCATCGACATGCTGATAATAGACTTCTGACACTGACCTGTTGATAATAGACGTCTGGCACCGACCTGTTGATAATAGGCGTCTGGTACTGACCTGTTGATAATAGACGTCTGGCACTGACCTGTTGATAATAAACGTCTGGTACTGACCTGTTGATAATAGGCGTCTGGTACTGGCCTGTTGATAATAGACGTCTGGTACTGACCTGTTGATAATAGACGTCTGGCACTGACCTGCTGATAATAGACTTCTGGCACTGACCTGTTGATAATAGACGTCTGGCACTGACCTGTTGATAATAGACGTCTGGTACTGACCTGTTGATAATAGACGTCTGACACTGACCTGTTGATAATAGACGTCTGGCACCGACCTGTTGATAATAGGCGTCTGGTACTGACCTGTTGATAATAGGCGTCTGGTACTGACCTGTTGATAATAGACTTCTGGCACTGACCTGTTGATAATAGACATATGACACCGACCTGTTGATAATAGATGTCTGGCACTGACCTGTTGATAATAGACGTCTGGTACTGACCTGTTGATAATAGACGTCTGGTACTGACCTGTTGATAATAGACGTCTGGCACTGACCTGTTGATAATAGACGTCTGGTACTCACCTGTTGATAATAGACGTCTGGTACTGACCTGTTGATAATAGACGTCTGGCACTGACCTGTTGATAATAGACGTCTGGTACTGACCTGTTGATAATAGACGTCTTGCACCGACCTGTTGATAATAGACGTCTGGCACTGACCTGTTGACAAAAGACGTCTGGTACTGACCTGTTGATAATATACGTCTGGCACTGACCTGTTGATAATATACGTATGGCACCGACCTGTTGATAATAGACGTATGGCACCGTCCTGTTGACAATAGACGTCTGGTACTGACCTGTTGATAATATACGTCTGGCACTGACCTGTTGATAATAGACGTCTGGCACTGACCTGCTGATAATAGACTTCTGGCACTGACCTGTTGATATTAGACGTCTGGCACTGACCTGCTGATAATAGACGTCTGGTACTGACCTGTTGATAATAGACGTCTGGCACTGACCTGATGATAATAGACGTCCGGCACTGACCTGTTGATAATAGAAGTCTGGCACCGACCTGTTGATAATAGACGTCTGGTACTGACCTGTTGATAATAGACGTCTGGCACTGACCTGTTGATAATAGACGTCTGGTACTGACCTGTTGATAATAGACGTCTGGTACTGACCTGTTGATAATAGACGTCTGGTACTGACCTGTTGACAATAGACGTCTGGCACTGACCTGTTGATAATAGACGTCTGGTACTGACCTGTTGACAATAGACGTCTGGCACTGACCTGCTGATAATAGACTTTTGGCACTGACCTGTTGATATTAGACGTCTGGTACTGACATGTTGACAATAGACGTCTGGCACTGACCTGTTGATAATAGACGTCTGGCACTGACCTGTTTATAATAGACGTCTGGTACTGACCTGTTGATAATAGACGTCTGGGACTGACCTGTTTATAATAGACGTCTGGTACTGACCTGTTGACAATAGACGTCTGGCACTGACCTGCTGATAATAGACTTTTGGCACTGACCTGTTGATATTAGACGTCTGGTACTGACATGTTGACAATAGACGTCTGACACTGACCTGATGATAACAGACGTCCGGCACTGACCTGTTTATAATAGACGTCTGACACTGACCTGTTGATAATAGACGTCTGGCACTGACCTGTTGATAATAGACTTCTGACACTGACCTGTTGATAATAGACGTCTGACACTGACCTGTTGATAATAGACGTCTGGTACTGACCTGTTGATAATAGACGTCTGGCACTGACCTGTTGATAATAGACGTCTGACACTGACCTGTTGATAATAGACGTCTGGCACTGACCTGTTGATAATAGACGTCTGACACTGACCTGTTTATAATAGACTTCTGGCACTGACCTGTTGATAATAGACGTCTGACACTGACCTGTGGATAATAGACGTCTGGTACTGACCTGTTGATAATAGACGTCTGACACTGACCTGTTGATAATAGACGTCTGACACCGTCCTGTTGATAATAGACGTCTGACACTGACCTGTTGATAATAGACTTCTGACACCGTCCTGTTGATAATAGACGTCTGGCACTGACCTGTTGATAATAGACGTCTGGCACTGACCTGTTGATAATAGACGTCTGACACTGACCTGTTGATAATAGACGTCTGGTACTGACCTGTTGATAATAGACTTCTGACACCGTCCTGTTGATAATAGACGTCTGGCACTGACCTGTTGATAATAGACGTCTGGTACTGACCTGTTGATAATAGACGTCTGGTACTGACCTGTTGATAATAGACGTCTGGCACTGACCTGTTGATAATAGACGTCTGGCACTGACCTGTTGATAATAGACTACTGGCACTGACCTGTTGATAATAGACGTCTGGTACTGACACGTTGATAATAGACGTCTGGCACTGACCTGCTGATAATAGACTTCTGACACCGACCTGTTGATAATAGACGTCTGGCACTGACCTGTTGATAATAGACGTCTGGCACTGACCTGTTGATAATAGACGTCTGGCACTGACCTGCTGACAATAGACTTCTGACACCGTCCTGTTGATAATAGACGTCTGGCACTGACCTGTTGATAATAGACGTCTGGCACTGACCTGTTGATAATAGACGTCTGGTACTGACCTGTTGATAATAGACGTCTGGCTCTGACCTGCTGGTAATAGATTTCTGACACCGTCCTGTTGATAATAGACGTCTGGTACTGACCTGTTGATAATAGACGTCTGACACTGACCTGTTGATAATAGACGTCTGGCACCGACCTGTTGATAATAGACGTCTGGTACTGACCTGTTGATAATAGGCGTTTGGCACCGACCTGTTGGTAATAGACTTCTGGTACTGACCTGTTGATAATAGACGTCTGGCACCGACCTGTTGATAATAGACGTCTGGCACTGACCTGTTGATAATAGACTTCTGACACTGACCTGTTGATAATAGACTTCTGACACTGACCTGTTGAAAATAGATGTCTTGCACCGACCTGTTGATAATAGACGTCTGGCACCGACCTGTTGATAATAGACGTCTGGTACTGACCTGTTGAGAATAGACGTCTTGCACCGACCTGTTGATAATAGACGTCTTGCACCGACCTGTTGATAATAGACGTCTGGCACTGACCTGTTGACAAAAGACGTCTGGTACTGACCTGTTGATAATATACGTCTGGCACTGACCTGTTGATAATATACGTATGGCACCGACCTGTTGATAATAGACGTCTGGCACCGACCTGTTGATAATAGACGTCTGGCACTGACCTGTTGATAATAGACGTCTGGTACTGACCTGTTGATAATAGACGTCTTGCACCGACCTGTTGATAATAGACGTCTGGCACTGACCTGTTGACAAAAGACGTCTGGTACTGACCTGTTGATAATATACGTCTGGCACTGACCTGTTGATAATATACGTATGGCACCGACCTGTTGATAATAGACGTATGGCACCGTCCTGTTGACAATAGACGTCTGGTACTGACCTGTTGATAATATACGTCTGGCACTGACCTGTTGATAATAGACGTCTGGCACTGACCTGCTGATAATAGACTTCTGGCACTGACCTGTTGATATTAGACGTCTGGCACTGACCTGCTGATAATAGACGTCTGGTACTGACCTGTTGATAATAGACGTCTGGCACTGACCTGATGATAATAGACGTCCGGCACTGACCTGTTGATAATAGAAGTCTGGCACCGACCTGTTGATAATAGACGTCTGGTACTGACCTGTTGATAATAGACGTCTGGCACTGACCTGTTGATAATAGACGTCTGGTACTGACCTGTTGATAATAGACGTCTGGTACTGACCTGTTGACAATAGACGTCTGGCACTGACCTGTTGATAATAGACGTCTGGTACTGACCTGTTGACAATAGACGTCTGGCACTGACCTGCTGATAATAGACTTTTGGCACTGACCTGTTGATATTAGACGTCTGGTACTGACATGTTGACAATAGACGTCTGGCACTGACCTGTTGATAATAGACGTCTGGCACTGACCTGTTTATAATAGACGTCTGGTACTGACCTGTTGATAATAGACGTCTGGCACTGACCTGTTTATAATAGACGTCTGGTACTGACCTGTTGACAATAGACGTCTGGCACTGACCTGCTGATAATAGACTTTTGGCACTGACCTGTTGATATTAGACGTCTGGTACTGACATGTTGACAATAGACGTCTGACACTGACCTGATGATAACAGACGTCCGGCACTGACCTGTTTATAATAGACGTCTGACACTGACCTGTTGATAATAGACGTCTGACACTGACCTGTTGATAATAGACTTCTGACACTGACCTGTTGATAATAGACGTCTGGTACTGACCTGTTGATAATAGACGTCTGGCACTGACCTGTTGATAATAGACGTCTGACACTGACCTGTTGATAATAGACGTCTGGTACTGACCTGTTGATAATAGACGTCTGGCACTGACCTGTTGATAATAGACGTCTGACACTGACCTGTTGATAATAGACGTCTGGCACTGACCTGTTGATAATAGACGTCTGACACTGACCTGTTTATAATAGACTTCTGGCACTGACCTGTTGATAATAGACGTCTGACACTGACCTGTGGATAATAGACGTCTGGTACTGACCTGTTGATAATAGACGTCTGACACTGACCTGTTGATAATAGACGTCTGACACCGTCCTGTTGATAATAGACGTCTGACACTGACCTGTTGATAATAGACTTCTGACACCGTCCTGTTGATAATAGACGTCTGGCACTGACCTGTTGATAATAGACGTCTGGCACTGACCTGTTGATAATAGACGTCTGACACTGACCTGTTGATAATAGACGTCTGGTACTGACCTGTTGATAATAGACTTCTGACACCGTCCTGTTGATAATAGACGTCTGGCACTGACCTGTTGATAATAGACGTCTGGTCAGTATAACGTCTGGTACTGACCTGTTGATAATAGACGTCTGGTACTGACCTGTTGATAATAGACGTCTGGCACTGACCTGTTGATAATAGACGTCTGGCACTGACCTGTTGATAATAGACTACTGGCACTGACCTGTTGATAATAGACGTCTGGTACTGACACGTTGATAATAGACGTCTGGCACTGACCTGCTGATAATAGACTTCTGACACCGACCTGTTGATAATAGACGTCTGGCACTGACCTGTTGATAATAGTCGTCTGGCACTGACCTGTTGATAATAGACGTCTGGCACTAACCTGCTGACAATAGACTTCTGACACCGTCCTGTTGATAATAGACGTCTGGCACTGACCTGTTGATAATAGACGTCTGGCACTGACCTGTTGATAATAGACGTCTGGTACTGACCTGTTGATAATAGACGTCTGGCTCTGACCTGCTGGTAATAGATTCCTGACACCGTCCTGTTGATAATAGACGTCTGGTACTGACCTGTTGATAATAGACGTCTGACACTGACCTGTTGATAATAGACGTCTGGCACCGACCTGTTGATAATAGACGTCTGGTACTGACCTGTTGATAATAGGCGTTTGGCACCGACCTGTTGGTAATAGACTTCTGGTACTGACCTGTTGATAATAGACGTCTGGCACCGACCTGTTGATAATAGACGTCTGGCACTGACCTGTTGATAATAGACTTCTGACACTGACCTGTTGATAATAGACTTCTGACACTGACCTGTTGAAAATAGACGTCTTGCACCGACCTGTTGATAATAGACGTCTGGCACCGACCTGTTGATAATAGACGTCTGGTACTGACCTGTTGAGAATAGACGTCTTGCACCGACCTGTTGATAATAGACGTCTGGTACTGACCTGTTGATAATAGACGTCTGGCACTGACCTGTTGAAAATAGACGTCTGGTACCGACCTGTTGATAATAGACGTCTGGCACCGACCTGTTGATAATAGACGTCTGGTACTGACCTGTTGATAATAGACGTCTTGCACCGACCTGCTGATAATAGACGTCTGGTACTGACCTGTTGATAATAGACGTCTGGCACTGACCTGTTGATAATAGACGTCTTGCAACGACCTGTTGATAATAGACGTCTTGCACCGACCTGTTGATAATAGACGTCTGGTACTGACCTGTTGATAATAGACGTCTGGCACTGACCTGTTGATAATAGACGTCTGGCACCGACCTGTTGATAATAGACGTCTGGCACTGACCTGTTGAAAATAGACGTCTGGTACTGACCTGTTAAAAATAGACGTCTGGTACTGACCTGTTGAAAATAGACGTCTTGCACTAACCTATTGATAATAGACGTCTGGTATTGACCTGTTGATAATAGACGTCTTGCACTGACCTGTTGATAATAGACGTCTGGCACTGACCTGTTGAAAATAGACGTCTGGCACTGACCTGTTGAAAATAGACGTCTTGCACCGACCCGATGATAATAGACGTCTTGCACCGACCTGTTGATAATAGACGTCTGGCACTGACCTGTTGAAAATAGACGTCTGGTACTGACCTGTTGAAAATAGACGTCTTGCACTGACCTGTTGAGAATAGACGTCTGGTACTGACCTGTTGATAATAGGCGTCTGGCACTGACTTGTTGATAATAGACGTCTGGCACTGACCTGTTGATAATAGACGTCTGGCAGCGACCTGTTGATAATAGGCGTCTGGCGCTGACCTGTTGATAATTGACGTCTGGCGCTGACCTGTTGATAATAGACGTCTGGCGCTAACCTGTTGATAATAGACGTCTGGCGCTGACCTGTTGATAATAGACGTTTGGCACCGACCTGTTGATAATAGACGTCTGGCACTGATCTATTGATAACAGACGTCTGTTACTGACCTGTTGATAATAGACGTCTGGCGCTGACCTGTTGATAATAGACGTCTGGTACTGACCTGTTGATATTAGACGTCTGGCAGCGACCTGTTGATAATAGACGTCTGGCAGCGACCTGTTGATAATAGACGTCTGGCAGCGACCTGTTGATAATAGACGTCTGGCAGCGACCTGTTGATAATAGACGTCTGGTACCGACCTGTTGATAATAGACGTCTGGCACCGACCTGTTGGTAATAACCCTTAGGCACCGACCTGTTGATAATAGACGTCTGGTACCGACCTGTTGATAATAGACGTCTGGTACTGACCTGTTGATATTAGACGTCTGGCAGCGACCTGTTGATAATAGACGTCTGGTACTGACCTGTTGATAATAGACGTCTGGTACCGACCTGTTTATAATAGACGTCTGGTACTGACCTGTTGATATTAGACGTCTGGTACTGACCTGTTGATAATAGACGTCTGGTACTGACCTGTTGATAATAGACGTCTGGTACTGACCTGTTGATATTAGACGTCTGGCACTGACCTGTTGATAACAGACGTCTGGCACCGACCTGTTGATAATAGACGTCTGGCACCGACCTGTTGGTAATAACCCTTAGGCACTGACCTGTTGATAATAGACGTCTGGTACTGACCTGTTGATATTAGACGTCTGGCAGCGACCTGTTGATAATAGACGTCTAGCAGCGACCTATTGATAATAGACGTCTGGCACCGTCCTGTTGGTAATAACCCTTAGGCACCGACCTGTTGATAATAGACGTCTGGTACCGACCTGTTGATAATAGATGTTTGGCAGCGTCCTGTTGGTAATAACCCTTAGGCACCGACCTGTTGATAATAGACGTCTGGAACCAACTTGTTGCTACTAGACAACTGAACTGGCTTGATAATGCACATCTGACACCTACCTGTTGAGAAAGGACGTTTGGTACCGATATGAAACTGACTCGTTCATAATGCACGTCGGATACCGTCTTGTTGAGAAAGGACGTTTGGTACCGATAATTATGACACTGACTTGTTCATAATGCACGTCTGACACCGACCTGTTGCGAACAGATATCTGGCTCTAACCAGTTCATAATGAACGTCCGGCATGGACCTGTTGAGAACAGAAGTCTGTCACCGACCTGTTGAGAACAGACGTCTGGCGCTGACCTATCGACAGCACATTTGACTAGAGTTGTTGTTTTTTGCTTTAAAATTGTGTCTTTCCATGCTTCAAATGGTAAAAGTAGTACTGGCATCTGTTTAAACTATATGTTCCATTGATTATATTGGGTAATGCAGATATGCATACAATGCAGAAATATATCGGTGCCTAAACGAGCGAAGGGGGTGAAAATGTTACTTGAATGAGTGTTCCACTGGCTATGCATTATATACTAGGTTAAGATATTTTCGAAATAAAGTAGTGTATTTAGGTGGCGTCTGGTAGCACTGATGAGCAGTTATTGTAGATATAAGTTTAGTTAAAATACTCTCATATGGAGAGTATTTATGTTACATATGTACAAGATTCTATAATCAGATATCTATTGACTGTGTTGTGGCTTTGTCTCACTGTATAATCTATACTCAGAAGAAGCCGGATACTTGCCTGCTTGACCGTGCGTAACACAATGGATTCACGGAATATTGTTTTAATAATTTATAATTCAGCATTATATGCACACGTTTAATCGCTGAAAGGGTCACACTTACACCGCCCAAAACAGTGTTTTTCGGCACCTTGATTTCTTTGTTTTATTTTAATGACACTGAAGAACGGCATGTGAGAAAATACTGAAGGGACGGCTAATAATTCTTTGATCTGACAGAATAACGCCCTTTTTAATCTGATAAAGCCCCTTATTTTAGGTATAATTTTTCCATCACCAGAAATTGCCAGAAAATAAACAAACAAAATGAGCAGGATCTTTTACAGATTCATGTGCAGAATCTTACTTTTATTTTTAACATAGACACAAGTCTGACAAAGTGAATATATATTATTATCCTGCATAACACAGGCTATCCTAAACTCTGTCTGTCCGAAACTCTGTCTGTGTAATTGCGCTTTGATGTAGTTAAAACGAGACTGTCACAGACATTCCCTTGCCACTCGGTGCTAGCTTGAAGAAAGGGAAAAGTCAGAATTTGCATATAAAGAAAAAGGGAAGAAATCTGAAATGGATCTGTCAATAAAAAACTGTCTGGTTATCATCTTAATAAAAAAAAAAACATGTGCAATCGCAAAACGTGATGATATGTGCTGTAAGACAGGTGGGTTAGTCATTTCAATGGAAACAATACGATTGTGCACCATTTGAGGAAAACACCGCAGGCTATTGCATTTCAAGGTTGTATAAATTACACTGGGTCCAAGGGACTCCTTCACGTTGAATGTAATGTAATCCCATGTAATTCATACGACGTTGAAACGCAAAAGCTTGCAATTTATTCCTTTTTTATATTTAAAAGTGTTCAAACACAAAGAAAACGACCGAAATTATAATTTTGTTCTTTAAATGATGTAAGCGTACACTGATTTAAGCGGCCCCATTGTCTTTATTTCACAATGAAAACATTGGGTTACTTAATAGTTCATCATGGCGGCGTGCATGCGGAAGGCAAATATGTAACAATGATACCTCTTTGCCTGTGTTACTGACCATTTTGTCTGAAAATGAAAAAAATGTGTGCTAAGTTCACAGAGTGACAGCGCATTGAAATGATCTGGGTAAGGGGCTGGCTTTGTAAATGTCTGCAGGTTTGTCTGTGCTTGTTAATGATATTCAGATCTGTTTTGGTATTGATGGTTCCCATAATGTTTCGTTGACATCCAGTAAGCCGATGCCGAGGAATAACTAAGAAGCAAACTTTACTCTGTATACATACTGCATAAATAATCAATGGCCATAACTCTTGTGTTGAAAGGTCCAATTGGAACATGCCGAGGATATGTGCATCTTATTTGGTATTGAAAGTTCCCAGAAAGTTTCATTGAAATCCAGTCAGTGGTTCCCTAGAAATAGCGCGGAAACAAAATACTATTTAGGGGCCATAACTCTATGTTAAATGGTCAGACCGGAACATGCCAATGATATGCGCATCTCCATTTGGTGTTAATGGTTCAGATAGAGAAATCCAGTTAACCGTTGCCGAGAAAAAGCGCGGAAACTAATGTTACTTTGTGGACATACTGCAATACTAACCACGCGCCATAACTCTATGTTGAAGGGTCCAACCGGAACATGCCGATAAATAGCGCACCTTCTGTTGGTATTGAAAGTTTCCACAAAGTTTCATTGAATTCCTGTCAGTAGTTGCCGAATGATAACGTGAAAACGAAATTCGGACTTACAGAAGGACGGACGGACATCGCCAAAAACAGTATCCCCATCCCGATTCCATCGGTTGTGGATAATTAGCACGTTATGTCGGTTCATACAAATGTGTTTCATTAACATTAATGTAAATGTTTTGTATGTGTATCCAACAGTTTAACCTTCAGAAAACAGGTGCTAACAGCATTGTCTCGATGATGTGATAACATGCCTTCAACACCTATAAATATAATTTGTGTCTCACTTCAACTCGTAAAACAGGTTATAAAATGATTTTGGATTTTAAGCAAAAACTAAAACAAACTAATATTGTTTCCAGTGAAAACAAACTATTTACTTTAGAAGATGTATTTAAAGTATGTATCAAAAGTATCAAACGTGAATAAAACTAAGTGTATTCATACACATGGCTTGGAAATACCAATGACCGTTTGAATACGTTGGTTCAATGTAAGGGAAGTAATTTATTACATATTTTGTAGCAGTTTAAAGTGTGTTAGAGTTTGGTATCATACTAAAAATCACATTATATTAACACTGTTTTCGCAATTGTTGAACACTCCAATGAAACAGACATAAGTGTTAGATATGGAAAGATAATAACAAAAACAAGAGTCGATAATAAAGAAAACCATTTATTACATACATGTATTATTACGTTTATTATTCTCATTTACTAAATAAACCTAGTACATCAGTATTAAATCATACACTTAATGACACATTTTAACGTTTTAGCACAATTGATTGATAAATATATAATAGAAATCTGATTTGACAAAGTATTAAACTGTAATAAAAAGCAAGTGTGTAAAACAGCGACGACGATCATTTTGATGCTGGTTAAACGTGTAGTTAAAGGGAGGTTACCCGATTCATATTTGCCGTACCAAATTTGAGATGTTTTCATGTTATTTTACAAGAGACTGAATACATTTCTTTGTGTATCATTTACAGAGCTGGGACGAGCTCTAATAATTGGACCTCTGACTAACTAACGGCCGTGAGGTACCTAAGTATATTATCATTTATAACAGATATTGTTAAGCTGTTACCTTTACAATCATAAATCATTATTTTATATAACATAGTTCTTTATTAGTAAATTATTATTATTATTATTACTACTATTATTATTATTGTTATTATTATTATTTTCTTATTCTTATTCTTACTCTTATTTTTATTCTCTTCTTATTCTTCTTCCTTTTATTATTATTACTATCAGTTTAATTATTATTATTATTATTATTAGTAGTAGTAGTAGTAGTAGTAGTAGTAGTAGTAGTAGTAGTAGTAGTAGTAGTGTTATCATCATAATAATAATCATCATCATCATCGCCATTATTATTATTATTATTATTAGTAGTAGTAGTAGTAGTAGTAGTAGTAGTAGTGTATCATCATAGTCATCATCATCATCATCATCATCATCATCGCCATTATTATTATAATAATAATAATTATTATTATTATCATCATCGTCGTCATCATTAATAATAATAATAATAATAATAATAATAATAATAATAATATAATTATTATTATTATTAGTAGTAGTAGTAGTAGTAGTAGTAGTAGTGGTTTCATTATTATTATTATTATAATTATTATTATTATCATTTTCATCATCATCGTCATCATCGTCCTTATTATTATTATTATTATTATTATTATTATTATTATTATTATGAGTAGTAGAAATCTTAATATAAATAGCTGAAGGAGCAGAAGTAGTAAAAGAAGTAGCAATTTTAGTAGTGGTTTAACAAAAACAACTGACATAATAGTTTCAATATAATCATTCATCATCATCATATCTATCTCATACACCACCACCATCATCAACAACATTCTGTTCTTATTATTGATGTTATAGCAATTGACATCTGCGTCAACAAAAACATGACAGAAATAATTATGTTGAGACGAGTCTAAGCAGGAAAAATGTCTAGATCCTGGACTGACAGAGACAGAAGTAACAGACGGATCTAGATCTACATTATTTCAGATTAGGGTCTGTTATTATTTTTGCGGCTTTAGAGAAAACATTGACAGTTTTCGATAATTTTTACTAAACTGTTGGTGTCGTCGATTCTTGCTGCGAATATCAGTGTTGATAGTTGAGAAAATTAAATTCAAACTCAATCTGGAGTTGGAACAATGCACACTTTAGGAATGGTACGAACACTAAAATATGATATTAATAAAGTTTATATGATACTTATTTACAAATCGTTCTTATTTAATGATGCATTTTCGTTTTATAATAAGTAATGCACTTCATTCTTTAGCAGGCACATAAATTAGGTATTTGTAAACAAGATTTAAAATCTACATTGTAATCTTGGCCCTTCATGAAAAGCTATCCGTTTTCTGTGTAACAAAATGTCAAATTACACATTGAACTCATTTATTTTTCGTAAACTTCAACGGCAGCCACATACTAATATATTCTGCCAGAATGTTTCTGCTTGATATTGGCTGTTTAAACAGGTGATTAAAATCACTAATTATTATTTTGTTTACATAAGCCTGTATTATCAATAGTCATATAAACCGTCTATTTTGTGACAATACCAAGGCTGGCATCGATCCGGCATTATAACAAATCAATACAGTCAAGAAACAGAAAAAAGTATACAACCTTGGGCATTGTATTCAATGACGGTCAGTACGGACCATGTCAGTTCCTGTCATGTTTGGAGAAATGTGTAATTTACAAAGATTTGACAAAGTGGTATGAAAAGCTGTTAAAGATAGAAAAATATCCTTGCTCCATCTGCTAATGTGGCGATATCTTACATGTATGTAACATTTACGCAATTGTAAATATTATTGATATAATATATGTTAAATTGTTTGGTAAAGATTTGCTCCAAAAACATTGTAAGATGCTAATTGTACATTGTTACCCGTTTATACTTGTAATAATAACATATACATGTACTTACTTAACAGGTGACAGTTTCACATCAGCGTTTCAAATACTGATAACAATACCAAAAAAAATTAAAACATGTCTGTCTAAAACTATTGGGAAACGTTTCTGTTTAGCACTGGAGGATGCAGGACATGTAATAAGGTTTTCTATAATGAAAAAAATATGATGTTCATGATATGCAACTGACAACATAATACATGTTAACCAAAACGGGATATTTTTGTCAATCAATGAAGAAACAGATATTAATCTTTAAACAACTGCTTATCGGACCTGATTACTGTCAAGCTAGAAATGTCATTTGGCTTCTAATAGATATCTGACTTAACAGGAAAAGGTAATGCGCATGTGACTTCATACATTGAATGTTAACTCGTTCTTTTCTTTATGCAACCACCCATATTTAAAATAAAAATATAGTCATATAATCTGACGGATAATAAAACAATACAATTTCTGTTTAAACGGATTTTCTCTTTTAGAATGGTTCAAAGACCTTTGTAAATAAATAACCAACTATAATATATAACCTGCGGCAGCTATTTATTGGCGTCTTCCATTTTAAGTTAATGTATTTTAACACAATGATTTTTTTTATTTTGTGCTTTGGTATTGACACATTTTCTTTTTTGTCTATGAAATAAATATGTATGATAATGAAAGAAAATCTTAAGTAATAAGATGTTCTTAAAGCCGTTTTCGAGTCAAAAGACCCAACTTTCAGAAGTAGTTGTGCATAAACCCGTACATGTTTACTTCACCTTTTCTATATACAATTTAAAAGATTGCATTACCTATTGTATACAATTTAAAAGATTGCATTACCTATTGTATACAATTTAAAATATTGCATTACCTATTGTGTACAATTTAAAAGATTGCATTACATATTGTATACAATTTAAAAGATTGCATTACATATTGTATACAATTTAAAATATTGCATTACCTATTGTATACAATTTAAAAGATTGCATTACCTATTGTATACAATTTAAAAGATTGCATTACCTATTGTATACAATTTAAAAGATTGCATTACCTATTGTATACAATTTAAAAGATTGCATTACCTATTGTATACAATTTTACAAAGCTTCCTTGGTGTATTTCCACATGTCTTACATAACGTTGTATATTAAACTTGTTCTATGGGTTTTGTTTGATTGTCTACTAACATAACTTCTGATTTGCTAACATCTTCTAAATGGCCATATCTTTTAGTTGTAATTTGTTTAGCTGCATTTCACAAACATTTCACACTGTATGAAACAATTATGCAGTCAGAACCTTTCATTACGTTGTCCATATTAAAATTGCCTGCTTATTTCGGGTTTCCTTTCTCATGTGTTTAGTGTAGATAAAGCTGCTGGAAAAAAAATGATCCAAGTAAAATTTCATATGTAACTTAGATAAAAAATTCTAAGTGCATCAGGCGATGCCATACATTTTTATACTTTTTTTGCGATGCAATCGCAAGCGACCTAAAAATGAAACACAATCATTTTCATTCCTATTTCATCTTATCTCAAGCTGCAACGTCTGTGTCGAAGTTCGTAAATATCCCTCCAGATTTCGACGTATCTGTCCGAAAGTGGAGACTTCCTAGTTATTAAAATTTCCCCCTAACAAACTATACCACTCCTCTGATGTTCCTTAGAACTTTTCATTCCGACAAATCTAGATATTTAGCTTTTCTAGCAGAATTTGTAGTTTTTCGAGTAGATATTCAGACAACAATTTTACGTCCAAATAAAAAGTGGATATTATTGTCTTTAATTACCTCATTCTCTATGCAAAGTCTTCGCTTTAAATGTTTGGGGGTGAAATGATATGTTTTTTATTTACCTATTTGGAAAAATAAACGCCAGTAACTGCTAGATAAGAGTAAAAAATCTCCCCGTGATTGTAATTTATGTTGGCGTTTAATACATCCTATAAGGATTGTTACGTGTATTTACTTTGAAAGACATTGGACTTTTGTTTCTCAATGCCATATTTACACGAGCTTCAACCATTTGCACTGCTCCAGTAATCTTCTTTTCTTTAGTCAAAAAAAAAAATAAATTCTCTTACAATAAACAACTTTGTGCAGTTCTTCTAACAGAAATAATACTTTTCTCTCTTCTAACTTCTATGTGGACATTATGTTTCAATGACGTTACTACCTTCATCATAATATATCAAGGAAAACGTCAGCGCTTGGACATTTTTCATTCAAATATGTCGGTTTTATTTCCGTTGCTTACATTTGAGAAACCCATCACGAAGAGCGAGGTTAGGGTTTTGTAAACCCGGTTTAAGCACCCCAGTTCGCCGACTGACCGTTCCAAGGAGGTAACTGTCTCTTCTGGTTTGCTCTTTTTGTTAAATGACTCATCACATGTTTGTTTTTACTTTTTTCTTTGGCTTGTATTCGAAAACCTTTGTCCTGTGTCTTTTCAGGGTCTATTATATGTTGTAATGCCCATAGGATCTTGTCATGTAATCATATTATGTAAAACCAGTTTATAATTGTTAGTCCGATTCTTGACGTGTAAATGTTGGGTGTTCTCAGTTTGTGTGTTGTCGTGTTCTTTAGCGCTTTACTTGAATATGTATATTTTTGTCAAGTACTAGTTCAAATTTAAATGTCTTACTCAATGTAACTTGATGTACTTTTGTATTGTATATAAAGGATTACTTTGCTTGAATTAGACTTTTGTAACAATGCCGACATTTCAATTTATCGAACATATCTATATGAAAAACACCATTACGCTAAAATGATACTTCTCACGGTGAATATAAAAGTATGAAAAGGTTCAATGAGAATTACCAAAATGAATTAAAACTGAACAAGCCTTTGACAAATGCATTGGAAAACTGTTTCCAGGCAACTGGAAATAAACCCATTACATTCAGAGACAGAGAAATTATGTGTGCAAAAATCGAAATTGTAGCTGTTCATTTACTTCTATGATACATTGTATGAAACCAATTTCTTAAGTATACTTGGACTGGGAATGTCTGCCGAGTTGGTGTCCAAAATTGCCGTATTTCGCTTAATCCGCATTAGGCCAAGGAGGGCAACAACACTTATCTTAATGTGTTTGTGTACAATGCTGCCATTGTGATATATAGAGACACTGATAAAAATGTCTGTATTTATTAAGAACATGTTCCAGACTATTTTGTCCAAAATTCAGTTTTATATTAAAAAGCTTTGTTTTAATAATTACTATAATTTCAGGCGAATTATTAACCGGAATACTTAGGTACAACATGTATTTCAATATATTGTCACTATTCATTAATATATGATAAACAATAATGCCATGCAATGTGCGAAAACACATAATTTTCTGTGTAAAGCAATAACCCGATAAAAATAAACAAGAATTTCATTAAAATTGTTCCAGAACAAGAAACTGTTTTAATCGTGGCTTAGGTTTTAAAACGTAATATATATAAGAGTACACAAACCTGTAACACAAAAGAGAATTAAGGCCAAACAGCTACTAGCATAGGTGGACCCGATTTTTTCGTACTAGGATCAATTTGAATCAGACTTAAAACATTCAAACATACTTTGGTCTCAATTTAAATCCCTAAAGCTTACTACAAACAAAATCAATGAGCATTATAACCAAAACCTTGGAAACTCTAGTGCTTAAACCTGAAATAAAACATGAAAATTGCCACAAGAGATGAATCTAAATGAAATAGAAATTGTAAGAAAGTTTCAAAATTATCTAACCACTAAACGACCAGGCTGGTAACCTTTACCCGTATACCTCTACGAAAGCTTAAGTTCTTAACAATCAATTACAATATTACTTTAATAAACGGAGACAAGCATGTCTACTTCTATAAGACATACATTTACAGATGGATCAAATCTCTTTTGAGAAAACAGGTGTCGTAAAACTTTAGGCAAACCTTAAAGCAAGCTTTTGGACCGGACATAATAACTAAGAAATAAAATCTTTGAAATTTATTTAAAAAAATGTCCTCTTTTGAACTACCATGTGACTGGAATAGAGCATTTATCAATATCTAATTAAAAAAGTGCCAAATCGTGCCAGATACCTACCGCCCGGCATAGCTGACATGTATCATACGTAAGACCCCCGAATATGTAATTGCTTTTCATAATCTTAACATCCCCAGAAACTGACAATCTATTAAAAACAACATGGCTTCTGTGAACGTAAATAATTCGAAACTCTGTTATTCGAATTTACTTATTAATTCTGATATATTCCAGATTTTATATTCGTATAATTTTTTTCCGTGCTATAATATGGTGTCTTCCCTAAAGATTCATACATCGATTATTGTGTACACTTAAAAAGAAAGTAGTACTTCAAGGTGCATCTTATAAGGTTGCTGCCACATCCGGGCTACATTACGGTTCAGCACTCGGATGACTAGTATATATAAACTGTCACTTATAGTCCTTCAGTTGTTGCTGTTACCTATTTTTACAGACGTCATAATTTAGCTCTAACAATACGTCATAACGTTGATATTTTTAATTTAAATAAATCTGTTTTCTTTTTACCGCTTGCATTCGAGAAACCACATTAATTGCGAGGTTACAGCACTGTAAAAGACCGTTCCAAGGCAGTTTTGCTTATTTTGATATAATGCCTCATCACAAATCTAGTACGTTTTACACTGTACTGCTGGTATATGACTACATACTTATAGTATCTAGTATCCAGCATTCAGTCAACGCAAATAAAAGTTTATTTTATTAAAGTAATTTTATTCACAAATATATGTATCAGCTTCAGCCGTCCGTTTTGAGATATGTCTTTCATTGTGACGTATAATCGATTATAGATTTTTTTAGATCTGAACTTTGATTGTATTGTCTAGATTCCCTGATTTTCCAAAGGACCAAATAACTGTTACAAAAGTCCACAAAATGGAAAATACATTCAAATGGTATGTTAAAAAGTTAATTTTGAGTTTGTGCATGTGTTACAATCACCAATGCCAACCAATGCAAAGTCACATTTCAAACGTTGATTCTAAATGTTTGTTCAGTTGTACAAACTTGAAGCTTTTCAATTTTCACCGAAACAACACAAAATAAAAAAGTTATAATTGACAAATATTTTAGATTTCAAATGTATATCCTTCCGATGCAGTCACTTTCTCAGACTACTGGATGTTGATTTTGACAGGTCTTATGTATTTTCGATAATATTTAAGAAAGTACGTAGGCAGCCTATCTTTGTGAAAGTTTAAATTAAGTCAGGAGCTTGACACTTGTCAATTATTTGTTATGTTAATGAAAGTGAAAGACCATGTTTGCAAAACCGTAAATACCAATCACTGAAAGCTCTTGTCGACAAATGATTTCTTATCAATTTTGTTTATTAAATTCTTAAATTTGGATAAAGTTTGTTTGAAGAAAATACTGAACAAAAGTTATTTACTTTATTGAGAATTACGTTATCAAAGCCTAAGTTCTAATCTAATTAAAATAAGGCTTGTGACAAGACATTCAATAGGTGGTGTTCACGCGGAAGAACGTTTTAAAGTTTTTATATGTATGTATGTACAATCTTTCAGCGACGTAGTTTTCTTTGAAATGATAGACTGTCGATATATCTTGTTCATTAAAGTGTCGCTAACGCCATACATCTTTTCCAAATTTCCAAATACTTGTTCTTTTAATTTAATATAATATATATAAACTATATATATATATATATATATATATATATATATATATATATATATAGTTTATAATAAAAACGGGACATTATATTCAAAAGTACAAACATAGACCTTTAAATACTTATTTTGATAATCAGAAAGTTATGTTATTTGATACATTCTTTATTTTCTCTTCGCGTATTTACAGTCATTAAATAACTGAACTATGTTTTATGACTATTATATATATCATTTATTTGTGTCTTTTGTTTATAATATATATTCTCTAAACTATTTAAAGCTTAAAAAAATTTTACAAATGAAACAAAGTTTTTATAACTTATATAATAATAATAATAATAATAATACATGTAATAATAATACATGATGATGATGATGATGATGATGATGATGACGATGATGATACTTTTCTATTAATCATTTGCAACAAAAAAAACAATGTTTTCACTTAACCAAATTGTCTTGGAACACTCCTGAAAGACCAGTCTGTCGTGCCATAACGGTGTACATTCCAAACAGCTTTTACCGACTTCAGATCATCTGAGTTTGAGTTTGTTCTAAGCAGGTACACTCTGTATTTATTAAAGAACCGTACTTGGAGCAGGTATAAATATAGCATGAGCATTAGTTCATAAATAGAAGTGTGCTCACTTATTTTTAATACTATATTTAAGTTCTCTTTGACAAGCAAGACGACGCAGTTGTGTGAATTTAACAAGTAGCACTTATTTAAGCGAATATAACTGTATAAATTTGAAAAAGTTTGTGATACATTGCATTGATAAAAGTATCGTCAAGTTTGCCTTTACAGAGGGTAATGGTCAAGACATACTCTTAGAAAAAATTACTGGCCCATCCCATGTCAGCAGGAAGGTCTGGACATTTGAAAGGTCTCGCCCCCAAAAATTGTAACCCTTAATAGTAACGCCTTAATGTATTACCTGTGCAATACTTTATGATACGAGTCGCATTTTTGGCAGAGAAATCGTTATCACAAAAATAAGATATCGCTGTTTAAAATCTTCAGGATTTTCTGAGTATGTTACATCTTTGTAAAAAGCTTTATAGTGTGTCAGCTTAAAGACAAATATTTGCCTTGCATGTAATCGATCAAGAATTCATTCCGTTGGAGATCCGAGCTTTTTCTGATTTGTCTAGACTCTAAGATCCTCACATAAAGTCAGAACGACTAATGATTTCAAAGGAATGCATACAATGTCTTGCTTTAAACCTTGTAGATCAGTTTCAATCACACACAACAAATAACAAACGTACTTTACCTCCCATTTAAACGTTATTGAACGTAGTCTCTTATTATGTTATTATTTTACATTAAGCCTATAGAACCTGGTAGCATAAAGGAAGAACATGATATTAAACTGCTTCCTGTTAAGGTTCCACGCTGTCTTTACTCAATATCACCATATGATGATACATATTGAGATAAACATCCAGATTTGATGATAAAGATCGAAAATATATTAATAACAATTGTCTCTAAACACTGCTCATCTCAGTCCTTAAAATTACCCGTATATCTATTCTGAAGAATATTCTGAAAGATTATATCATCAAAGATATTAAATTGGTTGACAACTTCATTTTCTAAAAAACTGGAACAAACATTCGTTGCAGATATTGTATGGTTCAGATTAAGTTTACCAACGTATGCATAAGCTGCATTTTATTTTAAAAGTTAAGCAATTAAGCTAAACAAAAATTAATTAGTGAGGACACGTGGATAACAAAACAATTGCATTACCACAGTTTCCATTTAGGTAAACAATTTTCCTTATACTCTTTATAAAATCAATACAACTTATGATATGATTTATATTGAAAATCAAGAAGTCACAATTTCCAGTACAGTCTGTATAATGAATGTTGTATATTATCGTTAAAAATAAATAAACAAGTTAGAATGGCAGAAATAGGCGAGTTTGTTTTATATTTTATTAAAAAAATCCAGACACATACATCATGATAAAGGTATTCACATGTGTTTAAAAGTAAGTAATACATAATTCTGTTTTGGGTTTATATATATTACAAAAAGAACACGAGAACCCTCAAGCAGCTCTTGAACTGGAATATTGCAGCAAGCTATTGATTGGATCACGGCAGTCAATTTTGGCAAGAAATTGTCATTTTCACTGAGTCTAAACATGGTGATCAATTTTGCTGCAACAAAACGGCTCATCGTGATCAAGTTAAAAATTCTGTGTGAATAAAGATGCCAAACTGTTCACAAATTCAAGAGATCCAAAAACACAGACCTGCAGTGATTGTGTTAAGAACGTAGTTGGTATACCTGGCTCTTTCTGGTTGAAGTTGTATGTAGAGGCTTCATTGCAAGCAATACTCAATGTTGAACTGTTTGATAATTGTAGGACAGGGAAGAATACCTGCTGTGAAAATGCTTGGAAAGACTGCTGAAAAACATCAATTCGATTATGGTGCAAGCGTACACAAGAAAGCTGGAAGCCATCCACCGAGAGATTGATACATGATCCTAGATCAGCACTACCGTTCTACACTCACAAGACGTTTTATTAATATTTGTGGTGTATATAATCAAACACGACAATTTTTATCATGCTTTATACATGAAATTAACTCGGAAATTCAGAATAATTGTGTTGGTAGAGTAAGATTTAAAAGAAAAAGAGTGACAAAGAAAATGATTAGACGAGACATAACACAATGGAAATAATACCAACAATTTCACACTAGCAACGGCCAATGGGTGTTTAAAACAAGTTCGACTGACCTCTCCATACTTTATGAAACACGCATTGCAATTTAAATAAAAATCAAAAGTTTTGCAAAATGTCAAAACTGTCAATATATAACGTAGAATAACAAAGCAACAGGGAATTAATGTTGCAAAACGAATGCATTCTGTACCAGGCTCAGTAAATAATTTAAAAGGCAGTAATGCAACGTTTAAGAAGTTATGGAAAACTTTACACAAATTGAACGGATCCAAAAACAAATTATAATGCCAATGATCTGATACATGCTGTTCATTTAGGCAGTCTTGAGAAATTAGCAAATGAATTCAGTTATATTTCGATCGACATAATTGTTCGTAAATTGCGAACTCGGTAAATTCTCATTTATGATGGCATTAATTGATAGCACGTAGATATGCAACTTTTTGGAAAAATCCCCATTGCCAAAAATAAATTAGCTTATATATTCTAATGATGTCTTTAATTAGTTAGAAATAAATTAGGTGTGTTTAAAATATTTGTCAAATATATAAAAGATAAATGTCTGCACATTATGTTAGTTTCAAGCCGCTTGCACATAAATGACAAATATGATAAGTAGCAAGTTTTAAATCATAGTTTCTATAGTGTCTGTTGTCCCCTTAACAAACGTACCACAAATATTAATATGCAAAGTAAATTTGAGAAATTTGAGAATTTTTTTAAAATAAAGCTAAGATAATTTACAATGTCAGAATAAATATTAGAGTGATGTTCGAAGAAGAACACTCCAGAGCCATGAGGTTGGTTTGAATCTGAACATCCGTGTCAATACCACAGGTGTCGACCAAGAAATACTTGACATGAATATGTCTTGGGTCTTGCGGTCTAGACCTCTGCCGCATATCGGACAAGAAACCATTTCAGAGACATAAGAACATCCTGAATGACCGTCTTGCTCTCGAAAATGTCTCATGCCACGCTTCAGATGCGAAAACCTTTTTCCTGAGAAATATCCAGAAATCTAAATCCAAACTTTATGATCCAAGTGTAATATCTACAGCTTATATACTGCTACCATAACTTAAGTTTTCATAGAAACTCTATGTTTATTTTATTTTGCCGAATTTTCTATATGATAATGTAGTCATTTGCAGATGATACAATAAAACATTACAAACATGTGTGGAACTTGCCGGGAATATCTACGGATGTTGCCAAAATCGTTAAAAACAAACATTATGATGTCACAAACGGGAAATTAGTTAAAACCAGCTATGACAAACAGGATTGTAATAATAGTTTTAATAAACTGTTGATAACCTCGATCATATTTAGTGAAATTCATATAGAATTTGTGACAGTGCGAATGTGTTATTATATATAAACGCTATACGGCAATATCATCACGGAAATGACGTAATTTCGACATTGAAAGATAATTCCGGAACTTTCTGAGCAAATTTGCATAGAGGCAAATTTTTAACTTAAAATAATCACCGATATATTGCGAATGAAAATTCTTCTGAAATTCATAATGAAATCAAATGTCTACACAGTGAAATTATAATGCCATATGGATGCTTTAAGACACACATCTTGCAAAGCTTAAGACTAAAACCGTTTCAGGACAAATGCACAGAGTTCTGAGGCCGTCTTCTCCTCCTCGGTCCTCGGAAGCTTCAACAAATAATAGGGTGACGGAAGTACTCAGCGAGTCCATCGACCGGATAATGTTGTGATGTCCACTAAGTGTAAGGAATTAGTGATGTTCTTTTGTTCTCTACGTTGTGTCCACGATAGCAATAAGTTTGTTTTATCTGTTGACTTTCGGGGAAACGTATGTCACGTGTAAACCATAGCTAAAAAAGAAATGCCAAGTTGGTTTTGTAGAGTGACATAAAGAGGCATGGTTGTAAAGTAAAAAAATGTATGTATATCGGATTCATTTTTATTATCTTATCCGTTATATATCATTTTAAATATCTTTATTATATGTGTTATATGTGTTATGACGTTCCAACTGTTAAATAAAATAGTTATTGTTTATTACCAATCGGCTATCGGTTTATTATAGTATACTTACATAAAACATATAATACAATATTAAATAAAACTTGCATTCATTTTAAATAGTTTAGCAAATACAATGCATAATTGTACCTGCCATATCAAAACGTATACATATAATATATGAATTGCTTTACTTTATTATGGTCTTTGGGTGGCTCTGTACCGAGATTGTTCAGCTGAATTTTGATTCGTCCAAAAACATGGCCGCCAACAAGGCCATTTAGCGATATGTATGTATAGGAAAAAATTGAAAATCTTGTCGTAAAAACAACAAGAGCTAAAGCATTTATATTTGATACACGCTTTCCCTAATTCGCTCTGTTTCAAGATTGTTTAAAGAATATTGCTAATCAACAATTGTGACCGCAAGGGGCGTGGCCATTATCCATATGTGGCTATACAGCAAAACTTTGCAATTGTCTTGTCATAAACGAAAAGAGCGAGAGCCTTGATATTTCGTTTACATGTTTCCTGGGTAGGCCTGAATTAATCTTATTCAAAGAATATTAATCCAGAAAAAAACATGGCCGCCAGGGGCGTGGCCATTTTCCATAATTGGATAAATAGGAAAACTTATCAATGTTCTTGTCATAAACTATAAAAGCTAGAGCGTTGATATTTGGTAAACATGTTCATTGGGAGGTCTTGTACAATTGCTCAGTGAATTTTAATTTGTCGAAAAACATTACTGCCCGAGGCGAGGCCATTTTCGTATGTGCCTATATAAAAACACTGAAAACCTTCTTGTTAGAAATAACAAGAGCTAGAGCTTTAATTATTTGGCCCTCTATCAAGATTGTTCAAAGAATTTAGATAAGCAAAAAGCCATGGCCACTATCCATATATGGCAATATAGAAAAACATTAAAAAGTGTCATGTTCAAAACGGCAATGGCTATAGCCCTAATATTTGGTATAGTTGTTTCATTGATGCCATGTACACAGATTATTCAATGTCCACAAATATGGCCACCTGGGGCTTTTCCTTAAATGGCTACATAGTTAAACTGAAAAGTTTTCTTGTCTGAATTACATGACCTAAGGCCTTGATGTTTGGTAAACAGGTTCTTAACATAGCCCTATATCTAGATAACTAGATTGTTAGTATATCATAATTGGTGCTAACATAGCCACTTTCCGTTTACGGCTTTTCAGTAAACTTTCAAAATCTTCTTGCCGTAAGAAATTTTTAGCAACCATTTCCTATAATCAGCAAAACTATATATATATTTAATGTACTTCCTTTCTTTTTGTTTTAATCAACTTTAATTGATGATATTGTTAGTAGTGTTTATTTACGTTTTGATAGACTGTTATAGTTTTGAATTTCGCTAAACCAACATTTTGGATTTGCAGCGAGAGCTGTTTCTCTTTCTGAATTCTATAAGTCTTTGTATAAGTTTATTTTATATACTTTATATATTTTATTTTAAATATGTTTTGATTTGGTTTTCCTTCATCTGGTAATAAGTCATCAATGGATATGTTTTGCGTGTTTCCAGTTTTTGTGTATGGTGATTTTGCTTTAGTGTTTTATGTATTCATTGTTCAATCTTATTTGCCTCCTAATTGCACACACAACATAATCATTATGCTTTTTGTGTGGGGACCAAGACTGGCATCGATTTGGCATTGTAACAAAGGTCAATACAAGAAACACGATAATGACATCACTGTATTCAATAATGAGTCTAGACTGTCCTCGGTAGTTCCTGCCACATATGGAGACGATGGTGATTTACATAAATTGGACGATATGGAGACATTTGAGATAAATATATGCCCTTACATCGCGTGCAGGATATTTACAGGAAATATCGAAATGTATGTTACTGAGCTTGTTTATTATGTAAAAATTAATACTTTGCAGTTGTTGAAGTTTTTATAACATTACCACCCAAATTTATTCAAAGCATTAGCTGATACACCCCCTCCCACGCCCGTGCCAAATAGTTTCTATTGCATTATATAACCTAAACACAAAAACACAGAACGAAAGACCGGGCAGCAGCAAGTGTTACAACTAAATTTGCAGTTTAATTGTTAACTGTCATAGAAAAGAACTCTGCTCGTGTGCAACGGCGATAATTTTCTTTTGCAACGGAAGATATGCCTTTTTCACAAAGGCATTCTTAGATAAATTCATGTAAAGTTTTATTTTTCCTGCTTGAAATATGTTCGTAACATGCAGTAACACCTATGGTAACAAACTATGTATATGGTACACCATTGACTGCATGTTATACTTTCTTGAACATGATTTTATGTTAACTTTATACCTAAAGCCAAATTATAGAGGCATTCAATTCAATGTCACCCTTTTATGACGATAGTTTATAGACAATCCTGTCTTCAATCAATCCGCTGCCACAAACTTGCCCAAATCAGCGCAAATAATTGGCATTTTAAAGTAGCATTTCTAGACATTGATGTTTCCATTCTCATTGACAGCGTAGTAGTAATGTGGTAATTCCACAGTGTACGTTTAATTTTCATACCTTGAAATTATTAATGATAGTATATAAGTATACAACACATCAAATGTAATTAAAGGAAGTTATACTGCTATGCGGAAAAGGTATATACAATGTTTACTACAAATGTTAGTATCATGGTTGTAAGTCAGTTACATTGACGGCAAATAGATTTTATTATATACAAACAGTTAACGGGAACGAATTGTCTATTTACGAAAAAAAGGAGATGTTTTCTAGCTTCTATAATAGAACGGACTAACGATAAACTAAACATTAAAATATAACGAAAGGAACTTAATGCAATTAAAAATAACAAACAATGGCTAAAACCAGATTAAGTAGTAAGAAATTATTTTGGGCGCAAGGAAAGAGGTCCGGATAGAAACAGCAAGACAGAACATAATATTGTTTTTGCTTGTACATAGTGCTATTAAAATAATGTAATTAAAACAAATCATACATATACACATGGTACACAATTTCAAGTTATAGATGAGGGTGTTTCTACAATTTAAACTAAAATACAATCTTATTTAATGATTATATTTACCACGCTTTGATAACGACTTAACTTTCAATGCATAAAAGCGCCCCACTTCATTTTAAAAGAACAACATTGGGCTTTTCATAGTGCTTTTCCGGGAATCATGCATACAGACGCCGCCCTCATGCGCAACGACGATGTCCAAACAGGTTGTTAAGACTACATAACCGTGGCTGAAAGTCCTAATTTGGACAGTCACAGTTGGCAATCTTTCCTCTTTTCGTGCCGTTCGTAGGTGAGTAATTGAAAAGTCAGCATGCTCTTTACGTCAGATGGCACAGTTTAACTTTGGGATATTGTTTGTCTTATTATTATATTACATGTCATTTGCAGACTCATTGTCGGTCTCATATATATATTTGTTTTGGGGATCTTACAGCTTACAGTTCCAAGGCAGTAAGTTTGTGTGTGTGTGTGTGTGTGTGTGTGTGTGTGTGTTATGTCATGTTTTAGTGTTCGTGCCAGTTTTAAATTAAATCATGTGTGCCTTTGTCTGGTGTTAGTTTTTGTTTGTTTGAACTAATTCTTATACGACCTATTTAACTGCAACTTTATTTCATACAAAAATGTAATGTTAGAAAAGTGTGTTTTAAATGGCGTCACTACTGCTGTATAATATGAAGCCATGAACTTGTTCTAATAACAGGACATCGCTTAAACTGTTTTCTTCCATATCGATCTCCTTTTAGAAACAGCTTAATGCCAACATAGGATGTTAACTGCATTTACTGCTGTTTGTAAAAAGTATCGTTGTTCGGTTGTTAATTCTCCATTTGTGCCGTAAGACATTTCCATATTCTCAAATTGAAGATAAACCTAAACATTTTTGAAGCAATCATAGGACAGCAAATCTATCATTTTATCGTAAACAAAACACTTTGAATATAGTTCTGTTTTCCAGGGTTACGCCATAGGAGTTAATAGTGCTTAAAGGCAATTTTAGGGGTTCTACTTATAAAAATAGTATAATCAGTTTTATCTTTTTGCTATGCGGGGAAAAATGTTGACAAAATTCAAAATATTATAAAGCAATAAGAACTCGGATCACCAATTATCTTCAACTGAGTTTATAACAATATAGAAATTATTAGATATAGATCACCTACTAAGCAGTCCGATGACGGTTATCATCAATTTTCAAAGGACAAGAATTTAAGCTATGTTTGTGAAAGTAAGATCAGTAGTTGCGATCCGAAAGAAAATGGAAGCATATGTGCCTGCGAACCCAGAGACAAATGAGGTGCCTACACTGTTCAACTTTCCAGGCAAGACAAGCATCAGTATAGAAAAGCGACCAACATTGTCTTCCTCAACAATGCAGAAATTATGTATGTGCAGTTGTTAAATGATTTTTATTGCAAAGGTATTTTGTGTGTATTTATTTAGATATCGATAAACTACCTCGACTATGTGTGACCAATATATAAATTAAAACACAGGCACTCGAGTGCATTTACCGCATTTACATCCAGACCCTTCTAATCAGCAGTTTTGTTTTAATCTTCCAGTAATTAAAACCTTCATTTTTAATTTAATTTAACATTAAGATTAAAGCTACTCCTAGATATGCAGTTTCTTCTTATATGTATAAACATATATTATCTTCCACCTATAATTTACAACTTTGAGTCATTGGAGTTTGGCCATAGCTTTTACTCTGAGTCTGCGTTAAATATCGAGTATATTACTTAACATACTAATTGCATGAATACTCGTTTAAGATTAATGCGCAGGTCATTTAACAACAGTGTGTCTGAAAGAAAACAACCTAAAACTATGTTTTAGCGGTTATTGCTCTTTGTTAAAAAATGTGCTAAATCTTTTCCAAACGATTGCTAATAAGATAGCCATTTTTAAACATTTATTTAACCTCTTTTAGAATGAATATGTATAGTGGCAAGTGTCACATTATTAAACTAGTACAGACTTGTCTATCTGATCCTTTGGGGTAGTTGTTATGACAGAATCGTAAATCTGACATCTAAGCCAGATGAGCCAGTTCTCCTCCGGCCTCATTCTTCCTGGCTCTCTTTGCAGCACAGTGATGTTTATTACCAGTAACAGTGTAGGACTTAAATTATAGAGTAAATAGAAATTATAGAAAATATATTCATTAACATTGTAAATATTAACTGGATGCTCATCAGAAATATGACTTAAGCTAGGATTTTTAGACTACATTCTTATATTTTTGCAAACAATATCTTGTAACTTGTATTCAGTTACAAAAAAATAGTAAAATTGATTGTTAGCTACAAAATTTACGATGAAGATTGAAAATTTATTTGTAAAAAAACCAGTACACTTGTTTCTTACAGGTAAAATTTTATATTATTTTTGCTATTTTATGTTGGGGTCAATCAAGGAACATTTCAAAATTGTAATGACTGGTATTAAACTACGTGCCATTTATTCAATAAGGGTTGGCAACAATTCAAAAAAGATATTAATTAGTTTTTATATTTTGTACGCTTGCATTACAGGGATAGCGGCCACATATGTGCATTGTCACTTTCTGACGGCTTCAGATCATTCTTCGTTATTAGTCACGCGTGTTACATATAATGTATATGTTTTCTATTCAAATAGGTCGGGTTTCTTCATTGCTTGCACTTGAGAAACCCACCAAGAAGTGCGATGTTAGAGCTCAGTAAACCGGTTTAAGCAACCCAGTCGGTCCAAACTGCCGACTGATCGTTCCAAGGCGGTAACTGTCGGGTTTGCTCTTTTTGTTAAATGACATGTCACAGATTTGTTCTTACCTTTACATTTGGCTTGCATGCGAATACCTTTGTACTGTGCCTTTTCGAATGTTGATATATATTGCAATTCTCATAGGACTTTGTCATAAATTCTTATTCAATAGCTTATTGAATTCTATTATTGAATTGGACCTTCACGAAACGTCAGGTTGTTATGTATGTCATTTCATATGCAAGCTAAACAGACACAAAACTTAATTAATGGCTGGAAATAACCTTTATTATATTGTCGTTATCTTTATTAAAATTGTCACAATCCAATTGCCACAATCAAGCCGTTGGACTGACATTGTCAACAAAAAAGTATGGGAAATTTCAAAAGCTCAACAATGGCCTACTATATACTATGTTTTCTGAACCTAAATTGGTGGGATATAGACAGTCTCGCTGTCACCTACGATTGATAGATAGCTGAGAAATGACGCACGTAGACTGGCCTCATACTCTCATAATTGGGCGAAAGCAGAACGGAAACAAACCCCAAATTCTCCTTCTATGCAGTCTTGATGCACCAATTGATAGGTGTGCTTTACATGTTTTGTTTACATGTAAAGCCGATTTTAACCTGATGTATATCAGTTGTAAATTGAATATAAAATGTATATATTGCAAGTAAAGAAAAAGCATTTGCATGTCCACGGTGATTACAAAGCAAGGCGATAAGGACATAAACTTTACATTGTTTTGTTTTCTTTTCTGATTTTATAGCCATATATTGATACAAGCTACGTTGGTTTTCGAGAACTCGTGTTCCAAGTAAGAGACTTTTGTTAATCAACACAAGATAATATAAGCAGACAATTGCGATGTTTTTAAACAATGCCTACTGTTATTCTGAAAATCGAATAAAACTTGACTTTTAAGCGTTATCAGCGCTTTGATTCTGTCAGTTCAGTTATGAAAGGCATAGAAATTTCCACAAAATTTTTGCATTCATATTTTATTCTACGTGTAAATAATCAGCAGTGCCGTTTTTACATCATATTCATTAAAGTTAGAGCAAACTCATATAGTAACAAATATGCTAAACTCAAACAATAAATTTAATTTAAACAATTTGTTTAGAAAACGGTTTTACATTTCATCAGAAAGGAATTGGACATGAGTGGATCTTTCAAAAGTTCAACTGGCTTAGCACCAAACATAAAGTACAAACTGAAATTTAAAGGACATATCCGCTTCGCAATCAGCATATAATCGATCAAGATTCTATTTCGTTGGGGATCCGGGCTGTGATTGCTTTGTCTAGCCTCCCTGTTCAAAAGTTACAGAGAGACTAAACATTATTAGCATATGTTTCAGATCGTGTTCAAAACTATAAATATCGGTTTTGTGCATGTGCCACAGATCTAGCAAGTCCAATATTAAAGTATTTATCACGCTATATCTAGATAGAAAAGAACTTTAGAGCCGGAACAGAACTAGATGTCCGAGTGATAACGGTTCAGGTGGTGCCACAAAGTCTTTGCCCGCTGCCACCATAAAGTAATGGATTCGGAGCACATACAGAGCATTGTGGTCACACATGTGTTATTTCTTTATTATTGTTAGCAATGTATGTGTTCATTTGATTGTCAAAACATATAGTTAAACATCATATTTTCGACATTTTAGCAGTGTACTCTATGAGTAACAAGGGAGTAACAAATCTCTAATTCATGATATTCGTTTGCTCAGACAGATAGTGTAGTGATGCAGATATCACATTTATTCAACAGTTAAGAAACTGGAGTAAACAAATTAATCATCAATCAACAAGTCATTGATAAAGATCCATGGATACAAATCGGGAACGTGTACAACCAAATTTTAATGGCCATGCATTTTATTTTCATAATGTTCGAATAAAGCATGTCTATTGATCGTGTTGCAATTTAAGACTACTCTGCAACTTTAAATTATTGCTTTTTTGCAAATCCAGAAATAACGATTGTCTAAAAATACAACTAAAATCCAATTTGGAATGACAGTCGTCATAGAGTCTAGACAAATTATACGGATCTGAGACCCCTTGGGACGTTAAATATTTGTGATCTAAACTTAAAAGTTAGAGATAGATTTACGTTGCAACTGCAGCTATATGGAATTGTCTCTTTTTTAATCTGTTGTGTTTTCTCTTCCAGTCTGGTATATCCTTACTTGAGGAGATGTACTGCATGTAGCAAATTCACATCTTTGAATAAACTATGATCTAAATGTCACGCATATTTTTTTTAAAAATAACACTTATCATTAGTTCGTTATTCGCCCTTAAAATATCACTGTAGAGCCCAGTGAGCTTTAAAGTGGCAAAAGGACCGACTTGCAGTTTCAACTTCACACTATCGTGCACGAGCTGTCTACAAAACATATAGATGATACACAAACCCTCAAACTAAAAAAGAAAACATGACTGCTGCCTGTAATCATTCATTATATATTTGTCTTAGCTTTATCCTTTTGCAAACAGGATACTGTTTATTAAAAAGTTTGGTTAAACACAACTAAAAGAGGGTATTTTTGTCTTAAAAACTCATACTGTTAAGATGTAAAAATAGTTTTACATAGTACCTGCGGCTGTATCATATGTTGATATGAATCAAATATGCGATTTGATATGACTTATAATTTTAAATTTGTATTGTACGCTTTTTCGATAATCATACTCTACAGTTATTTATTTACCATACATGTTGAAATGCCGCCAATACGGAAACGGAAGCTGAATGTCACAACGTATATTGAGGTTTCAATGAGTCAGTTGAATTCAGCGAAGATGTAGCAAGACATTGTATGATGAATTTGACAACTACATTCATAAACCAAAATGAAACATTGTAAAAGTCAATTAAATACCAATATGCATAAGGAATAAGATAAAGCAAAGTTGTCGTATTAAAATGTATGAACTGATAACGTACAGTGCAAAAAGTTTAGGCTTCTCGGAAATAACAGCTTGTCAACGAGCTTACTTTCATACTTTGCTACTTTCAGATTTTCACAATCGTTGGAATGAACGAATATATTGTTAATGTTCCTTTCGCGACTGACCGTTTTAGGGTAGTAACTTACGTTTTCTGTTTTTGTGTAATGTGTTGGCTATGTGTTTGTGTCACTTTTGTATTTAACACGCATCTTTGTACCTGCGTACTGTGCTAGTTCAAGTTTTATTACATGTATGTGTTCATCTAACACATAACAGCCAGTTAACTATTTTCAAAGTCCGGCATTTTCATGTTAAAGGATTTTTAAGTTAGCTCGCTAAAAATTGCAACAACATTTTTTATTTTGGGGGAGTAGTTATTTTTATTGCACGAATCTTTTCCTTGTTTATGTTTGTTCCTATCGTTGTTTTATCACCGTCAATACCATGATAGGTATATCTTTATTTTTGGCTAAAGTCCTATCAACGTTAATATTATTATGATAGGTATATTTTTATCCTTGGCTTAACTTCTATTACCTCCAATATAATTATAACAGCTCTATAAGCTGTTAAAATAAGTGCATATTTGATACATGAAAAAGATTTGTGCCTGCCTACATAGACTGGCATAGGGAATGCTTAATATGAGCTGGCAGTAGTATAAGATGTAATGGCTGAGTTCGCTCGATTTTAGATATCCGGACGTTTCTCTGGGATTTTTTTCTGGTCTGAAACGGCTCCAGGAGATTGTCTAGACATGCAGTTTGATTCAAGGTGGTTAACTATTTTCCGATGCCGTACTAATTAAATAAGGAAATATGGGGACATAATAATAATTTATTTCTTCAACCTTTTGTTTAAATTCATTACACAAAGGTCAAAGTCCATTTTCTAACATTGAATGTATCAGCCAGTTATAGATAGGTTATAGTGGAAATAAATGTTATTTGCGGACTGAACCGACACTTCACGAACACAACAAATGCAGATAAACTTAAGTGTATCTTGTCTGCTAGAAAAATATCGACCATTAAAGTGCGGCAACTGACTTGTTGGCGGATGTCTTGATTCTTATACAGTCAAGTTCGTGTCTCTGATACTTTCCCCTATAAACATATAAACTGACAAGTGTGGACGCCTGTTTGTCAAAATTAAGATTTTAATTGAGTTGACGAGATATGGTATTGTCTTGAGATAATATGATGTTTGATACATAGCACACTCGACTCCCGTGAAGAAAGCGTGATTTCCGTATTTTGAAAGTTTATATTGGAAAGGCAATATGTTCCAACAATAAGTTAAATATTTATTTCGTATTTATATAATTATTTGACAACCTTTAGCAATGGTTCATTGTAATGTTCATTTACCGTTGTCAATATATTTTAAACGAATCAATGCAAATAACATGTACTCTTTATAATTTGGTTATATAAGGCTTAAGCTTTCAAATCAACTTACTGAGAGATTATTGTTAATAATTTCATGCGGAGGAAACGTTTCGCAAATTATCAATGGTATATTCGTCATTGTTTCTGACATTGAAGGTTGTTCTTTTAATGAATAGTTGCATGTCGAAAATTCATCAAACCAACCCGTTTAGACTCGCTGGCATTCAAGAAATAAACGCTTATATATCCTTACGGTAAAAAAACGTTAAAATGAAGAAAGTAATAAAATATATTTCATCGATTATAAAAAAATACCCACATATGTTTAAGTATTGTTTGTATTTATGGTTTATATTCTCCTTTTAAATGCGACTAGCAACGTTAAAATACGTTTATAAAACAATGATAAACATGGAGAATTTTAATAATCTATTGACAATATGTCTATGTAAATTCGTAAAATATATAATACTACCCCTATTTTCTCGTTTATATGGTCACGAAACGATACGTTTATCTTAACACATACTTACTTTATGATGTAAACGTAAAAATAAAAGTATGCACCGGTGGGTCACATCAAATATACGTTGCGACATTCCGTTAAATTTAGTTGAGGAATTTTCATTTTAATAAATACAAAGTAAAACAAGGATTGGTCATTGTAATATAGTATATTACATATTTTATATATATTAACAAATATATCAACATCTGTGAATTATGAATTATAATATAACCAATGCGTCAAACGTTTACTTTTCTAAGCCACAGGCATTGGTCGTTGAAACCAGAAATGTTTGACAACCTATACAGCTGTAGCAAATTGAAGATCAATGATCTTGTAAATATTCAAATGATTCTTTATTGTTCAGGGACAACGTAGTGCTTTTCATTATAATCAGAACACTGAGTATTTTCTGCTTTAATATTGATTGATTGATTGAACATAATTTCAGTTACCTGGAGACGGTGTCAACTTGAAGCATGTGTAGTGCTGCCTTGTTTAGCATGCCGTGAACATCTCGAATGGCAGCACGCCCAGTCACATTATCCTGACATCGGGCCAACCATCCGTGAAACTAACTACGTATTTGCTTGAGCGTTAATGGAGCTGTAATACTACCATTTTTAACAACTTTTGGTATGTCTCTCCCCGGGGTCAGACCTGTGGCTGACGCTCTATCAATTGCGCTAAGTTAACTGTATGCATAAAACTGACTAGTGTTTTACTTTTCTAATTAAAATTCATTAAAACATTTGACATAACTTACTATTCATTACATTCTAGAATTCTCGTGAAAAAACAACAAGAAGAAGCATAAAAAATATCGCCGAATAAAATCTCAAGGATATTAAAGTAGATGGGTTAAGGTGAGCAACAATCATGTGGTAATTTTAGAGTTCAGATAATAAAATGTCTATGATAAATGCATGACTTTATCTTTAAATTTGCTTTGAATTTCCTCCTAAGCACCAATTATTCAAGCCTATTATAAATGACGATCCAAATGAGCCTACATCCATTGGGCGTTATAAAGCAATGCTGCTTGATGCAATGCGCCATTTTACAATTGTTTGAAAGTTTTAAAACAAACCATGTAGGTCATGATGAGGCTTGTTACTACCAGAACTTTCAGACGGATTTGCCGAGGCGCCGGTTCTTTGGCACTTTCATATTTTTACAGGGATATTTCCTTTTTCTGTCGTATAACCTTTTATTGCAATTCGTGTTGACTAATCTGACCTTGCCTGGTTTAATTTCACGCCAATTCACGTCATATTTAAATATTTCAACATATTTATGGTCACAAGGGTTCGCCTGTACAGATAAGTTTGTATGAATCTAGATTAAACAGGAATAAGTGCACGTTTAAAAGACTTCAGGGATACATTGTCTGGACTCCCTGACTATCTCTGCAGTAATTTAATTTTTTTAACATAAAATGTATGTATATGTATATAGAGTGCGCGCGAGCGTGCGTGCGTGTGGGTGTTAACAAAGAACAAATATAACCTAGCACATTGATATTTATGAACAAATGTTCATATTATATTTATTCAATCAGCTCCAGCTTCTTCAATAGACTAAGACCTGCTAAGCTTCAATCACAAACTCAATTCTAAGATGATCTGAGATCTGTGTAAGTTGTCTAGACTATACGACACCATAGTACGACAGATATGTCTTCCAGGTATGTTCCAAGACAATTTTGATTTAGTGACAACATTGTTTTCAATTGCAATTAGTTGATTTTTAGGAAAGGTATCATCATCATCATCATCATCAAACAATTTTTTATTGTTATGATTTTATTATTTAGAACAGTTTTGTTTTCAATTTTTAAAAAAGCAAAACATTTCTTTCAACTTAAATCTGTTTAGAAAACATTCGATTCTTTGCATATTATTGATTTTACGTCTCGTTTATTTTTTGTGTGTTGCAACATAGATGATTTTTCTTGAAACGTATGGCTTTGCCTGAATGAGCGCAATTTAGCAATAAGTTTACATTTTATTTCATTATTCCATTATTTATAAAACATATTTAAGATTTTGTATGTACATTGGAAAGTGGTATCCTGTTCTTTTATTATGTATATGCCAAGTTAACGAGGCTTTAATCATCAAGATATAATAATAGCCTATAAATTGAACGGAAATGGGTGTTAAAACCAAATGTTATAAGAGTATATATCTACTTACATCTTTTAAGTGATATTGCGCAATTTTGTTTAATTGATTAAACTTTTAACGATACATTGAAAATTTAAAACATTCTTCCACGCGAAAACCTCGTTGACTGAATGTCTTGTAAAAAGTGCAATATTTTAAGTGATGAGAAGTATTGCTGAGGTATAGTTATAAACAATGAAGTAAGTAACCTTTCAGTACTTTCAGTATTTTCTTGGCACAAACATTATAAAAAATAACATTTCGATAAACAAAGTTAATAAAATGCATTTGTTGACAAGTGCGTTGAGTATTTGATATTTATCTTTTTTTAAACATGGTCTTTTACTTTTATTAACATTACACATAACTGACATGTGTCGTACTCCTGACTTAATTTCAAAGTTTACACGGATAGGCTGCTTGCACCTGTTCTTAAATATTATAGAAAATACATACGACCTGTCAAAGCCAACATAAAGTTGTCTTAGATAGTGACTGTATTTCAACAAAACATCTGTCAATTATTGGTGTTATTCTATAAATTTGTGTTGTTTCGCTGAAAACTGAAAGGCTTCCACTGAACAAACATTTAGAATCAACGTTAAAATTGTGATTTTGCATTGGTTGGCATTGACGCTCGTAACGCATGCACAAACTCAATATTATCTTTTTAACAAACCATTTTATTATCCTTTTGCCGAGTTTGTACAGTTGTTCGAACCCTTTGGTAAATCAGAGAGTCTAGACAATACAATCAAAGTTCGGATCTTCAGGAAATAAATTCTTAAATTATACGCGATAATGAAAGACAAATCCCAGAACGAATGGTTTCTTGTTAAACCGAAACATATATTTGTGAATAAATTTTGTTTATTGAAATTAATGATCTTTCATTTTGAATGAATGCAGGATACTAGAATAAGAAAATATGACAAGGTCCCATGAGTATTGCAACAGATTCTAAAATATGGAAAGGCACACGGTATTCGCATTTCAGTTTAATGTAAAATTTACAACAGAATAATATTAATAATAATAATAATAATAATAATAATAATAATAATGATAATAATAATAATAATAATAATAATAATAATAATAATAATAATAATGATAATAAAATAGAGAACATCGCCTTGGAACCGTCATTTACAGAGCTGTAACCTCGCATTTCAAACAAAACGTCAGCGCTTGGACATATATTCAAACGGATCGGTTTTCTTTTTATTGCTTGCATTTGAGAAACCAATCAGAAAGTGCGAGGTTAGAACTCTGTAAAACCGGTTTAAGCACCCCAGTCGGTCCATATTGCCGACTGGCCGTTCCAAGGCGGTAACTGTTGGGTTTGCTCTATTTGTTAAATGACTCATCAAAGATTTGTTCTCACTTTTACTTTAACTGGCATGTCCTTGGTCCTGTGCTTTTTTAATTTTTGTGTATGTTGCAATGTTCATAGGACTTATATATCATATATATATTCTTATTGGACATGTTTCGTATTTTGAGCTTTCATTGCTCTGCTGTTAAAACTTAGGATTTCTCTACGCTGTACTCTTCTTTATGTCATGATTTCATTAAGATCAAACTGATTACTCTCAAAGAAATGGCGATCAAAATACACTATTTACGGACAGGTCGTTGACGCTACTTGAATACAGTGATTAAAAGCCATAACAGTCATTGTTGGAATTCTGTCTCTTTATCTCTCTAGTCGTGCCTATATAAGTGAGAGAAAACTTGAGCAGTCTCCATACCCTTTACTTGAGATTGCACAGTAGATATAATCTCGGACCTTTGTTTGCCTTTATTATGTGCTATTCTATTTGCAATTAAATTCTCGTCCTATTATAACAAAACATTTGGATTTCATTACCTTTTATCTCTTCACAATACCATATTTTTATTTAATTGGATTGGATTGCTTTCTAGAATTCCATTGTTTCCTTCCAGTGCTTTTATTAATTTAAATAATTTTACATTTTAACACTTTTAACACTGACATATGACGTCACTGCATTAATTATCGTATGATGTCATTAAATAGTTCTTATTCTTCGTGATCGCTTGCACTGTTCTATTTCAAACCGGCGGGATTTTTTAGGCTGCCGATGCTTTTCTTCCTGTTCATATTGTACATAAGTTAATAAGGAATTAAAATATTGTTTGTATATAATATTTTTATCACTTTAACGTACGTGGAAGAAAAATGTAGATAACAATCCTCATAGGGTCTCTCTACAGCTCTCTGTCCAAGCCTGTTTCTCTACAGCTCTCTGTCTCAGCCTGTCTCTCTACAGCTCTCTGTCTCAGCCTGTCTCTCTACAGCTCTCTGTCTCAGCCTGTTTCTCTAAAGCTCTCTGTTTCAACCTGTCTCTCTACAGATCTCTGTCTCAGCCTGTCTCTCTACAGCTCTCTGTCTCAGCCTGTCTCTCTACAGCTTTCTGTCCCAGCATGTCTCTCTCTCTGTCTGTCGCTGTATGTGTCTTTCACTGTCTGTAAATAACTAGGTCATCAGAAAACACACGAACCCGATGTTTAAGTACTATATGTGACAGTTTGTGTAAATGATAAACCTAAAAAAGAGAGGTCCGTGTATTGGACTGTGTAGCATGGATGTGACAGCGACCTCATTTTACCTTCAAGTACTACTGTCGGAGATCTTTTTAGTGTAAAAATAATCCATGTAAGAATCTTTATGGCCAACTCTATATTATAGAAAGTTATGGCGGAAAGGGTTGATTCTCATATAAAATATGTTTCTTTAAAAACTGCAACATTTCACAAGTGATAGGTAAATTCGAATAACTAAGTTTCACATTAACTGCGTTCACAGATACCGTGTTGTTAATAATACAGACTGTCATTGTCTGAAGATGTTGAAAAGAAGCAGCGATATGTTCGAGGGTCTTACAGGGATACATATTAGTAATACCGGATGGTTATTTTCTGGTTATGACTTGTCCCATTTATGAAATTGGAATTGGTAAATGCCCTATTCCAGTGATATTGTTGTTTAGCAGAGAACATTTCTTTTTATGAAAGTGTACCAAGTCCAATGATTTCATTTCTAAGTTCTTTAAATAAGACAGGATTTATCATGTCTGGTCCAGAATTTTTGTTCACTTTAAGATTTAGTCTAAAGATTAAGATGATCTAATGGCACCAGTTTTGTTCACTTTAAGATTTAGACTAAAGATTAAGATGATCTAATGACACCAGTTTTGTTCACTTTAAGATTTAGTCTAAAGATTAAGATGATCTAATGACACCAGTTTTGTTCACTTTAAGATTTAAACTAAAGATTAAGATGATCTAATGACACCAGTTTTGTTCACTTTAAGATTAAGTCTAAAGATTAAGATGATCTAATGGCACCAGTTTTGTTCACTTTAAGATTTAAACTAAAGATTAAGATGATCTAATGACACCAGTTTTGTTCACTTTAAAATTTAGTCTAAAGATTAAGATGATCTAATTGCACCAGTTTTGTTCATTTTAAGATTTAGTCTAAAGATTAAGATGATCTAATGACACCAGTTTTGTTCACTTTAAAATTTAGTCTAAAGATTAAGATGATCTAATGACACCTGTTTTGTTCACTTTAAGATTTAGACTAAAGATTAAGATGATCTAATGACACCAGTTTTGTTCACTTTAAAATTTAGTCTAAAGATTAAGATGATCTAATGGCACCAGTTTTGTTCACTTTAAGATTTAGACTAAAGATTAAGATGATCTAATGGCACCAGTTTTCTCAACAATTATTTGAACTATGTCAATATATGCCGTATATATAAACCATCTGTGAATATGTATAATGATTTGCCCCAGAAATATAGGCACGACTGATATTATTTGTTAAGAACTTCAGCTTTCGTAAAGTGTCGGTGTAAACGTTGCCAACTCGGTCATTAGTGGTTATATGATTTTGAAACGCTGTTAGAATTTTATTAATTGAACATTTTTAGGCTATATTAATTTCTTGTAATTTTTCATTCATGTCAGGTTAACTAGAGTTTCCAAATACTGGTTATTTGCCTCGTTTATTTTGTTTGCAGTAAGTTTAAGCGGTTTAACATTGGACTAAAGTTATGTTTGATATTCGTAATGTTTCAGTGGTGTTACAAATTGTCCGTTTTATGAGTAAGCCTTACATTGCAATTAAATGGCCTTAATGTGTTTTTGTGTTACAGATTTGTGTATTCATATTTCTATTTTGTTCTAAAACATTAGCTTCAATTTATAAATTAATATATTTTTGATTAGTCAAAGTAAAAAAAAGCTTTCTAATATAAAACTAAAATTGGATTAAACATTTTAGAACATGTTCTTAATATTTTTGTTCGTGCGTCTATTAATCCCAAAATGCCGGCATTTTAAACAAACGGTCCTTGCACTTTGGGGAAAGTTGACAATTTTGTGCAACATATTTTAAACGCTAATTCAAACGACATTGCCAGTTCTAATATACGTAGAAAATCGGTTTCAGTTTATCTCAGAAAAGAATAAACAGAGGAATGCCAGCTGCAATTTTTATTTTTGCACAAATGATTTCACTGTCAGTATTCATGGGTTTGTTTTCAACTGCCTGGAATCATTTTTCGAGTTGGTCATTTGGCTGACTTAATGCTCCAATAAGGTACCTGTTCCTTTTCTCTACTTGTATTATGTCTCGTCTCTGTGCTTTAGTTACTGTTACACTTAACTTGAATGTTCGTGCATTTGTTAAAGGCTTGTTCAGTTTTAATTTAATGCTGTTATTCTCATAGACCTTATCATAATTTTATATTCACCTTCGGAAGTATCATTTTAAGGCGTTGATGTTGATCGATAAGGATGCTCGATGCATTTGAAATGTTTGCATTGTTACACAAAGTACAAATTCAAGCAAGGAAGTATTTTATATACAATACAAAAGCATATCAAGTTTTATTGAGAAAAATATTGAGGTATATGAACATTTGAAATAGCACTAGACAGAAAATATACATATGCAATTAAAGCGCAAGAGTGACACAACGCTGAAATGAGACATTACAAAATTCAATAGTTACACCTTTGCAACGGTCAGTTAACGAACGGATTTAGTGCTCTTACCGACCTAACTTAGTTCATATCTCGCATTTACTGGTGTTTATGTTTTTCCAAAGGCACACAATAAAAACATCATTTTGAACCAAAACATTTCAAGTGATTACGTATATTAAGAGAAAATCAATGACGTCAGTTTTAACAATAATTTCCACGTTTTACTTGGAGGTGTAACTGTTGTTAGAAAAGCTACTCGAAAAAACACCCCGCAACACCAGAGGAGTGGTGTTATTTGTTCAGTAACAAGAAAATCTCTTTTCTGCAGGGATTTTTACTTAAAACAGACGTTGCTGCTATTTTTATGAGGAAAATTGGACTGAAAGTCTTTGGTATTTTATTTTTATAACTAGCACAAAACCCCGTAAAAACCCATAATAATGACACATTGTTAACGATTAAATGGATCCCGGGCCGCGACATACCAAAGTTAAAAATGGTAGTGGTATAGCTTACTTGCTAACGCTCAAGCAAATATAAGGGTAGTTCCACGACTGGTTGCCCCGGTGTCAAGACAATGTGACTGGGTGTGGTATCATGCCAGGTGTTCACGGCATGCTTTACACAGTGAAGACAGCACTATATCTGCTTCAAGTGGACACCGTCTCCAGATAACTGAAATACTGTTAGTGGGACGATAAACCCAATAAACAAACAATAACGCATAAATGTATAATACAAAGTCATGTAGAACAGGTTTAACTTATAACGTTATGTAAGACAAGAGGAAATACACTAAGTAAGATTGATAATGTTGTATTAAATAAATTAGGCGTTTTTACTTGTAATTAGCCAATCGTATAAGTACTATAAAATAATAAAGATAGAGTAAGAGTTTCTTACACAACATTTTGTTCTTCTTTTGAAAGTCTTGAGTCTTTTTACAGAAAAACGGCTAAAAGAACATCTTATTACTTTAAAATGGGCCGTTTGTTATTGTACCAGTTGTATTTTACATCACAGACAACGAAGGAAAATGTCAATGCCAAAATTCATAATTAACCATGTTTGTGTTAAAAGATATATGCATTTCACCTAAAATGGAACACGCTAATTAGTAACGACCGCAGGTTATATATGATAGTTGGTTATCTGACCTTGACTCTCAGCTTATATTGAACATTTCAACCGCTTGTCTCTGTTAGAAGGGCTTTCAGCTGTTCGTCTTAGACAAACTTTACGTGTTAAAATTCCAATAAATACATCGCATGGTTAGCAAAGTAGTCTACATTAGATATAACAACCTTTATTTGAAGAAGTTTTCAACAATAGTGTCTTTAATAATTTTATCGATATCAAAGTTTATTATTGTCGCTTATTTGAAGCACATTGTCCAGGAAGCCTGACATGTGATTATCTAAATAATTTACCAGCATGACTGTGTTGATATTCAAATGTGAATAAGAAATGCATGCAACAAATATGTTACTGTTATTGAAAGTTTAGTAAAATAGACTGCTACCACAAACATTAAGTTTTCGTAAGAATCACTTTGTCGACATTTCCTGTGAACAATGTCATTAATTTCACGGAAGTAGCTATACATGACAAACCCAGAAATCACCGGAAACATCTGCCGATGCCAAAATCGAAAGGAAAACTTGACATTGTGACGTCATATGAGGATTATTTTGTCAAAGCTTTCGCAAACTTGATTATCAGAATCTTTAAAACCGCCCACGCAAATTCTTTCTTTAATTGACATGTAATAAACGACCACTTATTATCTGCAACTTGCAACCACATAAGACTTAATTGGGCCCCAAAACACGACCACTCAGAGATCGTCGCCAAACAGATACGACCGCGTATTTTACTGACTTGGACAAAGTTTTACTTTCTTTTCACACCTTTTAACCAAACCAGATCTGCACTTTTTTATGATTCTACTTATTTAAATCAACTTTGTACTCAAGATATAGAAGGCGTGTTGATGTAAATACAACCAAAAAACCCCAACACACCATGCGAAACTATGCCATCACTGAAAAGATAAAGATTATGGCTAAATTATGTTAATGAATTCCTCTTCTTCTTCTCCTCCTTTTTCTTCATAGTATCATGATAATGTAAGCAAATGTATTAATTATACAAACACAATTTTCCAATTTTATTTGTGGTTCTCACAAAATATAATTATGTTGCATTCAAAGCCCACCTGTCTTGAGAGACCATTTTAGTTCTAAAAATTAAAGGTATTTCTAATAATATGTTGAGAGTATAACGTTAAAAGTGTGAAAGAGTGATGTGACATATCGCACCGAGACATTTATCGTCATGATTGCAATGTCCCGCTTGTTTGTGGTTATTCAAGACAAATGGTTGGAAACAATTACTGCCACACCCAATGACATCTGTAAGGCCTGGTCGTGTGAAAGAATAAAAAGCAATTAACCCTTTATTGTATCGTAATTAGCTGAACCCAAACAATGCAATACTTTATGATAAAGTCTCATTTTGAATTCGTTACAACAAAACATAAATCTATTTAAAATCCTTCTTAATTTTCTGAGAATGTAACGATTTAGTAAAAGCTTAACAGTGTGTAAGTTCAAAGAAGGACATTTGTCTTGCAAAATTGCATATAATCGATCACGATTTTATTTCCTTGCAGATCCGGGCTTTGATTGATTTGTCTAGACTATCATATCATCTAAAAGGCCAGAAGGACTCTTGGTTTCGACAAAATGCTTACAATGTCTTGCCTAAAACGATAAATATCAGCTTCGGTCGCAAACAACAAATAACAAAGCTACTTAAACTCTCATTTAAACGTTTATTTTTATGGTATTTTATACTAAACTTGTAGAAACTTGTAACATTAAGGAAAGAACATTACATTAATCGTCCGCCTGTTGAGGTTCCATGCTGTCTTTACTCAATATCACCATACAGCGATAAATATTGCGATAAACTTCCAGACCTGCTGGTCAAGAACTAACCTATCCTAATCACAGTTATCTGTGATAACTGTAACTATTTTGATATCTATCCTGAAAACAAGGCTTATATCTATCCTGAAAACTATGCTAATATCCATCCTGAAAACAGCTTATATCTATCTGAAAACTAGGCTTATATCTATCCTGAAAACTATGCTAATATCCATCCTGAAAAAAGCTTATATCTATCTGCTAACTAGGCTTATATCTACCCTGAAAACTGCTTATCACTATCATGAAAACTAGGCTTATATCTATCCTGAAACCTATGCCTTTATCCAACCTGAAAACTGCCTATATCTATCCTGAAAACTATGTCTAAATCCTGAAAACTGTCGGGACTGCTCTTTTAAATGACTCATCACACATTTGTTCTTACTTTTCACTTGGCTTGCATGTGATGTGAAATACCTTTGTCCTGTGCCTTTTCAGAGTTTGGTATATGTTGCGATGCTCACAGGACTTTGTCATATATTCTTATTCATAAGCCCAATGTCACTTGTGCAGGATTGTTACGTGTATTTCCTTTGATGGACATAGGACTTAACACATGAACAGGATGCTACAACTATTTTTTTTTTTTAATTTCATGTTTTTTTCTTGATTCAAAAAGTTAATTTCAGTTGTAATCAACCATTTTTGTTTAGTTTTTCTAGTCGAAAAAATACCCCTTTTTTAAACCCCGTGGACAGTATTTTCCTATGACGCCGCTACTTTCGTTACAACTTATCAATGAAAACATCAGCGTTTGAACATTTTGTAACTAAATAAATCGGTTTTCTTTTTATTGCTTGCATTTGAGAATCCCACCAGGAAGTGCGAGGTTAGAGCTATTGCCGACTAACCATTCCAAGGCGGTAACTGTCGGGTTTGCTCGTTACGTTAAATGACTCATCACAAATTTGTTATTACTTTTTACTTGGTATGCATGTGAAATACCTTTGTCCTGTGCCTCTCTAGAGTTTGGTATATGTTGCAATGCTCATAGGACTTTGTCATATATTCTTATTCATATACTTTAGCCATATCATGTTACATTTTGTTCCTCAGTTAAATAAATACTAATTGGTACACATCTCACATCTGGTAGAAAATACATTGTGGAAGAGAATTATCAAATGTTAAAGGTGGAATCCAGCCGTTTGGACCGTGAACAACCACATTAGGTATTGTTACATGAATAGATCCATCGAAGACTTTGTTTATATCAATCCTGAAAACTATTCTTATATCTATTCTGAAGAAATAATAGAGTGAACAAAAAAAAATATAAAAGGTATTTAATTGGTTAACAGGCTTTCATTGTGTGAAAATGGGACATAACTCCTTGAACACATTTTAGTTCAGATTGAGTTTCTCAATATATGCATCAGATGCATTCTTTTTTAAGCCTTGAGTAGCAAAACTAAATAAATTAACCAGAGATCAAGAAATTTTTGTCAAGCACAAAAGAGAATCAGCTGGAGAAACAACGCAACATATGTTACATATCTTTCAAATCAAACTTTGGATCGCCCTTCAATGAAAGATGTTGACATATTAAACAGAATCCGGAAACATCACGAGGATGGATTCTCGAATTATATTTTTAAGTTTGTTTCTCGCAAGGTAGACCTAGTAAAGAGTTAAAAGTTTGTGATCAGAGAGATTCGACACATTTGAATGCAAAATTACTAGAAAATGTTTCCATACTTCTAGACGTCAAGTCCGCATGGTTCGAAAGGACAAATAATAACAGTTAGCAGTTATTTGTTTTATTTAGTGTTCAATGTTAGAATTGTTTGTTTTCGCTTCTTTTTATGTGATAACTTAGTTATCTTTATTTATTTTAGAGAGCCGAAAGTCCGCTTCAACTGTTTTTTATTAATCAGTTTTTTAAGGAAAATACTGGTTATAAGATTGGGCTGTCTTGGCGTGTTGTTTGTCAAAGTTGTCTTTTTCTCAATAACCATTCAACATAGAGCTTTGAAACTTGACATAGTTGTCTGACATCACAGAAGCAATTATCAGAATAAGTTTTATAAGCCTGACTCTATTTTGCTAAAGCTATGCCCCTTTTACACTTAGACATTTCATTAAATTTTATGTGGAAGTTGTCTTTTTCTCAGTAACCATTCAACATACAGCTTTGAAACTTAACATAGTTGTCTGACATTACCATTTCAGTAGCAATAATCAGGACAAGTTTCATAACACCTGTCTTTATTTTGCTAAAGTTATGCCCCTTTTTCATTTAGAATTTTTCATTAAGTTCATTGTCAAAGTTGTATTTTTCTCAGAAGCCGTTCAGAGTAAAGCTTTGAAACTTAACATAGTTGTCTGACATCACAGTAGCAATTATAAGGACAATTTCATAACCCCTGCCTATATTTTGCCGAAGTTATTCCTTCTTTTCACTTTGAATTTTTATTAAGTTTTTTGTGAAAGTTGTCTTTTTTCTCAGAAACCATTGTCAGACAACTGTGTTAAGAATCAAAGCTTGAATGGTTTCTGAGACAACTGAAAAACTTTATGAAATTGCTAAGTGAAAAAGGGGCATAACTATGACAAAATACAGTCAAGACTTAAATAACTTGTCCTGATAATTACAAATGACAAGTTTTATAACTCTTGACTGTATTTTGTCATAGTTATGCCCTTCTTCCGGAGTTTAGCTCAGTACTTAAAAAAAGTTACTTCAGCTCAGATGCATAAAAGAATTTTCCCTTCAATGAAACAGATTTTTGCATCCAAGAACCATGGTCCTATCTAGGTCACACTTAAAAGTTCAAAGGTCAAAATGTGTGCAAAAATGATAGTTTCTGGAGCAAAACTTTGCAACTAATAAGGGGATTTCATCCACATTACACCGAGTTGTAAATATAAACGTAACATGATTAACAAGTGTAAGAATCGTGCCCCAATAAAGTGTCTTCAGGGTTGGGGTTGGTCAGGGTCGATGGTAGTAGCCATTTTTATTTGTTGAATTCTTAAACTCAACGAATCAGACGTTTTCATTTTTCCTTAAACTGAGAAATATTTTTTCAAGGAGTGTGGTGAGTATGAATAGATCATTCAAACTCACCTTTACCCCACCCCCCTCCTAGTATTTTTTATTTTTAATGTAAATTGTTACACAAAGTAGACATTTATTTTTAAGTATTTCTATAAGTATAAGTGTCTATAGTTATCAACCAGATTTTTTCTTTAAAAGAATACTCGGATGTCTATTACTACTTACAATGAAAATCTGGTTTCGTCGCAAGGCGACGTTTCTTCTTGTTTATCGTTGTATTGTTAGACACCTTTGTTAATTTCTAAAATCTAGAGTCGAAGAAATTCTTTTTAAATAAAGGTTACTTTTCCATAAAACACTATAGTCACACCCTTAACTATAACATACACCATCATAAGGAATATGAGCACATGTTGTACGCATTCCCATTATGCTGTACGTATCGTCCTTCATAATACAATTTTGAAATTTGTCATAGAATACAAAGATACACATAACAACTTACTGAAGGAACGAACTATCAACACAGTAAAAAAAATATGCAATAAATAATAAAACAATTGATACAAATGGTGAAATAATAAACGATGTAGAAATGCAATTCAAAATAAATCACAAGTGTTCTTTGAAAACTTTCTACTTGAAATATGTGCTAAAGTAACATCTTATAGCCCTTACCTTTAATTGAAAGAAAGAAATAGAGAACCTGAGCTTATCGGCACAATTTTTTAATTTAGAAAAAACGTAACCAAATCCCTGTATTTAAGAAAGACTAAAAAAACTCTAAAAAAAGAGTATTTTAAAATAAAAAATGTATACAAGAAGGTGAAAAACCAATTTTGTTTCAGAATGTATAATTAAACTAAAAAACTAAAACTTATAGTGAAATTAGGGACCAAACAGAAATGTTTCTATCAAAGTCATTACACTGATGGAATCATTGAAGGAAAAATGGTCCAAAATTTAAGACTTCCATATAACAAAACTGAATGAATGTCAAAAGGAATCTCTTACAGGCTACGTATACAAATGTCTACATACCCTTAAACATGAAGTATAGTAAAAGTCTGGTTTCATTGCTTAATCTCTCTTTTTGGAAAGGTGGGGTCATTATTTGAATCAGATCCTGGAGTTACGGATTTTCAACAGGTGAATTGTCTATTTATCAAAAACAAGGAGTTATTACATATATACCAAAAAGGTGATAAGGATAAAGCAAATTTGCATACAAACAAACTGCAGACCTATCTCACTTTCAAATGTTAGTTGAATTGCCTCGGGTAAACTACCAAATAGACTAAACTGTTCTGTCTTCGATTATAAAAAAATATCAAATATGTTTTATATAGAAAAATATAAACAGCTATGTACTCTACTATAAACTGACTTCGAAAAGGTTTTAGACCAATTTGAATGATTGTTTATTAGTAATTAATATTGTATATAAAATGTTGGCCCAGACCTTAGAAAATGGGTGATTGTACTTTATAAGAATATTAAATTATGCCAAAGTCTCGCCCTTTAAGAAATAACCATATATTTTTCTCCTTACTAAATGCAGATAAGGGTACATTAAAACGGATCAACAAAATCGTTTTTTTTAATTTTCTATGAAATGGCAAACATGAAAAGATCAAATGATATACAATGATGAAAAATCTTCCGGAAGGTGAAATGAAAGTTATTGATGTTAGAAAATGTGTACCTATACAATCACATGGTTTAAATGACTGATTAGAGAAAATAAAAAGTCTTTATAACACTAGAATTAGACCCTCTAAACATTTCACTTTGTTCTCTTTTCGGTTCTAAATTCACAGAGTCTATCGCTTTCTATTGACAAGCATTTTGGAACTGACCGCTCCTAGGCGGTAACTGATGCTAACCGGCTGGAGTGCTTAAACCTAGTTTGTAGAGCGCTCCCACCTCGCACTTCCTGAAGGTTTTTCTATCAAATAAACAGTGTAAATAAAAACATTCCATCAAAATGAGAAAAATAATAGTAAGCACCTGCATCGGGAGTTAAAACTAATAAATTGAACTAATAACTAATATATAGACAAAATACCTAGTTATAAAATAAACTATGCACACCATGTACGGTAGATAAAAGCCTCGGCATCCTAAAAGTTGAAAATGAAATAAACAGACCAAGCGATGGGGTAAAATAATAACAATTTAATTACGTCATAAAATGCAATGAAGCCATATGCCAAAACTGTCAAAAGTGAAATTTTAAAAAAAGAAAGAAATCATCGAATTTTAGAAAACAACCCAAACCAAGAAAACTAAATGAAGTATTATGAGGATTTAATGGTAATGAAATTCAAATAATATATAATAAAAAGCCGAGGATTTATCTGTAATTGGCATAATCGTATAATATTGCATAACAAAAGTACAAAAAAATCCCGATACTATACCTACTCAGCAATCTCATGTAAAGAGCATGGATACTGATCAAGTTGTCTCACATATATGGGGCACGAGTAGAGAGATGAAGAGACAAGAAATCCATCAGTGAATGTTCAATTATGGCTTTAAAACACATTTTTTCATATAGTTTCATGTACCTGTTCGGTCATCGTGTAATTTTAAAGCAATCCAAGTTCTTAGAAGGGTCCATTGCAAGCAATACAGTACAGCGAAGTATTTCCTGATTTAAACCGTCAGCAATGAATTTCCTGATAAGTTGTGTATATTTCAAAAGATATTTTAGCTTTTTTGAATATGCCAATACATTTACTAACCACATACTGCAATTGGAAATAACCCAAAGCTTTTTTCATTCTTCTCCTTTTCTTTTTCAACAGTTACATTTTTAGAGTATTTTATACTTGTGCGTTTATATATAATTCTCAGTCCAAATTGTATTGTTTATATCGAAAAAGAATGACTCTCGGTTATACAACTCAGTTATATTATGTCTTTTTGTGTGAAATACAAAAGGATGTTTAACGTGACATAAATCCATTATATATTATATGCATCTACAAACTGATTTGTTTATTTTGTCTTTGGAAGTAATACTATAGATGTGTACGTATTACACTGATGACATTATGCACACATTAAATTAATTTAAATACGTTTAGACACTGTTGAACACTCCTAAAGAGACTTCGTTAAAAAGAAATCAACAGCCTTCAAATAAAGAATTTAGGCTGCCTTTATCATTATTGAATTTGACATACAAAATAAACCGAAAAACAGAAAGGACCGTACTATTAATCCGACATACCTCATCAGCACTTGTATGAAGAGAACACATACACAACACTATATGCATAAATTCCTTCTATACACATATGTTAACCTTTTATCATGATGTATGTGTCGGTCAGGTGAATCATAAGTCAACAGCACTGCCACAGTTTGTAAACAACCCCTTCTACCATTTATAAATTTATTACAACATATAGATGTGATTTACTTGGTAAATGCAAAAGTCGCAGTTTCGATATATGTATATATATATATATATATATATATATATATATATATATATATATATATATATATATATATATATATATATATATATATATATATATACCATAAACAACAGGTAGTATATCATCGTTGAAAAAAGAACAACGACAAGTTTATCATTGAATTAAAAATCGTGTTTCTATTATTTTAAGTTATTTTATTAAAGACCGAGATGCTGTTTAGGGGTTTACTTATCAGCGTGTAAGTTAATACATAGCTATAAATGGTACACACTGCATACTGTTAAAGACGTTAATGAGGTTTTGTTGTTTCAAAGTTGACAGTTGGATCTTTTTTGTTGTTTGTTCTTATACAGGTCAGATTTTTATTATTAATTTGAGTTCTATTGATTTTTAGCAAAGCCTCTTCAGAGTTTTCAACAGTTTTTAACCGTATTTTAATTAATTTAATGTATGCCTGATTCCTAGTCCAGAACATATATAAAGGTATTTCTGGCAAAAGGGAAAAGAAAAATACATGTGTATAATTGTTGAAAATAATCAAAATTAAGATGGCAGTTACAACCGGTTTTATTAATATTTGTGTTGTAAAGAACAACACATGACGAATCAAGTATTTTTTCATTAAATAAATTCGAAAATTTAGCAAATATTTTGTTGTGTAATGAGGTTCCCAAGTGGTGTAAGTTTAATGTACTAAGTTATTTGTATTATTGTTTTGTTCTGGGCAGTGTCATCAAATGAGGGTCATGATTAAAGTTATATTGCATAAATGTTATTAGAATTCTAAAAGCTGAACGAAAAAATAACCTTGCAAATACCACTGGAGCCTAGAACAAACCCAAATGAAATTTTATATTCACGATCTTGAAGCTAGAAATTTAAATATATGAGACTTTATACAAAATATATACTTCCCTTTGACATATTAGAATTCAAACCAGCACAAGAGCAAGTAAAAGAAGACAGTCATAAAGAAAAGTTTTGACGAGACACGAGACAGTATACAATGAGATTAACAACAACAGTTGCGCACTAGTAAAGGTCACACGGCAAAGGATGCTTAAACAGGTCCGGACAGAGCTCTGCACAGGCCTAGTGGAAATAAAATACAAATCAAAGTCTTGCAAAATATCATTATACAACGTAGAATAACAAATCTTCTGGGCTTTTAATGTTGCCAAACAAAGATATTACGTACAAGGTTTAAGAAATAAATGTAGCATAAAAAGAAAAAAAGAAAAACAACGTTTCAGTAAATGAAGGAATGTGTAACTTTAAACAAAGGGATTAAAATAAAAAATTTAAAAAAATCAATGATTTGATACATTCTACATTAAGGCAGACGTTATAAATTACAATCAATTTATGTTTCTATTGGCCTTAATGTTCCGAATGTAAAGCGCCAACACCCTGTGAACGTTTATTTAATATGGCATTAATTGCCAACACGTCTAGACCACTTAGGTTTAAAGAAGCGCCGACATGCAATTTTCCCGGAAAAAATCAACAAAGTAAAAAATAATTAGCTTATGTTCAATCTTGATGTGTTTGGTTGGTTAGGAATACATTATTTTGTGTTTTAAAATATTTACCGTCATATATATAAAATCAATGTATGCGTTTCATTTTATTACAATTTCTTGTTAAATATGATATACAAATTTAGCAGCAAGTTCTTAAACATAGTGTGTTCAGTGTCTCTTGCACCCTTAATAAAGGCACAACAAACATTGGTATGCAGAGAACATCTGGGAAAAAATCTAAAATGAAGCTACGATAATTAACCATTATCTGAGTAAATATTACGCCTTCATATTCGAAAGTGCATGCCCATGCGAAATTATGAGAGATCATTACCAATTTCTTATGCCAAATACTTATTATCAACTTCTATCCCTTTGCCGACCGACCGTTCCAAGGCGGTAACTGCTGGATTTTCAATTTTTGGGGTTAAGTTTTTTGTCACATTTACAATTAACTTGTTTGCCTTTGTCTAGAGGTAGATTAGATTTAAATATCTGTTGTAATTCTTTTAGGACCCTTTCTCATTTACCTAGTTTGGGTTCTTATGAGAAGAATTATGTACGAAGAAATCTGATGACATGTAAGACGCCAGGCTGCCATTACCTCCATGCCTAAAATATCAGACTAGAAACCTTTCTAAACAAAAATCTACAGAGATATGCGACCCGTTTGAATTTAAACATCCATGCCCGATACATCGACTGAGTAGTACATGACATGAATATGTATAAGTGTTTTGGGAACTGTGGTCTCGACAATAAAATCTGCCACATATCAGACCAGAAGCCATCCCAGGGATCTAAGTCTAACATCTTGTTCTTAAAAGTCCTGAGAAATATCTAGCAATCTGAGTACAACTACAATGACCCAACCCCAGTATTAAAGAGTCTATATACTGCTACCAACTTTTTAGATTTCCTAGTTTCAATGTTTGGTTCATTCTGATGTTACTTACAGTGGATAATGTCGTGAATTGCAGCTGATACAACAAAAATTTCAAACATGGACATTGCCAGGAAATTTTAGGTAAACAGCTATTGCCCAAATCGTAAAAAAAACATTACGACGTCACATATATAGATAAAACAAGGTATGGCCAATAAGATTGTAATACGGTTTTGAATAAATTCTTTTGAAAACTCTTTATAGACGCGTGTGATATATCCTGAATTTGTAATGAAATTTATTAACTTTATGTGAACAGTGCGGGTGTGTTATTTTATTTAACGCTATACGACAATAGCGTCCCTGAAAAAAATCGCGTCCTTTCTGAACAAATTGACTGCGCAACGTTGCATAGCAGCAAGTTTAAAATAAAAATTACGAACGAAATATCTGTGGAGCCACTCATGTGAAATCCACAGAGTTCTGAGGTCTTCCTGAATCGGATTTCGGATAACGAAAGTACCCTGTTAGTTCCGAAACCATCGACCAGATAATGTTGTGATACCGACTTTGTACAAGGATTAAGCGATGTTCGTTTGTTCTCTACGTTGTGTCGACGATACCATTAAAATTATTGCATGTGTTTGGTAGTTCCATTCTTTGACTTTATCATTGAGAGGAGTGTATGTATAAACCATATTTTTTTGAGATTTATGCTAGGTAAATAAGAAAAGGTTCTATCAACATTTTCACAGATATTTAAATTTTATCTACCAGTAGACAAAAGCAAACAAGGTAAATGCAAATGTGACAAATGAAATGTGCGTTTATAAACTTCTAAACAGATTGTGCGTTTTATAAAATTCAAAATAGATTAATTGTATCTTATTATTTATACACTTGTATACAGATTTTTTGTCTGCTACCTCGTAAAATATTACGTACACAGATTACATTTGCGTAAATTATTAATTAATAAAAGGCTTTTCAATGTACCCTTAAATGTTTTTTTCTGTTTATTTCATTTTTAACTTATTTTAATTATTGAGATTGTTGGTAGTGTTTATTGTTGTTTTGATAGAATGCTGTTGTTGTTGTTTTTATTTCGCATATCTACTGTTTGGGGTTTGCCGCGACAACTGTTGCTCTTTCTGAAATCCGGTTAAGTTTTCGTGTTACTTTAATTAACATATGTTTTGATTTGATTTTTCTTCGTCTGATAAGCCTTCAACTGTTATTTTTGCGTGCTTCCAGTTTTCGTATCTGGTGATTTTGCCTTGGTGCTTTATGTCTTTATTACCCCAAATTGTTTGCATTGTAATTATAGAGAAAGTACTAGAAGGAAGTAAAATTCAGTATATTAAAGAATACTTATATACATGACTCCTTTTTACGCAACTTTAAGAAACACATGCCACTATAATAATGTAATCTGCTTGTAGAAAGATAACGCCCCTCAAATATGATGGTATGATGGAAGAAAATTGATTTTCCATGTTTAAAAAAAGAAGATTCTATTAATGTCAACATAAAAATGTTACTTTTTCTAAAACACATATTTTACTTATCGTTAATGTAGTAAATATAACAGTGTGCTTACTTTTGTAACCCAATGTTTCGCGGTGCTTGTGGAGGTTAAAAGGTTAAAAGTCAGAGACAATACAGATGCGTGTAAATACGTACACGCTTATCTCCATTTTGATGTTGTTGTTTGTTGTTGTTGTTTTGTGGGCGGGAGTGTGTGTGTGTGTGTGGGGGGGGGGGGTGTTACGGCACACCGACACTTGTCTCCATTTTTTTGATAACATACATGTCGATCATATGCCAGCGTGAGGTGCGAGTGGTACAGACGAAGAGACTGTCAGTCTGTCAATGCACTAATTAAGCCGCGTACAGGTACGCAATGATATATTGAGCAGTAATCGGGTGTAGCTTGTGATCTAGTCACATATGACATTATAATCAGTTCGAAGTCGGTTTTCATTATTTTTTAAAGACAAGTTTGTAAAAGTAAGATTGGCAGTTGGGATCCGAAAAAAAAGAAAATGAAAGCCTTTGTATCGATCAACACAAAAGGTCGAAAAGGTAGTAATCGGATGTCAGTCGTTGTCGGGAGTCAAATGACGTATTATATTGTTTAAAACATAAATTGGACATCATTTGATGCTTTGCAGCAACACTTTTCTTGTATACTTATCTTGATATAACTAAACTACCCCGACCATGTGTGAATAATATATTAAGTAAAACACACGCACTATAGTTCATTGCCCGCATATTTCCATCAAACCCTTCAGTCACTACTTTTTAATATTTCAGTGAATAAGACATTTTATTTAATCAAAACTTAATCAATATGTATAATATCGCTGATGTATAATTTTATATGTCTATTTATTTATTATCTTCTCGTATGCAAAGAAAAAAAATACATTAGCAAGTCATTGGATTTTTGCGAAAGCTATTACTCTGAGTCTACGCTAAATTTCTGAAGATAAATAGGCAGGCCATTACAACTGACTTCTCGGAAATAAAACCATGAATTAAGTTTCTTTAATTATTGTTGATTATGTTGTTTAAGAAAAGCTTTAAAACAAATTGCGATATATTTTAAGTGATATCCAGTTTTGGGGCGGTGTCGCTTGTGACACCATCCAGAGTTATGATAAAGCTGGATTTCGGAAGCACACAGTATTTACCCTACATCACATTGACTACCCGCATTTATTAAGTGCATGGGAAAAAGTAGTGCGTTTACATCAAAATAAGGCGACTAGACGCATTAGACGCAACACATGTGTCGAGGCATGCTTCAAACCTTAACAATATACTAATCTCCTTAAACTAGATGTTCAAGTTAACATGTTGTGTAATGCAGGTTATTTTGGTCGAATCCAGTCGCATGTATGAACATATTTTTTTGACCAAGTTACAATGGAAAATCTAAAAGAAAGTAGGTCTATTAAATGTTAATGGGATTTTAGAGACTCTGATGTAACTTTAGTCTCAGTGTATAATCTATATTAAAGAAGAATACTAGAGGGAATAGCAATTATTAAAATTTTATTTATTACCTTTATAACTTTTGACCTGATGCTCAACAGCATGTATCAAATAAGAAGTAATGAAACATGACTTTAAACGAAATTTTAAACAACATAGGTCTATTCTTATAATAAAATGCCCTTTTTCCCACATTCTTTAACTTGTTTATACATAATAGAAGTATAAGGAAAACTCCTTTTCACCGTTATTAGTGGCGTGTGTTACTAATACTATATATTTTGTCATAGGCTTATTAAATCACGCCAATCTATTGGGTTGTCTCTTAATGTAGGTTCTTTATGTTTGGCATGTATGTCATTTCTTCAGTCTCTCTAAAGTCTGAAGTACAATGGCTGGAGCGCTGTGCAAACTAAGATATATATCCCAGTCGATCCTTACGCCAGCTGACCGTTCTTAGGCCGTAACTTGTGTGTGTAATGTCATGATTCAGTCTTCTTGTCTATTTTACATTGACTAATGAAACGAGCAGAGCACTGGATTATAATGGTTATGCTGTGCGGTGTCTACGGTTTTGTAGTTAGAAAACAATCTATTGTCCAACCCTAATAACCAACTAGCATAACCTCGTTTATGCTTAATTATTCTTTAAATGTGACTTGAAAACAATGTTCTGAGTTTAAATACCGATTGTTGTAAATAAACTAGGTTACAGAGCACCCCAACCTATCGGTCAATATTTAATGCTATCATTCAGCGTTGACGAGACGTGTATTGCTTTGCAACATCGGTTAATAAGAAAATAATCAAGGTGCAGTAGTTTATGTGAGTTGTGTAATATTTGGTTTACAAAAACACAATAATTATAATACTAGTCTCGTGTTCATTTGCATGTTTAACATCATAAACTATGCAATTATTAAAACAATATGTTCATATATGCTCAGATATGCTCTTATCTTTCATGCAAGTCAAAAAACGGCTCTTAATTACGAGAGTTAGCCTTTATTGTTTTGTTGTTATCTGGTTTCAAAAAGTGTCAAAATAAAGCCGCATTTTAGAGACATAAAAATGTATCGGATATTTCAAAAGATCAACAATGGCCCACTATAAGATTTCTGGACATAAGATGTTGCGACATAGACAGTCTCGCGTATGCGCTGTCATTTATGAGTGATAGCTTTCTGAGAAATGAGACACATGGACTAACCCCATGTTCTCATAACTGGGCGAAAGTAGTACGGAAACAAACCCATAATTGTCTTCCAAGACAGGCTTAAAGCGCCAATTGTAAGGTGCGCTCTGAATGCTGGTATGTATTGTTTGCATGTTAAGCATATTTTAACCAGATGTACAACGGTCGTGGCTTAAATAAAAATAAATTCATAAAGCAAGCATTTGCAGATAAATCGTCGCTTCGCTTAAGAAAGAAGCATCTACATCTTCGTGATTACAAAACAAAGCGATAATGACCTACACTCTTGAAGTGAACTTTAGGATATGGCCAATCGTTCTCGTTTCTGGATTTGTAGCCTAACAATGGTACCCGCTTCAATGAATGTCGAGGATTTGCAATCAAATTAAGTAAGACACCTTTGTAAATCAAAACTAAAATATATAGGCATAAACATTGTGATATTTATTAACGCTGTTTATTGTGATTCTGGTAATCAAACATATTTGACCTTTTAGCTTTATGAGTGTTTTGATTATGTCAGTCAAGTTATAAAAGGTACACAATTCTCCATGAATAATTGGATTCCTAATTTCATATATTAAAAACAACAGTCCTGTTTTTCACATCATATCTATTCAGTTTGAAGTAAACTCAAATACTCAAATATGTGTTAAACTTAAACAATTTTTAAAATAAATTTTGAAAACGGTTTTTCTTTTCCACAGAATGCCACTTGTCATCCTTGGAGATTTAAAAGTTTCAACTTGCTTAGCTACAAACATAAAAGACAAACTAACACTTAAATGAGACATCCGTCTCGAAAATCGCGTATAATCGATCAATAATTTATTCAGTTGGGATTCCGCTGGTTTCATCACTTTGTCTAGCCTTCCTGATTTTTAAAAGTTACAGAGACTAATCATTTCTAGAATGCATTACAGATTGTGTGAAAAACTGTAAATATCGGTTTTATGCATGTGTCACAGCAAGTCCATTTTTAAAGTATTTATCACGCTAGAGCTAAAAAGAAAAGAACCTTAGAGCTGGTGCAGAACCAGATATCCGAGTGAAAACGGTTCAGGTGGTGCCACTAAATCTTTGCCCGCTGCCACCATAAAGTAGAGTAAATCAGAACACAGACAGGGCCCTTTGGTCAAACACCTGTTTTTTCTTTATTATGGTATTCAGAAATCTATGCATCCGTCCTATATTAAGCCTAGCGTAACATATAGGTATCATAACCATTTTAATATATTAATAGTCTACAATATGACAAGGGTAAAACAAAACTCTAAATTCAGGATATTCGTGTTGATCAAACAGACAGTGATGCAGATATCACGTTCCATTTAACAATTTTAAAATGAGAGTAAATAAATTGACCTCATCAAAAGCAAACGGACACGTGTGCAATTAAATTTTGGACCGCCACGCGTTCAGTTTTTTTATAATGTTCGAATAAAACATCGCAATAGGGCACGCACTTTAGGTTTACTACAACTCTGCAACTACGTATTATTGTTTGTTTGTTTTTTACAAATTCAGAAATAACAGTTGTCTAAAGGATACAACTACAACCCAATTCGGCATGACAATCGTCATAGAGTCTAGACAAATTATACGGATCTGAGACCCCTTGGGATGTTTGATATTTGTGATCCAAGCTAAAAAGATACAGATAGATCTATGCTGCAACTCCGGCTATCTAAAATTGGTTGTATTTTATATCTGTGTTTTTCTTTCACAATCTGCTGGATTCTTATTTATGATATGTAAGCATTTTGCGAATCGACATCATTGAATAAACCTTTACATAAAAGTAACGCATATTTTCTTAAACAAAACAATTAATATTTACACTTAGTTTTGCCCTTAAAAGAATTTTATATGGCTCAGTGTGCTATAAAGTGAAAGAATCCTGTGAATTTTATTTCATTATATGTCGATATTATGAAAAAGTACAAAGTCACCAATAACTTGAGTCTTACAGCCTCACATTCTTTTGTGTTTGCTTATCAATTTTACATGGATGTTTGTTAATGAAATCGGTTTGGTGGGTTACCCCAGATGAGTTAAGTATATCTGATACCGCTCAGAACATGTCATACCATGTTAATTTATTAGATTATTTCTCAGATTTAGAAAGTTTGATTTTAAATTATATATCAAATTTTAAGTAAATGTTGAACGATTTACTTTACTAACTCAATTGAACATTAAGGAAATGTGGCAAAGCTGTGATGAGGCAATGAACAATAAAAGCAAACCCAACTGTTACCGCCTTGGAACTGTTTAGTGACCTACTAGTGACCGTTTACCTCGGCAATTAATGTATAAAAATGCACTCCTTTAACATATACAGTTGAAAATATAATAAGTGATAAGGTGTGGCAATAGTCGCTTGGTTTAAAAGAATAGTAGTGTTTATTAGTTTATATTGATTATTTGGTCTCAGCAGCTGTGACATAAGTAAAATTGGAGCGTGGTCATCGCATAGATATTATTTTCATAAAACTAAAGTTAAATTGCTGTAATGCATAAGTAAAACTTTATTCACAAAACACATAGAAATTGAATAGGTATGATGGTAGTGTTAAACAATCTAATGTCACAGACTTGATTCAATATGAATATACAACAAGACCATATGATAAGTTTATCATATAAATACACTTCTGAACTAAATCTACATGTAGGCAAAACCTTTAAGTAAGGTGTATTATAAACGACAACGGAACAATTAGACAAATCATGTGACAGACAACAACAGTTACTGTCTTGGAATGGTCTGTCGACACAAGTTGTTTCAAACAAAGTAACTTTATATAAAACATATAAAAATATTACTCCTTAAACTAAAAACGGAAACGTGAATACTTCCTGTGATAATTCCTTATAGATTTGTCGTAGCTTTATCCTAAAAAACACGAAACAGTTTATTAATAGTCAACACGACTGGGAGAGTGTATTTCTGTCTTAAAACGGTCAATCATGCATCATAAAGGTGAGTTCAAATTTGTTTCAGTGTTTTTATATTACCTGTTTTAACATCATAGCTTTATAAGCTAGATCATTGGATGATGTGTGTTATAACTACATTTCTAAGTAAAAATGCTTCACTACAAAAGGCAATAAAATATCAATATGCCTAAAGAATAAGATTAAACATAGTTCTGAACATTTGGCATTGAATTGTATGAACCGATAATGTAGTCTAAGAATAAGAATATATGAAAAGTCCTATGAGCATTGCAACATATACCAAACTCCAAAAAGGCACTGTGCAAAGGCATTTCACATCCAAGTAAAAAGCAAGAACAAATTTGTGACGAGTCATTTAACGAAAAGAGCCAACCCGACAGATATTGAGAGATTCCCTAATGGGAAATAAAGTTTGTATACCTTTTTTTCTTTTTTTTTTCGTTTTCTTCCAGTACAACATGGCCATACTGCACGGATCCTGTTTAGTTTTATTTTACTCAAAGGCATGTCAACCAGTAGCCATACGTATATTGATGATTTTGATATTCACAGTCGTTGAATGTATGAGTAAGTTCTTCACGTTCTTTTGTCAACTGACCGTTTCACTTAGCCTTATTGTTTTCTCTTTTGTAAGGTATCGGATTTGTGTTTTGTCATTTCTGCCTAAAACTCACACCTAAGTAACTTCGTGCTTTAATAATTCAATACTCAATATCCATCTAACATATGCAGTTAGTTAGTTATTTTCGAAGACAGACATTTTCTTGTTTAAGTAAGCCTTCCAAAATTGCAATAATAAATTTTCGCAAGTAGTAATTGTTAATATTGTTACTAAATGAACTTTTACGTTGTTTGTTTTTCTATCTTTGTTCTATGGCCGTCAATATCATAATAATAGATATATTTTTATGTTTTGCTAAACCTTTATCAACCGTTATATTTAATGTATATTTGATATGTTAAAGTTTTGTCTGAGACAAAACCCAGAAATTCCCATTCTAGAATGGCTGAGTGAATATTAAATCTGAGCTTGCAGAAACACGAGATGTAGTGGTCGATTTCGCTCGTTCTCTGATCTCCTTGAATTTCTCTGTGAATTTTTTCATGTCTGACACGGGTCCAGGAGATTGTCTAGACTCGCAAATTTTATTCAATGTGGTTAAGTTTTGCACGATGTAGAACTAATTAAACGGAAACATAAGGCAATTATTAAAGTTCTTCAGTCTTTTGTTTAAATTCATTACACAATGGTCACTGATCATTTTGCACTGAAAGAATCGCCCAGGTATAGGCAGGTTATAGTGGAAATATATATTTTTCACGGAATGAACCGACACTTAACAAAGACAACAAAATGCAGACAAAATATACAAGTTTTATTCTCCGATAAAATATGGAACAATAAAGTACCGCAACTGACTTGTAGGCGGGTGTGTCTCTAATACTTTTTAGGATGAAACAAACAAGAAAGTTCCCCAAAATTTAGAATTTAATGTGATTTTGTCTCTAGATGGCATGAGGTTTGAATACGATGTACACTCTAGCCGTATGAAGTTATGATTACCGTACTTTCGAATTCTGTACATGGCTATATATTTTTCATGAAAGGCAATAAGTTAAATATTTCTTTTATTTATTTGATAATTATTTGACCACCTTCAGCAATGTTCTTACTATGATCTTCATTTACCGTTGCTGATATATTTATACGAAACAATGCAAATAGCATTTACTCTATAAAGGTAATATATGGCTTAAGCTTTCGAATCAAATTAACGAAAGGTTATTATAAATAACTTCATGCAGAGAAAACGTTTCAGAAATTATCTGTGGCATATTCCTGATTGTTTCTGACATTGAAGGTTTTTATTTTTATGAATAGTTGCATGTCGAAAATTCATCAACCCAACCCCGTCTAGACTCGCTGGCTTTCAAGAAATAAACGCTTATATATCCTTACGTTAAAAACGCTGAAATGAAGAAAGTAATACACTATTTTCGAAATACGATTTACAACATCTCCATATGTTTTATTTATTATTCGTATACATAATTTCTTTTCACCTTTTTCTTATGCGACTTGCAATGTCAAATTACGTTTCGATACCCTTACCATTTCTTTATTTAATTTAGATAATTAAGTAATTGACATAGAGAAATTTAAATGATTTTAGACAATATGCCTATATGTTATGTTCACAGAAGTTTTAAACGTTTACTTTTCTATGTTATAGACCTACTTGGACCGTAGAAACCAGTTAAGATGTCACTTGAAGCAGATGTAGTGCTGCCTTCACTGTGCATAACATGTTCGCCTGCCATGGTACCACACCCAGTCATTGACACCGGACCAACCAGTCGTGGAACTACCTTTATATTTGCTTAAGCGTTAACAAAGGAGCTATACCACTACAATTTTAAACGACTTTGGTATATCGAGAGGGAACCTGGGGTCTCCCGTACCCGAGGCTCTACCGAGGCTGCTACTAGGTTTGGTCCCTTAGCAATTAATGTACAGAAATTACCGACAAACTTACCTAGACCACATTCCTAAAACCCTTGCTAATTTTAATAAATTTTATGTCCGAAGCAGGTAAGTCTTATTTAACACATTTTAAAATATTAGATGATTGTTGACATGTATTTGTAAACTTTGACAAATCCATTAAAGGTCGATGCCGTTTCTTCATGCAAAATACAGTCAATCATAAATAGTATGCCGTGTATGTTATATTCCGTGTATATAATATACACAATCGCCTTCTATGCTAGCTTTTCTAGAAGAGTGATTTTTATTTATCACAACATTTATATATGTAATTGATAAAAAATGATTTAAGTTCGGGAAGAAAACGTCTTTCTGTGTATCAGAAATTTTATTTCAAAATCATATAGTATGATTTGCTTAATAATTATTTTAAGCTATTTGAGTTGTTTTTCTTCTTTTTCACTTTAACAAAAACACGACCAACAAAATACGTTGCATAATAATGTAACCATAGTTATTAACTAGCGTTTTACCTTAGTGATTTAAAGATGTTATCCCAAAGTTTGCCTATATCTAATGTATGTAACACTATGTTACCCATTCTCTGGGTAATCTGTGCATAACTGCTGCATAAGCCTATACTTTAAGTAAAAGATTGTTTTAACATTACTGACATTGTTAGACAATGCAAATCGTAAAATATATCGCACTAAATGCCCATTGTTTCCAAATCTATAAATAAGCACAATCGGGTTTTTAGCTAAAAATAGAAACTGACATCACAGCTGATTACCCGGATGATCATGTAACAAGTTTTGATGAAGTTTATATTACCATGATCTTCACATGGACTTACCAAGGCGAAGATTTTTTGTGGCTTTTTTAATATTTCACAGGGATATTCACTGTTTTCAGCCGTATAACTGTTCACTGCAATTCCTGCTGACTAATCTGACCTTGCCTTGCCTGATTGAATTTCGCGCAAAACAGTCACATTTAAATATTTCAACGTATTTATAGTCACAAGGGTCCGCCTGTACAGATACGTTTGTATGATTCCAGATTAAACGGAATGAGTGCATGTTTAAAAGACTTCAGGGACACATTGTCTGGACTCACTGACTATCTCTGCATTAATTTAATTATTTTAACATAAGCCAAGACGAATGTACGTGAAGTATATGCAGGATTGTCTGTATAAAATTATATTCCGCAATTTCAATTTAATTGCATTTTATCATATAGCTACAATGATGCAGAGCTATTTTACTTAGTCATGATGGGCTTAATAATTATTTTACGACATAACAATGGGTTAGGTATATAAATAAGCGCATATTTAAATAAATTATTCTTTAACATTTATATCACTGTTTTTCAATGCGTACATCTATTTTGCGGTATTTCATATCAATTTTCAGTATATATATATATATATTATACCTCATATAATTTTGCTTCCACAGTTATCATTGCTCACTCAACGGTCCATTATTGTCAATGTAGACCGATGAGGTATCGCTACTCTACACACCCTGTCACTATTACCTGTCCATAAACTTTTTTATGGACCGGGTCTATCGAATTTCACGATTAGTAAAAATACGCACAACATATTTGTGGCATTCATTTCTCCTTCATATTTTGATATCCTCACTGTCATAAGTAGGTTATTATCATGCCAGTCTCCCTTGACACTGAGTTTCGGTAAAGAAATAATCGACAAGTTTAAAATTTGATTGCTATAAAATTATTAAAGACACTATTGTTAAAAAAATCTTTCATCTTAAGGTAGTTACATATAATGCTGACTAGTGGACTAAGCTCGGGATGTATTTATCGGAATTTATATAGGTAATGAGTCAAACAGCCGAAGGCCCTATCAAAATGAGACAAGCGGGTGAAATGTTCAATATGAGCTGACAGTCAAGGTGGTCTGAAATGTCCTGAGATGTCAACGGGAAAGGTTTCTCTCCAGATTCGCTGCAGGGAATATTGTGTAGACACGGAGACTGAGACAGGGCGGCCTTACACTCGTTTCTAGAGATTTCACTAGAGTAGTGTTTCTTGCATGAATCAGAAACAAGTATCTACACATGGATCTTGATCTAAGCTAGAAGGTTTGACAAGTAAAAAGTAAAAAGGTTTGAAAGAGTAAATACTCCTAATTAATTGACAATGCTAAGTTAACCTTTGCTTGAATATCTTAACTTTATTGTTATTAACTTTTTCAAACAAATGTTCGTGCTTAAAAAAAACTTTAAAATTGAACACTCTACCGTTACACACATAAAATTTTTATCACACAAATAAATTCATTGTTTTGATATTTTTTATTTAATTGGATTGTTGTCATTCGCAAACGCCGTTTCAAATCATTGGTCTTGTTTGATTAAAATCAAGTAAAGCAAGACATTGTCAATCGGGAAAGAAGACATGTTTGCTTCATTCTATTATTTCCTCAGCTGCGATTTAATATTTGTAATTGTTAAAAAAATGAAAATCCAAATAAGACGTGACTTTGTGTCAGAATTTTAAAATAAAATGTGCTGTTGATGCAGATTCTTCACAATAAAACACGTTAAATTCTCGTTTGGTTACATATCGCACAGTGTCATTTGGCTTCTATTTTCTCTCTATGAAGCTGCTAAAAGTGGAATGCCAAATGATTAGAATTCAGCGATTTGAATCTTTGGTCTGTTGATTATAACCTAGGATTTTTATTACGGTGTATATGAAAGTGACAAATGTGTTCAGAGAACAGTTGTTTTTTTTAATTCTTAAGAAATTTGCTGATGTCAGATGTTAAGAAAGAGCATTAGTACATTGTACAATACAGTAGAAATAGCTTTTAAAGGATATTCCGCGTTGGTGTTTCTTAGAAAAAAGGTTAAATGTCTCTCGCTCATAGGACCATAGCATATCGTCTTAAACAGTACTACTTAATTTAACTTGCAATTTGTTAAAAATAAAATACCTAATAACTTATTAAAGAAAAAAAAAAGTTTACTAGAATCTGTGCATCTTTTAACCGGGATGGTGGCCACAAGTTGTGACACGGTCATTTTTTAGAAGTTAGCTAGACTAAACGAAGCATAAAGTGATAACAGCAGACTTTCAAACACATTTTATTTGTATTTTGTACGTATTTCTGGTTAGATGATTTTGACAACAAATGATAAAGCGGATTCTTTTCCTTAAATGACTCATCACAAATTTGTTCTTACTTTTCGTTTAGCATGCATGTGAAATACCTTTGTTCTGTGCCTTTTCGGAGTTTGGTATATGTTGCAATACTCATAGGACTTTGTCATATATTCTTATTCATGATCACACCAATGTTACTTGTGCAGTGTGGCGGTCGTAAAAAATCTCCCCGTGCATGTAATCTATGTTGTCATTTAATTCATCCTATAAGGATTGTTACGTGTACTTCCTTTGATGGACATTGAACTTTGGTTCTTCAATTCCATCTTCACATGAACAGGATGCTACAATCATTTATTCCTCCCTGGTCATGTTTGTTCATGATTCAGAAAGTTAATTTTATTTGTGGTCAACCATTTTTGTGTTGTTTTTCAAATCGAAATAATACAATATTCCTTTTCTGAACACTATGTGGACATTATTTTTCGTCACTACTTTCGTCATAACGTATAGAAAATATCAGCGCATGGACAACATATAGACGTGATTTATTTGGTAAATGCAGAAGTCCATAAGCAACAGGTAGTATATCATCGTTGAAAATAGAACAACAACAAGTTTATCATTGAAGTAAAAATCGTGTTTCTATTATTTTCAAGTTATTTTATTGAATACCGAGATGCTGTTTAGGGGTTAACTTATCAGCGTGCATGTAAATACACACTGCATGCTGTTAAAGACGTTAATGAGGTTTTGTTGTTTCAAAGTTGACAGTTGGATCTTTTTTGTTGTTTGTTCTTTTTACAGGTCAGATTTTTATTATTAATTTGAATTCTATTGATTTTTAGCAGAGCCTCTTCAGAGTTTTCAACAGTTTTTAACCGTATTTTAATTAATTTAATGTATGCCTGATTCCTAGTCCAGAACATATATAAAGGTATTTCTGGCAAAAGGCAAAAGCAAAATACATGTGTATAATTGTTGAAAATAATCAAAATTAAGATGGCAGTTACAACCGGTTTTATTAATATTTGTGTTGTAAAGAACAACACATGACGAATCAAGTATTTTTTCATTAAATAAATTCGAAAATTTAGCAAATATTTTGTTGTGTAATGAGGTTCCCAAGTGGAGTAAGTTTAATGTAACTAAGTTATTTGTATTATTGTTTTGGTCTAGGCAGTGTCATCAAATGAGGGTCATGATTAAAGTTATATTGCATAAATGTTATTAGAATTCTAAAAGCTGAACGAAAAAATAACCTTGCAAATACCACTGGAGCCTAGAACAAACCCAAATGAAATTTTATATTCACGATCTTGAAGCTAGAAATTTAAATATATGAGACTTTATACAAAATATATACTTCCCTTTGACATATTAGAATTCAAACCAGCACAAGAGCAAGTAAAAGAAGACAGTCATAAAGAAAAGTTTTGACGAGACACGAGACAGTACACAATGAGATTAACAACAACAGTTGCGCACTAGTAAAGGTCACACGGCAAAGGATGCTTAAACAGGTCCGGACAGAGCTCTGCACAGGTCCAGTGGAAATAAAATACAAATCAAAGTCTTGCAAAATATCATTATATAACGTAGAATAACAAATCTTCTGGGCTTTTAATGTTGCCAAACAAAGATATTAAGTACAAGGTTTAAGAAATAAATGTAGCATAAAAAGAAAAAAGAAATACAACGTTTCAGTAAATGAAAAAATGTGTAACTTTAAACAAAAGGATTAAATGTACAACGGTCGTGGCTTAAATAAAAATAAATTCATAAAGCAAGCATTTGCAGATAAATCGTCGCTTCGCTTAAGAAAGAAGCATCTACATCTTCGTGATTACAAAACAAAGCGATAATGACCTACACTCTTGAAGTGAACTTTAGGATATGGCCAATCGTTCTCGTTTCTGGATTTGTAGCCTAACAATGGTACCCGCTTCAATGAATGTCGAGGATTTGCAATCAAATTAAGTAAGACACCTTTGTAAATCAAAACTAAAATATATAGGCATAAACATTGTGATATTTATTAACGCTGTTTATTGTGATTCTGGTAATCAAACATATTTGACCTTTTAGCTTTATGAGTGTTTTGATTATGTCAGTCAAGTTATAAAAGGTACACAATTCTCCATGAATAATTGGATTCCTAATTTCATATATTAAAAACAACAGTCCTGTTTTTCACATCATATCTATTCAGTTTGAAGTAAACTCAAATACTCAAATATGTGTTAAACTTAAACAATTTTTAAAATAAATTTTGAAAACGGTTTTTCTTTTCCACAGAATGCCACTTGTCATCCTTGGAGATTTAAAAGTTTCAACTTGCTTAGCTACAAACATAAAAGACAAACTAACACTTAAATGAGACATCCGTCTCGAAAATCGCGTATAATCGATCAATAATTTATTCAGTTGGGATTCCGCTGGTTTCATCACTTTGTCTAGCCTTCCTGATTTTTAAAAGTTACAGAGACTAATCATTTCTAGAATGCATTACAGATTGTGTGAAAAACTGTAAATATCGGTTTTATGCATGTGTCACAGCAAGTCCATTTTTAAAGTATTTATCACGCTAGAGCTAAAAAGAAAAGAACCTTAGAGCTGGTGCAGAACCAGATATCCGAGTGAAAACGGTTCAGGTGGTGCCACTAAATCTTTGCCCGCTGCCACCATAAAGTAGAGTAAATCAGAACACAGACAGGGCCCTTTGGTCAAACACCTGTTTTTTCTTTATTATGGTATTCAGAAATCTATGCATCCGTCCTATATTAAGCCTAGCGTAACATATAGGTATCATAACCATTTTAATATATTAATAGTCTACAATATGACAAGGGTAAAACAAAACTCTAAATTCAGGATATTCGTGTTGATCAAACAGACAGTGATGCAGATATCACGTTCCATTTAACAATTTTAAAATGAGAGTAAATAAATTGACCTCATCAAAAGCAAACGGACACGTGTGCAATTAAATTTTGGACCGCCACGCGTTCAGTTTTTTTATAATGTTCGAATAAAACATCGCAATAGGGCACGCACTTTAGGTTTACTACAACTCTGCAACTACGTATTATTGTTTGTTTGTTTTTTACAAATTCAGAAATAACAGTTGTCTAAAGGATACAACTACAACCCAATTCGGCATGACAATCGTCATAGAGTCTAGACAAATTATACGGATCTGAGACCCCTTGGGATGTTTAATATTTGTGATCCAAGCTAAAAAGATACAGATAGATCTATGCTGCAACTCCGGCTATCTAAAATTGGTTGTATTTTATATCTGTGTTTTTCTTTCACAATCTGCTGGATTCTTATTTATGATATGTAAGCATTTTGCGAATCGACATCATTGAATAAACCTTTACATAAAAGTAACGCATATTTTCTTAAACAAAACAATTAATATTTACACTTAGTTTTGCCCTTAAAAGAATTTTATATGGCTCAGTGTGCTATAAAGTGAAAGAATCCTGTGAATTTTATTTCATTATATGTCGATATTATGAAAAAGTACAAAGTCACCAATAACTTGAGTCTTACAGCCTCACATTCTTTTGTGTTTGCTTATCAATTTTACATGGATGTTTGTTAATGAAATCGGTTTGGTGGGTTACCCCAGATGAGTTAAGTATATCTGATACCGCTCAGAACATGTCATACCATGTTAATTTATTAGATTATTTCTCAGATTTAGAAAGTTTGATTTTAAATTATATATCAAATTTTAAGTAAATGTTGAACGATTTACTTTACTAACTCAATTGAACATTAAGGAAATGTGGCAAAGCTGTGATGAGGCAATGAACAATAAAAGCAAACCCAACTGTTACCGCCTTGGAACTGTTTAGTGACCTACTAGTGACCGTTTACCTCGGCAATTAATGTAAAAATGCACTCCTTTAACATATACAGTTGAAAATATAATAAGTGATAAGGTGTGGCAATAGTCGCTTGGTTTAAAAGAATAGTAGTGTTTATTAGTTTATATTGATTATTTGGTCTCAGCAGCTGTGACATAAGTAAAATTGGAGCGTGGTCATCGCATAGATATTATTTTCATAAAACTAAAGTTAAATTGCTGTAATGCATAAGTAAAACTTTATTCACAAAACACATAGAAATTGAATAGGTATGATGGTAGTGTTAAACAATCTAATGTCACAGACTTGATTCAATATGAATATACAACAAGACCATATGATAAGTTTATCATATAAATACACTTCTGAACTAAATCTACATGTAGGCAAAACCTTTAAGTAAGGTGTATTATAAACGACAACGGAACAATTAGACAAATCATGTGACAGACAACAACAGTTACTGTCTTGGAATGGTCTGTCGACACAAGTTGTTTCAAACAAAGTAACTTTATATAAAACATATAAAAATATTACTCCTTAAACTAAAAACGGAAACGTGAATACTTCCTGTGATAATTCCTTATAGATTTGTCGTAGCTTTATCCTAAAAAACACGAAACAGTTTATTAATAGTCAACACGACTGGGAGAGTGTATTTCTGTCTTAAAACGGTCAATCATGCATCATAAAGGTGAGTTCAAATTTGTTTCAGTGTTTTTATATTACCTGTTTTAACATCATAGCTTTATAAGCTAGATCATTGGATGATGTGTGTTATAACTACATTTCTAAGTAAAAATGCTTCACTACAAAAGGCAATAAAATATCAATATGCCTAAAGAATAAGATTAAACATAGTTCTGAACATTTGGCATTGAATTGTATGAACCGATAATGTAGTCTAAGAATAAGAATATATGAAAAGTCCTATGAGCATTGCAACATATACCAAACTCCAAAAAGGCACTGTGCAAAGGCATTTCACATCCAAGTAAAAAGCAAGAACAAATTTGTGACGAGTCATTTAACGAAAAGAGCCAACCCGACAGATATTGAGAGATTCCCTAATGGGAAATAAAGTTTGTATACCTTTTTTTCTTTTTTTTTTTCGTTTTCTTCCAGTACAACATGGCCATACTGCACGGATCCTGTTTAGTTTTATTTTACTCAAAGGCATGTCAACCAGTAGCCATACGTATATTGATGATTTTGATATTCACAGTCGTTGAATGTATGAGTAAGTTCTTCACGTTCTTTTGTCAACTGACCGTTTCACTTAGCCTTATTGTTTTCTCTTTTGTAAGGTATCGGATTTGTGTTTTGTCATTTCTGCCTAAAACTCACACCTAAGTAACTTCGTGCTTTAATAATTCAATACTCAATATCCATCTAACATATGCAGTTAGTTAGTTATTTTCGAAGACAGACATTTTCTTGTTTAAGTAAGCCTTCCAAAATTGCAATAATAAATTTTCGCAAGTAGTAATTGTTAATATTGTTACTAAATGAACTTTTACGTTGTTTGTTTTTCTATCTTTGTTCTATGGCCGTCAATATCATAATAATAGATATATTTTTATGTTTTGCTAAACCTTTATCAACCGTTATATTTAATGTATATTTGATATGTTAAAGTTTTGTCTGAGACAAAACCCAGAAATTCCCATTCTAGAATGGCTGAGTGAATATTAAATCTGAGCTTGCAGAAACACGAGATGTAGTGGTCGATTTCGCTCGTTCTCTGATCTCCTTGAATTTCTCTGTGAATTTTTTCATGTCTGACACGGGTCCAGGAGATTGTCTAGACTCGCAAATTTTATTCAATGTGGTTAAGTTTTGCACGATATAGAACTAATTAAACGGAAACATAAGGCAATTATTAAAGTTCTTCAGTCTTTTGTTTAAATTCATTACACAATGGTCACTGATCATTTTGCACTGAAAGAATCGCCCAGGTATAGGCAGGTTATAGTGGAAATATATATTTTTCACGGAATGAACCGACACTTAACAAAGACAACAAAATGCAGACAAAATATACAAGTTTTATTCTCCGATAAAATATGGAACAATAAAGTACCGCAACTGACTTGTAGGCGGGTGTGTCTCTAATACTTTTTAGGATGAAACAAACAAGAAAGTTCCCCAAAATTTAGAATTTAATGTGATTTTGTCTCTAGATGGCATGAGGTTTGAATACGATGTACACTCTAGCCGTATGAAGTTATGATTACCGTACTTTCGAATTCTGTACATGGCTATATATTTTTCATGAAAGGCAATAAGTTAAATATTTCTTTTATTTATTTGATAATTATTTGACCACCTTCAGCAATGTTCTTACTATGATCTTCATTTACCGTTGCTGATATATTTATACGAAACAATGCAAATAGCATTTACTCTATAAAGGTAATATATGGCTTAAGCTTTCGAATCAAATTAACGAAAGGTTATTATAAATAACTTCATGCAGAGAAAACGTTTCAGAAATTATCTGTGGCATATTCCTGATTGTTTCTGACATTGAAGGTTTTTATTTTTATGAATAGTTGCATGTCGAAAATTCATCAACCCAACCCCGTCTAGACTCGCTGGCTTTCAAGAAATAAACGCTTATATATCCTTACGTTAAAAACGCTGAAATGAAGAAAGTAATACACTATTTTCGAAATACGATTTACAACATCTCCATATGTTTTATTTATTATTCGTATACATAATTTCTTTTCACCTTTTTCTTATGCGACTTGCAATGTCAAATTACGTTTCGATACCCTTACCATTTCTTTATTTAATTTAGATAATTAAGTAATTGACATAGAGAAATTTAAATGATTTTAGACAATATGCCTATATGTTATGTTCACAGAAGTTTTAAACGTTTACTTTTCTATGTTATAGACCTACTTGGACCGTAGAAACCAGTTAAGATGTCACTTGAAGCAGATGTAGTGCTGCCTTCACTGTGCATAACATGTTCGCCTGCCATGGTACCACACCCAGTCATTGACACCGGACCAACCAGTCGTGGAACTACCTTTATATTTGCTTAAGCGTTAACAAAGGAGCTATACCACTACAATTTTAAACGACTTTGGTATATCGAGAGGGAACCTGGGGTCTCCCGTACCCGAGGCTCTACCGAGGCTGCTACTAGGTTTGGTCCCTTAGCAATTAATGTACAGAAATTACCGACAAACTTACCTAGACCACATTCCTAAAACCCTTGCTAATTTTAATAAATTTTATGTCCGAAGCAGGTAAGTCTTATTTAACACATTTTAAAATATTAGATGATTGTTGACATGTATTTGTAAACTTTGACAAATCCATTAAAGGTCGATGCCGTTTCTTCATGCAAAATACAGTCAATCATAAATAGTATGCCGTGTATGTTATATTCCGTGTATATAATATACACAATCGCCTTCTATGCTAGCTTTTCTAGAAGAGTGATTTTTATTTATCACAACATTTATATATGTAATTGATAAAAAATGATTTAAGTTCGGGAAGAAAACGTCTTTCTGTGTATCAGAAATTTTATTTCAAAATCATATAGTATGATTTGCTTAATAATTATTTTAAGCTATTTGAGTTGTTTTTCTTCTTTTTCACTTTAACAAAAACACGACCAACAAAATACGTTGCATAATAATGTAACCATAGTTATTAACTAGCGTTTTACCTTAGTGATTTAAAGATGTTATCCCAAAGTTTGCCTATATCTAATGTATGTAACACTATGTTACCCATTCTCTGGGTAATCTGTGCATAACTGCTGCATAAGCCTATACTTTAAGTAAAAGATTGTTTTAACATTACTGACATTGTTAGACAATGCAAATCGTAAAATATATCGCACTAAATGCCCATTGTTTCCAAATCTATAAATAAGCACAATCGGGTTTTTAGCTAAAAATAGAAACTGACATCACAGCTGATTACCCGGATGATCATGTAACAAGTTTTGATGAAGTTTATATTACCATGATCTTCACATGGACTTACCAAGGCGAAGATTTTTTGTGGCTTTTTTAATATTTCACAGGGATATTCACTGTTTTCAGCCGTATAACTGTTCACTGCAATTCCTGCTGACTAATCTGACCTTGCCTTGCCTGATTGAATTTCGCGCAAAACAGTCACATTTAAATATTTCAACGTATTTATAGTCACAAGGGTCCGCCTGTACAGATACGTTTGTATGATTCCAGATTAAACGGAATGAGTGCATGTTTAAAAGACTTCAGGGACACATTGTCTGGACTCACTGACTATCTGTGCATTAATTTAATTATTTTAACATAAGCCAAGACGAATGTACGTGAAGTATATGCAGGATTGTCTGTATAAAATTATATTCCGCAATTTCAATTTAATTGCATTTTATCATATAGCTACAATGATGCAGAGCTATTTTACTTAGTCATGATGGGCTTAATAATTATTTTACGACATAACAATGGGTTAGGTATATAAATAAGCGCATATTTAAATAAATTATTCTTTAACATTTATATCACTGTTTTTCAATGCGTACATCTATTTTGCGGTATTTCATATCAATTTTCAGTATATATATATATATATTATACCTCATATAATTTTGCTTCCACAGTTATCATTGCTCACTCAACGGTCCATTATTGTCAATGTAGACCGATGAGGTATCGCTACTCTACACACCCTGTCACTATTACCTGTCCATAAACTTTTTTATGGACCGGGTCTATCGAATTTCACGATTAGTAAAAATACGCACAACATATTTGTGGCATTCATTTCTCCTTCATATTTTGATATCCTCACTGTCATAAGTAGGTTATTATCATGCCAGTCTCCCTTGACACTGAGTTTCGGTAAAGAAATAATCGACAAGTTTAAAATTTGATTGCTATAAAATTATTAAAGACACTATTGTTAAAAAAATCTTTCATCTTAAGGTAGTTACATATAATGCTGACTAGTGGACTAAGCTCGGGATGTATTTATCGGAATTTATATAGGTAATGAGTCAAACAGCCGAAGGCCCTATCAAAATGAGACAAGCGGGTGAAATGTTCAATATGAGCTGACAGTCAAGGTGGTCTGAAATGTCCTGAGATGTCAACGGGAAAGGTTTCTCTCCAGATTCGCTGCAGGGAATATTGTGTAGACACGGAGACTGAGACAGGGCGGCCTTACACTCGTTTCTAGAGATTTCACTAGAGTAGTGTTTCTTGCATGAATCAGAAACAAGTATCTACACATGGATCTTGATCTAAGCTAGAAGGTTTGACAAGTAAAAAGTAAAAAGGTTTGAAAGAGTAAATACTCCTAATTAATTGACAATGCTAAGTTAACCTTTGCTTGAATATCTTAACTTTATTGTTATTAACTTTTTCAAACAAATGTTCGTGCTTAAAAAAAACTTTAAAATTGAACACTCTACCGTTACACACATAAAATTTTTATCACACAAATAAATTCATTGTTTTGATATTTTTTATTTAATTGGATTGTTGTCATTCGCAAACGCCGTTTCAAATCATTGGTCTTGTTTGATTAAAATCAAGTAAAGCAAGACATTGTCAATCGGGAAAGAAGACATGTTTGCTTCATTCTATTATTTCCTCAGCTGCGATTTAATATTTGTAATTGTTAAAAAAATGAAAATCCAAATAAGACGTGACTTTGTGTCAGAATTTTAAAATAAAATGTGCTGTTGATGCAGATTCTTCACAATAAAACACGTTAAATTCTCGTTTGGTTACATATCGCACAGTGTCATTTGGCTTCTATTTTCTCTCTATGAAGCTGCTAAAAGTGGAATGCCAAATGATTAGAATTCAGCGATTTGAATCTTTGGTCTGTTGATTATAACCTAGGATTTTTATTACGGTGTATATGAAAGTGACAAATGTGTTCAGAGAACAGTTTGTTTTTTTTAATTCTTAAGAAATTTGCTGATGTCAGATGTTAAGAAAGAGCATTAGTACATTGTACAATACAGTAGAAATAGCTTTTAAAGGATATTCCGCGTTGGTGTTTCTTAGAAAAAAGGTTAAATGTCTCTCGCTCATAGGACCATAGCATATCGTCTTAAACAGTACTACTTAATTTAACTTGCAATTTGTTAAAAATAAAATACCTAATAACTTATTAAAGAAAAAAAAAAGTTTACTAGAATCTGTGCATCTTTTAACCGGGATGGTGGCCACAAGTTGTGACACGGTCATTTTTTAGAAGTTAGCTAGACTAAACGAAGCATAAAGTGATAACAGCAGACTTTCAAACACATTTTATTTGTATTTTGTACGTATTTCTGGTTAGATGATTTTGACAACAAATGATAAAGCGGATTCTTTTCCTTAAATGACTCATCACAAATTTGTTCTTACTTTTCGTTTAGCATGCATGTGAAATACCTTTGTTCTGTGCCTTTTCGGAGTTTGGTATATGTTGCAATACTCATAGGACTTTGTCATATATTCTTATTCATGATCACACCAATGTTACTTGTGCAGTGTGGCGGTCGTAAAAAATCTCCCCGTGCATGTAATCTATGTTGTCATTTAATTCATCCTATAAGGATTGTTACGTGTACTTCCTTTGATGGACATTGAACTTTGGTTCTTCAATTCCATCTTCACATGAACAGGATGCTACAATCATTTATTCCTCCCTGGTCATGTTTGTTCATGATTCAGAAAGTTAATTTTATTTGTGGTCAACCATTTTTGTGTTGTTTTTCAAATCGAAATAATACAATATTCCTTTTCTGAACACTATGTGGACATTATTTTTCGTCACTACTTTCGTCATAACGTATAGAAAATATCAGCGCATGGACAACATATAGACGTGATTTATTTGGTAAATGCAGAAGTCCATAAGCAACAGGTAGTATATCATCGTTGAAAATAGAACAACAACAAGTTTATCATTGAAGTAAAAATCGTGTTTCTATTATTTTCAAGTTATTTTATTGAATACCGAGATGCTGTTTAGGGGTTAACTTATCAGCGTGCATGTAAATACACACTGCATGCTGTTAAAGACGTTAATGAGGTTTTGTTGTTTCAAAGTTGACAGTTGGATCTTTTTTGTTGTTTGTTCTTTTTACAGGTCAGATTTTTATTATTAATTTGAATTCTATTGATTTTTAGCAGAGCCTCTTCAGAGTTTTCAACAGTTTTTAACCGTATTTTAATTAATTTAATGTATGCCTGATTCCTAGTCCAGAACATATATAAAGGTATTTCTGGCAAAAGGCAAAAGCAAAATACATGTGTATAATTGTTGAAAATAATCAAAATTAAGATGGCAGTTACAACCGGTTTTATTAATATTTGTGTTGTAAAGAACAACACATGACGAATCAAGTATTTTTTCATTAAATAAATTCGAAAATTTAGCAAATATTTTGTTGTGTAATGAGGTTCCCAAGTGGAGTAAGTTTAATGTAACTAAGTTATTTGTATTATTGTTTTGGTCTAGGCAGTGTCATCAAATGAGGGTCATGATTAAAGTTATATTGCATAAATGTTATTAGAATTCTAAAAGCTGAACGAAAAAATAACCTTGCAAATACCACTGGAGCCTAGAACAAACCCAAATGAAATTTTATATTCACGATCTTGAAGCTAGAAATTTAAATATATGAGACTTTATACAAAATATATACTTCCCTTTGACATATTAGAATTCAAACCAGCACAAGAGCAAGTAAAAGAAGACAGTCATAAAGAAAAGTTTTGACGAGACACGAGACAGTACACAATGAGATTAACAACAACAGTTGCGCACTAGTAAAGGTCACACGGCAAAGGATGCTTAAACAGGTCCGGACAGAGCTCTGCACAGGTCCAGTGGAAATAAAATACAAATCAAAGTCTTGCAAAATATCATTATATAACGTAGAATAACAAATCTTCTGGGCTTTTAATGTTGCCAAACAAAGATATTAAGTACAAGGTTTAAGAAATAAATGTAGCATAAAAAGAAAAAAGAAATACAACGTTTCAGTAAATGAAAAAATGTGTAACTTTAAACAAAAGGATTAAAATAAAAAATTTAAAAAATCAATGATTTGATACGTTAAGACAGACGTCATAAATTACAATCAATTTATGTTTCTATTGACCTTAATGTTCCGAATGTAAAGCGCCAACACCCTGTGGATGTTTGTTTATAATGGCATTAATTGCCAACACGTCTAGACCACTCAGGTTTAAAGAAGCGCCGACATGCAATTTTCCCGGAAAAAATCATCAAAGTAAAAAATAATTAGCTTATGTTCAATCTTGATGTGTTTTGTTGGTTAGGAATACATTATTTTGTGTTTTAAAATATTTACCGTCATATATATAAAATCAATGTATGCATTTCATTTTATTACAATTTCTTGTTAAATATGATATACAAATTTAGCAGCAAGTTCTTAAACGTAGTGTGTTCGGTGTCTCTTGCTCCCTTAATAAAGGTACAACAAACATTGGTATGCAGAGAATATCTGGGGAAAAAATCTAAAATGAAGCTACGATAATTAATCATTACCTGAGTAAATATTACGCCTTTATATTCGAAAGTGCATGCCCATGCGAAATTATGAGAGATTATTACCAATTTCTTATACCAAATACCTATTATCAACTTCTATCCCTTGGCCGACCGACCGTTCCAAGGCGGTAAATTTTTTTGGTTAAGTTTTTTGTCACATTTACAATTAACCTGTTTGCCTTTGTCTAGAGTTAGTTTAGATTTAAATATCTGTGGTAATTCTTTTAGGACCCTTTCTCATTTACCTAGTTTGGGTTCTTATGAGAGGAATTATGTACGAAGAGATCTGATGACATGTAAGACGTCAGGCTGCCATTACCTCCATGCCTAAAATATCAGACTAGAAACCTTTCCAAACAAAAATCTACAGAGGTATGCGACCCGTTTGTATTTAAACATCCATGCCCGATACATCGACTGAGTAGTACAAGACATGACTATGTATAAGTGTTTTGGGAACTGTGGTCTCGACAATAAAATCTGCCGCTTATCAGACTAGAAGCCATCCCGGGGATCTCAGTCTAACATCTTGTTCTTAAAAGTCCTGAGAAATATCTAGCAATCTGAGTACAACCACAATGACCCAACCCCAGTATTGAAGAGTCTATATACTGCTACCAACTTTTTAGATTTCCTAGTTTCAATGTTTGGTTCATTCTGATGTTACTTACAGTGGATAATGTCGTGAATTGCAGCTGATACAACAAAAATATCAAACATGGACATTGCCAGGAAATTTTAGGTAAACAGCTATTGCCCAAATCCTTAAAAACATTACGACCTCTCATATATAGATAAAACAAGGTATGGCCAATAAGATTGTAATACTGTTTTGAATAAATTCTTTTGAAAACTGTTTATAGACGAGTGTGATATATCCTGGATTTGTAATGAAATTCACTAACTTTATGTGAACAGTGCGAGTGTGCTATTTTATTTAACGCTATACGACAATAGCGTCCCTGAAAAAATTCGGGTCCTTTCTGAACAAATTGACTGCGCAACGATGCATAGCAGCAAGTTTAAAATAAATATTACCAACGAAATATCTGTGGAGCCACTCATGTGAAATCTACAGAGTTCTGAGGTCTTCCTGAATCGGATGACGAAAGTACCCTGTTAGTTCCAAATCCATCGACCAGATAATATTGTGATACCGACTTTATACACGGATAAAGCGATGTTCGTTTGTTCTCTACGTTGTGTCGACGATACCATTAAAATTATTGCATGTGTTTGGTAGTTCCAATCTTTGACTTTATCATTGAGAGGAGTGTATGTATAAACCATATATTTTGAGATTTATGCTAGGTAAATAAGAAAAGGTTCTATCAAAGTTTTCACAGATATTTAAATTTTATCTACCTGTAGACAAAGGCAAACAAGGTAAATGCAAATGTGACAAATGAAATGTGCGTTTATAAACTTCTAAACAGATTGTGCGTTTTATAAAATTCAAAATAGAAAAATTGTATCTTATTATTTATACACTTGTAAACATAATTTTTGTCTGCTTACTCGTAATATATTACGTACACAGATTACATTTGCGTAAATTATTAATTAATAAAAGGCTTTTCAATGTACCCTTAAATGTTTTTTTTTTTCTGTTTATTTCATTTTTAACTTATTTTAATTATTGAGATTGTTGGTAGTGTTTATTGTTGTTTTGATAGAATGCTGATGTTGTTGTTGTTGTTGTTTTATTTTGCATAACTACTGTTTGGGGTTTGCCGCGACAACTGTTGCTCTTTCTAAAATCCGGTTAAGTTTTCGTGTTACTTTAATTAACATATGTTTGGATTTGATTTTTCTTCGTCTGATAAGCCTTCAACTGATATATTTGCGTGCTTCCAGTTTTCGTATCTGGTGATTTTGCCTTGGTGCTTTATGTCTTTATTACCCCAAATTGTTTGCCTTGTAATTATAGAGAAAGTACTTGAAGGAAGTAAAATTCAGTATATTAAAGAATACTTATATACATGACTCCTTTTTACGCAATTTTAAGAAACACATGCCACTATAATAATGTAATCTGCTTGTAGAAAGATAACGCCCCTCAAATATGATGGTATGATGGAAGAAAATTGATTTTCCATGTTTAAAAAAAGAAGATTCTATTAATGTCAACATAAAAATGTTACTTTTTCTAAAACACATATTTTACTTATCGTTAATGTAGTAAATATAACAGTGTGCTTACTTTTGTAACCCAATGTTTCGCGGTGCTTGTGGAGGTTAAAAGGTTAAAAGTCAGAGACAATACAGATGCGTGTAAATACGTACACGCTTATCTCCATTTTGATGTTGTTGTTTATTGTTGTTGTTTTTTGTAGGCGGGAGTGTGTGTGTGTGTGTGGGGGGGGGGGGGGGGGGAGGGGTACGGCACACCGACACTTGTCTCCATTTTTTTGATAACATACATGTCGATCATATGCCAGCGTGAGGTGCGAGTGGTACAGACGAAGAGACTGTCAGTCTGTCAATGCACTAATTAAGCCGCGTACAGGTACACAATGATTTATTGAGCAGTAAGCGGGTGTAGCTTGTGATCTAGTCGCATATCAGGCGCGTTTCTGCCATTACGCACTTTACACACGTGCGTAACCTCCGTTCGAAAAATCGAAAATCTAAAAGTACCAAAAAAACTAAGAAAGTAGATCCCTAACCCGGGTTAGGAATGATATATTTTATTTCCGTAGTTTCTATGTTATAAAATCTTATTACCACACCAATCAAGTTGAAAACGTTTAAAATGATTAAACTTATACACGTCAGGATTTTAGTCGTTCATATTTTGCGTTAAGTTCCTCGCATGTCCGCATTTTTGCCTGTTATTCATAAGAAAAGAACCGAATATATTAAAAAGTATTTCTACAAAGGTTATTTCCCTTGTAATTGTGCGTAACTTCAAAAAGGGTCCAGATTCGCGCCTGTCGCATATGACATTATAATCAGTTCGAAGTCGGTTTTCATCATTTTTTTGAAGACAAGTTTGTAAAAGTAAGATTGGCAGTTGTGATCCGAAAGAAAAGAAAATGAAAGCCTATGTATCGATCAACACAAAAGGTCGAAAAGGTAGTAATCGGATGTCAGTCGTTGTCGGGGGTCAAATGACGTTTTATATTGTTTAAAACATAAATTGGACATCATTTGATGCTTTGCAGCAACGCTTTTCTTGTATACTTATCTTGATATAAATAAACTACCCCGACCATGTGTGAATAATATATTAAGTAAAACACACGCACTATAGTTCATTGCCCGCATATTTCCATCAAACCCTTCCAGTCACTAGTTTTTAATATTTCAGTGAATAAGACCTTTTTATTTAATCAAAACTTGATTATTATCTATAATCTCGCTGATGTATAATTTTTATATGTCTATTCATTTATTATCCTCTCGTATGCAAAGAAAAAAAAAAACATTAGCAAGTCATTGGATTTTTGCGATAGCTATTACTCTGAGTATACGCTAAATTTCTGAAGATAAATAGGCAGGCCATTACAACTGACTTCTCGGAAATAAAACCATGAATTAAGTTTCTTTAATTATTGTTGATTATGTTGTTTAAGAAAAGCTTAAAAACAAATTGCGATATATTTTAAGTGATATCCAGTTTTGGGGCGGTGTCGCTTGTGACACCATCCAGAGTTATGATAAAGCGGGATTTCGGAAGAACACAGTATTTACCCTACATCACCTTGACTACCCGCATTTATTAAGTGCATGGGAAAAAGTAGTGCGTTTACATCAAAATAAGGCGACTAGACGCATTAGACGCAACAAATGTGTCGAGGCATGCTTCAAACCTTAACAATATACAAATCTGTTTAAACTGGATGTTTAAGTTAATATGTTGTGTAATGCAGGTTATTTTGGTCGAATCCAGTCGCATGTATGAACATCTTTTTTTGACCAAGTTACAATGGAAAATCAAAAAGAAAGTAGGTCTATTAAATGTTAATGGGATTTTAGAGACTCTGATGTAACTTTAGTCTCAGTGTATAATCTATATTTAAGAAGAAGTTTTTTTGCAGCTGAAGACTTGCCTGCTTTTCAATTTCCAATGCGTTGTACGTTTGCTTTAATATGGGATGAATTTGACCATTGTTTGCACATCTATAATCGTTTACAGTGCTTACACCGCCTAAACAGCGATTCTTCCAATCTCTTTCTTTCTGGCTCTCTGTGCAGCAGTGATTTGTATTGCGTATGACAGTTAAGGAATACTAGAGGGAATAGCAATTATTTAAATTTTATTCATTACCTTTAAAACTATTGACCTGATGCTCAACAGCATGTATCAAATAAGAAGTAATGAAACATGACGTTAAACGGATTTTTAAACTACATAGGTTTATTCTTATAATAAAATGCCTTTTTTCCCACATTCTTTAACTTGTTTATAATAATAGAAGTATAAGGAAAACTCCTTTTCACCGTTATTAGTGGCGTGTGTTACTTATACTATATATTTTGTCATAGGCTTATTAAATCACACCAATCTATTGGGTCGTCTTAATGTATGTTCTTTATGTATGGCATGTATGACATTTCTTTAGTCTCTCTAAAGTCTGAAGTGCATTGGCTGGAGCGCTGTGCAAACTAAGATATATATCCCAGTCGATCCCTACGCCAGCTGATCGTTTTTAGGCGGTAACTTGTGTGTGTAATGTCATGATTCAGTCTTTTTGTCTATTTTACATTTACTAATGAACCGAGCTAAGCACGGAATTATAATGGTTGTGCTGTGTGGTGTCTGCGGTTTTGTAGTTAGAAAAAGGTATATTGTCCAAACCTAATAACCAACTAGCATAACCTCGGATATGCTTAATTGTTCTTTAAATGTGACTTAAAAACAATGTTCTGAGTTTAAATACCGATTGTTGTATATAAACTAGGTTACAGGGCACCCCAACCTATTGGTCAATATTTAATGCTATCATTCAGCGTTGACGAGACGTTTATTGCTTTGCAACATCGATTAATAAGAAAATCATTAAGGTGCAGAAGTTTATGTGATTTGTGTAATATTTGGTTTACAAAAATACAATTATTATAACGCAAGTCTCGTGTTCATTTGCATGTTTGACATCATAAACTATGCAATTATTAAAACAATATCTTAATTAACAAAAAGAAAAGAACTCTTATCTTTCATGCAAGTCATAAAACGGCTCTTAATTACAAGAGTTAACCTTTATTGTATTGCTGTTATCTGTTTTCAAAAAGTGTCAAAATAAAGTCGCATTTAAAAGACATAAAAATGTATCAGATATTTCAAAAGATCAACAATAGCCCACTATAAGATTTCTAGACATAGGTTGGTGCGACATATACAGTCTCGCGTATGCGCTGTCACTTATGAGTAATACTTTTCTGAGAAATGAGACACGTGGACTAACCCAATGCTATCATAAGTGGGCGAAAATTATACGGAAACAAACACAAAATTGTCTTTTAAGACAGGCTTGAAGCGCCAATCGTTAGGTGCGCTCTGAATGTTGGTATGTATTGTTTGCAAGAACTTCGGGATATGGTCAATGATTCTCGTTTTTGGATTTGTAGCCTAACAATGGTACCCGCTTCAATGAATGTCGAGGATTTGCAATCAAATTAAAAAAGACACCTTTGTAAATCAAAACTATAATATATATGCATAAACATTGTGATATTAATTAACGCTGTTTATTGTGATTCTGATAATCAAACATATTTGACCTTTTAGCTTTATGATTATTTTGATTAAGTCAGTCAAGTTATAAAAGGTACACAATTCTCCATGAAAAATGGGATTCCTAATTTCATATATTAAAATCAACAGTCCTGTTTTTCACATCATATCTATTCTTTTTGAAGCAAACTCAAATACTCAAGTATGTGTTGAACTCAAACAGTTTTTAAATTTGATTTTGAAAACGGTTTTTCTTTTCCACAGAAAGCCACTTGTCATGCTCGGAGATTAAAAAGGTTCAAACATAAAAGACAAACTAACACTTAAATGAGACATCCGTCTCGAAAATCGCGTATAATCGATCAATAATTTATTCCGTTGGGATTCCGCTGGTTTCCTCACTTTGTCTAGCCTTCCTGATTTTTAAAAGTTACAGAGACTAATCATTTCTAGAATGCATTATAGATTGTGTTAAAAACTATAAATATCGGTTTTATGCATGTGTCACAGCAAGTCCATTTTTTAAGTGTTTATCACGCTAGAGCTAGAAAGAAAAAACAGTAGAGCCGGTGCAGAACCAGATATCCGAGTGAAAACGGTTCAGGTGGTGCCACTAAGTCTTTGCCCGCTGCCACCGTAAAGTAGAGAAAATCGGAGCACAGACAGGGCCCTTTGGTCACACATCTGTTTTTTCTTTATTATGGTATGCAGAAATCTATGCATCCGTCCTATATAAAGCCTAGCGTAACATATAGGTATCATAACCATTTTAATATATTAATAGTCTACAATATGACAAGGGTAAAACAAAACTCTAAATTCAGGATATGGATATTCGTGTTGATCAAACAGACAGTGATGCAGATATCACGTTCTATTTAACAATTTTTAAATGAGAGTAAATAAATTTACCACATCAAAAGCAAACGGACACGTGTGCAATTAAATTTTGGACCGCCACGAGTTCAGTTTTTTTATAATGTTCGAATAAAACATCGCAATAGGGCACGCTGTTTAGATTTACTACAACTCTGCAACTACGTATTATTGTTTGTTTGTTTTTACAAATTCAGAAATAACAGTTGTCTAAAGGATACAACTACCACCCAATTCGGCATGACAGTCGTCATAGAGTCTAGACAAATTATACGGATCTGAGACCCCTTGGGATGTTAAATATTTGTGATCCAAGCTAAAAAGATACAGATAGATCTATGCTGCAACTCCGGCTATCTAAAATTGGTTGTATTTTATATCTGTGTTTTTCTTTCACAATCTGCTGGATTCTTATTTATGATATGTAAGCATTTTGCGAATCGACATCATTGAATAAACCTTTACATAAAAGTAACGCATATTTTCTTAAACAAAACAATTAATATTTACACTTAGTTTTGCCCTTAAAAGAATTTTATATGGCTCAGTGTGCTATAAAGTGAAAGAATCCTGTGAATTTTATTTCATTATATGTCGATATTATGAAAAAGTACAAAGTCACCAATAACTTGAGTCTTACAGCCTTACATTCTTTTGTGTTTGCCTATCAATTTAACATGGAAGTTTGTTAATGAAATCGGTTTGGTGGGTTACTCCAGGTGAGTTAATTATATCTGATACCGCTCAGAACATGTCATACCATGTTAATTTATTAGATTATTTCTCAGACTTAGAAAGTTGGATTTTAAATAATATATCAAATTTTAAGTAAATGTTGAACGATTTACTTTACTAACTCAATTGAACAATAAGGAAATGTGGCAAAGCTGTGATGAGGCAATGAACAATAAAAGCAAACCCAACAGTTACCGCCTTGGAACTGTCTAGTGACCTACTAGTGACCGTTTACCTCGGCAATTAATGTATAAAAATGCAGTCCTTTAACATATACAGTTGAAAATATAATAAGTAATAAGGTAGAATAGTAGTGTTTATTAGTTTATATTGATTATTTGGTCTCAGCAGCTGTGACAGAAGTAAAATTGGAGCGTGGTCATCGCATGGATATTATTTTCATAAAACTAAAGTTAAATTGCTGTAATGCATAAGTAAAACTTAATACACAAAACACATAGACATTTAATATGTATGATGGTAATGTTAAACAATCTAATGTCACAGACTTGATTCAATACGAATATACAACAAGACCATATGATAAGTTTATCATATAAATACACTTCTGAACTAAATCTACACGTAGGCAAAACCTTTAAGTAAGGTGTATTATAAACGACAACGGAACAATTAGACAAGTCATGTGACAGACAACAACAGTTACTGTCTTGGAATGGTCTGTCGACACAAGTAGTTTCAAACAAAGTAACTTTCTATAATACATATAAAAATATTACTCCTTAAACTAAAAACGGAAAGGTGAATACTTCCTGTGATAATTCCTTATAGATTTGTCGTAGCTTTATCCTAAAAAACACGAAACAGTTTATTAATAGTCAAACACGACTAGGAGAGTGTATTTCTGTCTTAAAACGGTCTATCATGCATCATACAGGTGAGTTCAAATTTGTTTCAGTGTTTTTATATTACCTGTTTTAACATCATAGCTTTATAAGCTAGATCATTGGATGATGTGTGTTATAACTACATTTCTAAGTAAAAATGCTTCACTACAAAAGGCAATAAAATACCAATATGCCTAAGGAATAAGATTAAACATAGTTCTGAACATTTTGCATTGAATTGTATGAACCGATAATGTAGTCTAAGAATAAGAATATATGAAAAGTCCTATGAGCATTGCAACATATACCAAACTCCAAAATGGCACTGTGCAAATGCATTTCACATCCAAGCCAAGTAAAAAGCAAGAACAAATTTGTGACGAGTCATTTAACGAAAAGAGCAAACCCGACAGATATTGAGAGATTCCCTAATGGGAAATAAAGTTTGAATACCTTTTTTTCTTTTTTTCGTTTTCTTCCAGTACAACATGGCCATACTGCAAGGATCCTGTTTAGTTTTTTTTTACTCAAAAGCATGTCAACCAGTAGTCATTCGTATATTGATGATTTTGATATTCACAGTCGTTGAATGTATGAGTAAGTTCTTCATGTTCTTTTGTCGACTGACCGTTTCACTTAGCCTTATTGTTTTCTCTTTTGTAAGGGATCGGTTTTGTGTTTTGTCATTTCTGCCTAAAACTCACACCTAAGTAACTTCGTACTTTAATAATTCAATACTCAATATTGCATGTGTGTATCCATCTAACATATGTAGTCAGTTATTTATTTTCGAAGACAGGCATTTTCTTGTTTAAGTTAGCCTTCCAAAATTGCAATAATATATTTTATTTTCGCAAGTAGTAATTGTTAATATTGTTACTAAATGAACTTTTGCGTTGTTTGTTTTAGTTTCAATCTTTGTTCAATGGCCGTCAATATCATAATAATAGATATATTTTTATGTTTTGCTAAACCTTTATCAACCGTTATATTTAATGTATATTTGATATGTTAAAGTTTTGTCTGAGACAAAACCCAGAAATTCCGATTCTAGAATGGCTGAGTGAATATTAAATCTGAGCTTGCAGAAACACGAGGTGTAGTGGTTGATTTCGCTCGTTCTCTGATCTCCTTGAATTTCTCTGTGAACTTTTTCATGTCTGACACGGGTCCAGGAGATTGTCTAGACTCGCAAATTTGATTCAATGTGGTTAAGTTTTGCACGATGTGGTACTAATTAAACGGAAACATAAGGCAATTATTAAAGTTCTTCAGTCTTTTGTTTAAATTCATTACACAATGGTCACTGATCATTTTGCATTGGAAGAATCGGCCAGGTATAGGCAGGTTATAGTGGAAATATATATTTTTCACGGACTGAACCGACACTTAACAAAGACAACAAAATGCAGACAAAATATACAAGTTTTATTCTCCGATAAAACATGGAACAATAAAGTACCGCAACTGACTTGTAGGCGAGTGTCTCTCTAATACTTTTTACTATGAAACAAACAAGAAAGTTCGTCAAAATTTAGAATTTAATGTGATTTTGTTTTTAGATGGCATGAGGTTTGAATACGATGTACACTCTAGCCGTATGAAGTTATGATTACCGTACTTTCGAATTCTGTACATGGCTATATATTTTTCATGGAAGGCAATATTTTCTAACAATAAGTTAAATATTTCCTTTATTTATTTGATAATTATTTGACCACCTTCAGCAATGTTCTTACTGTGATCTTTATTTACCGTTGCTGATATATTTATACAAATCAATGCAAATAGCATTTACTCTATAAAGGTAATATATGGCTTAAGCTTTCGAATCAAATTACCGAAAGGTTATTATTAATAACTTCATGCAGAGGAAACGTTTCAGAAATTATCTGTGGCATATTCCTGATTGTTTCTGACATTGAAGGGTTTTTATTTTTATGAATAGTTGCATGTCGAAAATTCATCAAACCAATCCCGTCTAGACTCGCTGGCTTTCAAGAAATAAACGCTTATATATCCTTACGTTAAATACGTTGAAATGAAGAAAGTAATACACTATTTTCGACGTACGATTTTCAACATCTTCATATGTTCTTTTTATTATTCGTATACATAATTTATTTTCACCTTTTTCTTATGCGACTTGCAATGTCAAATTAAGTTTCGATACCCTTACCATTTCTTTATTTAATTTAAATAATTAAGTAATTGACATAGAAAAATTTAAATGATTTTAGACAATATGTCTATATTTTATGTTCACAGAAGTTTTAAACGTTTACTTTTCTCAGTCATAGACATACTTGGACCGTAGAAACCAGTTAAGATGTAGGAAATTAAAGGTCAATGAATTTTTTATACATTAATTGATTCTTTATTATGGCGAGATAATGTCAATAAATTGCATTTCATAACTGTCAGTGCATTAAGTATTTTCTTTCACGCACCTGTACGATTTATTTAATTATTTATTTGTTTTATTTTATTTTATTTTTATTTAGTTCATCATCCTACCATCAGAATTTCAATTATCTGAAAGCGGTGTCACTTGAAGCAGATGTAGTGCTGCCTTCACTGTGCATGACATGTTCGCCTGGCATGGTACCACACCCAGTCATTGACACCGGACCAACCAGTCGTGGAACTACCTTTATATTTGCTTGAGCGTTAGCAAAAAAGCTATACCACTACAATTTTAAACGACGTTGGTATATCGAGAGCGAACCTGGGGTCTCCCGTACCCGAGGCTCTACCGAGGCTGCTACTAGGTTTGGTCCCTTAGCAATCAATGTACAGAAATTACCGACAAACTTACCTAGACCACATTCCTAAAATCTTTGCTAATTTTAATAAATTTTATGTCCGAAACAGGTAAGTCTAATTTAACACATTTTAAAAGATTAGATGATTGTTGACATGTATTTGTAAACTTTGACAAATCCCATTAAAGGTCGATGCCGTTTCTTCATGCAAAATACAGTCAACCATAAATAGTATGCCGTGTATGTTATATTCCGTGTATATAATATACACAATCGCCTTCTATGCTAGCTTTTCTAGAAGAGTGATTTTTATTTATCACAACATTTATATATGTTATTGATAAAAAATGATTTAAGTCCGGGAAGAAAACTTCTTTCTGTGTATCAGAAATTTTATTTCAAAATCATGTAGTATGATTTGCTTAATAATTATTTTAAGCTTTTTGTGTTGTTTTTCTTCTTTTTCACTTTAACAAAAACACGACCAATGAAGTACGTTGCATAATAATGTAACCATAGTTATTGACTAGCGTTTTACCTTAGTGATTTAAAGACGGTATCCCAAAGTTTGCCTATATCTAATGTATGTAACACCATGTTACCCATTTTCTGGGTAATCTGTGCATAATTGCTGCATAAGCCTATAATTTAAGTAAAAGATTGTTTTAACATTACTGACATTGTTAGACAATGGAAATCGTAAAATATATCGTACTAAATGCCCATTGTTTCCAAATCTATAAATAAGCACAATCGGGATTTTAGCTAAAAATAGGAACTGACATCACAGCTGATTACCCGGATGATCATGTAACAAGTTTTGATGAAGTTTATATTACCATGATCTTCACATGGACTTACCAAGGCGAAGATTTCTTTTTTTAATATTTCACAGGGATATTCACTGTTTTCAGCCGTGTAACTGTTCACTGCAATTCCTGCTGACTAATCTGACCTTGCCTTGCCTGGTGTAATTTCACGCAAAACAGTCACATTTAAATATTTCAACGTATTTATAGTCACAAGGGTCCGCCTGTACAGATACGTTTGTATGATTCCAGATTAAACAGAATAAGTGCATGTTTAAAAGACTTCAGGGACACATTGTCTGGACTCACTGACTATCTCTGCATTAATTTAATTATTTTAACATAAGCCAAGACGAATGTACGTGAAGTATATGCAGGATTGTCTGTATAAAATTATATTCCGCAATTTCAATTTAATTGCATTTTATCATATAGCTACAATCATGCAGAGGTATTTTACTTAGTCATGATGGGCTTAATAATAATTTTACGACATAACAATGGGTTAGGTATATAAATAAGCGCATATTTAAATAGATTATTCTTTTACATTTATATCACTGTTTTTCAATGCGTACATCTATTTTGCGGTATTTCATATCAATATATATATTATACCTCATATAATTTTGCTTCCACAGTTATCATTGCTCACTCAACGGTCCATTATTGTCAATGTAGACCGATGAGGAACCGCTACACTGCACACCCTGTCACTATTACTGGTCCATAAACTTTTTCATGGACCGGGTCTATCGAATTTCACGATTAGTAAACTAAATACGCTCTGTATCAATGTAGCCCGATGAGGAACCGCTACTCTGCATACCCAGTCACTATTACCAGTCCATAAACTTTTTATAGACCGTTTCTTTCGATTTTCACGATTAGTAAAAAATACGCATAACATATTTGTGGCATTTATTTCTCCTTCATATTTTGATATCCTCACTGTCATAAGTAGGTTATTATCATGCCAGTCTCCTTTGACACTGAGTTTCAGTAAAGAAATAAGCGACAAGTTTAAAATTTGATTGCAATAAAATTATTAAAGACACTATTGTTAAAAAATCTTTCATGTTAAGGTAGTTACATATAATGCTGACTAGTGGACTAAGCTCGGGATGTATTTAACGGAATTTATATAGGTAATTTGTCAAACAGCCGAAGGCCCTATCAAAATGAGACAAGCGGGTGAAATGTTCAATATGAGCTGACAGTCAAGGTGGTCTGAAATGTCCTGAGATGTCAACGAGAAAGGTTTCTCTCCAGATACGCTGCAGGGATTATTGTGTAGACACGGAGACTGAGACAGGGCGGCCTTACACTCGTTTCTAGAGATTTCACTAGAGAAGTGTTTCTTGCATGAATCAGAAACAATTATCTGCACATGGATCTTGATCTTAGCTAGAAGGTTTGACAAATGAAAGAGTAAATACTCCTATTTAATTGACAATGCAAAGTTAACCTTTGCTTGAATATCTTAACTTTATTGTTATTAACTTTTTCAAACAAATGTTCGTGCTTAAAAAAAACTTTAAAATTGAACACTCTACCGTTACACACATAAAATTATTATCACACAAATAAATTCATTGTTTTGATATTTTTTTATTTAATTGGATTGTTGTCATTCGCAAACGCCGTTTCAAATCATTGGTCTTGTTTGATTAAAATCAAGTAAAGCAAGACATTGTCAATCGGGAAAGAAGACGTGTTTGCTTCATTCTATTATTTCCTCAGCTGCGATTTAATATTTGTAATTGTTAAAAAAATGAAAATCCAAATATGACGTGACTTTGTGTCAGAATTTTAAAATAAAATGTGCTGTTTATGCAGATTCTTCACAATAAAACACGTTAAATTCTCGTTTGGTTACATATCGCACAGTGTCATTTGGCTTCTATTTTCTCTCTACGAAGCTGCTAAAAGTGGAATGCCAAATGATTAGAATTCAGCGATTTGAATCTTTGATCTGTTGATTATAACATAGGATTTTTTATTACGGTGTATATGAAAGTGACAAATACGTTTAGAGAACATTTTTTTTCATTCTTAAGAAATTTGCTGATATATGTCAGATGTTAAGAAAGAGCATTAATACATTGTACAATACAGTAATTGTTCTTTTTGTGTGTTATGTCTCGTCTCTGTGTTTTTTGTCACATTTACATTTACCTTGTCTGCCTTGGTCTGCAGGTAGATAAAATTTAAATATCTGTGAAAATTTTGATAGGACCTTTTATTATTTACCTATTTAAAGGATATTCCGCGTTGGTGTTTCTTAGAAAAAAGGTTTAATGTCCCTCGCTCATAGGACCATAGCATATCGTCTTAAACAATACTACTTAACTTAACTTGCAATTTGTTAAAAATAAAATACCTAATAACGTATTAAAGAAAAAACAAAGTTTACTAGAATCTGTGCATCTTTTAACCGGGACGGTGGCCACAAGTTGTGACACGGTCATTTTTTAGAAGTTAGCTAGACTAAACGAAGCATAAAGTGATAACAGCAGACTTTCAAACACATTTTATTTGTATTTTGTACGTATTTCTGGTTAAGATGATTTTGAAGTTACAACAAATGATAAAGCGGATTTGATATTCAACTGAACTGAGCAAATATCAGCATTTCTAAGATTGCCAACAGTGGGGTTAGACAGCTACGTCGCAAAAAGTAACAACGCACATTGTTAACTTAAATCTATGCGATACAGTTAACTTAAATCTATGCGATACATTGCGAGCAAATAATATACATGTTACATAAATTGTACATTTAAAACAGAATAAACTGCACATAATGAAAGCTCAAACTTTGCATTTAGTAGTAAGCACTCGGTTTGACAACGATTATCTTATCGCATACAAATGTAAACAAAAAAGAACTATACTACTTTACAGGGTTCATTGATGAAATTTTTAAATTGTATATATGTATGTATTAATTTAACACGAATAACGTTAGATAAACGAAGTTACCTCGTAAATATAGCTTAATATAGTTTAATTTACTACAAAGTTGCTATAGGGGTATCTTTAATTTGCATGATGTCTAAACCACAGACAACAAAGTAACATTAGATAAGGTTTGAGATGTTTCCCATTGTTGAATGAAAATTGTTTCCCTTTCAGTTGTAATTTGTTTTAATTAAAAAAGTTTAGATAAAAATATTAAGGTAACATTCAAACAGGTAAGGGGCCGAAATATACGTATCAGGGAGCCAACACACAAGAAACAGTACACAACGTAGAAAATTATGGCATTTCATATTATCAAGTAAATGGTAAAATTATTTTATTTATCACATATCTCTTCAGCAATAAATGAGGAGTTATAATTTAGTCGTATCATTAGTATAATACACTATAAAGATGTAAATAAAATGTGTATTTCTAATATTTTCCATCATCGAATTTATACATATTTCTCTTTTCCTTCCTTCGTGTCTACAGAGTTTGTTTCATTGTTGTACTCATTAAGTCATTTGATTAAATTGTTTTATACACTTTTACACGTTTTAAAACGATGCTAAACAATAGAAGTATCATCCATAACTTTGAAGATTAAAATATATAACTTTCATGAAGAACTTTCACATAAACATATAAAAATATACACTTAAGTCAGACAAGAGAAAAATTATATCAATTCACAATAACAACGTCATAATTCAAAATTAATGATTGTTGTTGACAAAGTCAGACTTTTACGGAGAATGTTGCAAACAGACAATCGATCAAACAAACGCTGTCTAGACTCGATGGCATTTAATAAATAGACGTGTACTTATGCTTTGATTTAAAACATTGTAAATAAATAAAATATATATTTCAATAAAACAACTGTTATTAATAATATGTAATCTTATGATTTTAGAAAAAAATGCATATACAATATGATGGTTTTCTTTGATTATTCGCTGCATCTATTTCAGTTGTTATGTAAAGCTTACGTTGATCCGGTTACCTTACAAACATACTTACCTTACATACTCAAGAGATAAAGTCAGTACCTCCAACATTCATTGAAGGATTAATATGATGAAGATCAACACGGACATTTTTTACACTAGGCCTATTTATATTTACAATTACCATCGTATACATTTATCATTTCTTTGATTCGTTTTTACATATAGAATTATGGAGTTAAGAAAGTAAATTAAGTATCTACGCTGATAACAATATTTTTTAAACATTTATCAAACAGACCACGTCGATAATGTGAACAGAACACAACTCATTTTAAGTGCACAACGTCGATTTTATAGTTTTAGATCACGCAAGTGTCATAGAATTGTTTTCTGGGGTTTGGTTGTAGTAATCTTCTGATGACGAACAGTGATTTTAACTCTGATTTTATTTTTATCAGAGATCATACAAAAAATTTATTCTGCTTTTCACTACTTTCAAAAGTTGAACAGATAACTTAATTAGAATAACTTTTTAAGTCATTGGTCATTATAGCATTCTTTAAAACGACGCATCTTAGATTAAAGCTAAACATCAACATTTTCAACATAATCTCAACTTAGCGAACGATAATTCCGAAGGTCAGAATCTTACTAAATCTTACTTAACGTGAAGCGAATAAATATATTCTTGGTCACTACTCGTTTGAGTGCTAAATTATCAAAATAAAACATGAACGATTTGCTGCATAAAAATTTAAAGAGCTTAGACCTTGAGTCTCAGTGAGACTCGCCTTTTAGCAACATTCAACCTTGTGACGAACGCTTGGTCAAAATGGCAAAGTTGCCACTGCAGTGCCAATTGTGACATTAAATGATGTCATTAAACAAACACAAAATGTTTCTGTTCTCCCTATTGAAACTGCAATACCAGTTGTAGATTCAACGAAATGGGACGTGCATATTGGCAAATTGAAGTTTATTGGACGAAATAATATTATAAATAACACTAATCGCGTTTTTTTGAAGAACTGTTTTATCGCATATTCTTCTTCCGGCGTACAAGACGTCAAAAATATTTACCTAATATTATACCAGATACTTTTACCTTCAAGATATGAAGTCGAAAATAGAATTAGCCAAAGAACTAACTGGGCGTAAAACCACGCCAATTTCAATTTATAATCTATACAGACAAACAACGTTAGATCACTCAAACTCATTCATGTAATAGTTTCAAAATTACCATTCCTTATCATCGTTGTAAAAACTAAAATGACAAAATAATTATTTTCACGAAATTACATAATTATAGATGTAATATGGAAGACATGAATTTTTCTTGGCCACAGATATACGTTACGTAGCTTGCTTTCTAGCCTGGCTAGTCTGACCACCTAGTTAGACATTTAAGCTGTTTCGATTTAAAGAGATTTTAGAATTTCTTGTGAATTTACGAAAGAAATAAAATATGAAAATCTCTTAAAAGAGTTACGACTAATATAAAACAAATAACTACCACTAGACTAAGGCGCACATACAAATTATGAAAAGTAACACATTTACTGAGACAAAACTTAACACACATAGATAAAATAACGGGGTTAATGACTTGGAACGGTCACTCGACAACTCACTTTATACATAAACCTGGCTTAAGCAGCCCTCCAACCTTGCACTAAAGTTATGTTTTTTTCTCAGACAAACAATATAAATACAATATGTTTTCAAAGTAAGACAACAAACAATAAGCACATGCACTGACAGTGAATAATCGAGTAAAGTATACAAATTACAAACGCTTTCAATTAATGCAATTCACTTAACAATAATGAGTATTTTATCTTCCGGTATGTTATCGATCGAACATAGAACATATCATAATTTTATAGTTTGATGGCATATTCTTTGGTTGTAGAAAAAAAGGAAATGCTAGTTTATTCACAACAATTTCTGAGAATATATTTAGACAAGGCTTATATAAATGAGTGTTTGTGGCAATTGTAAAGCAATTCATGAGAAAGCAATGAATATAAACATCTTACAAATTAGTCACTAGAAGCATTTACTGTGACCTGTTCTTGGTTAAGTTCAGATATTCAAGAAAATATTGCACCCACTTTCTTCAACGAAATATTGTTCGTTTATATATGGTGAATATTTTTCCTTTTTTTACTAAGTGCATATCAGGCACTTAACTTTTATAGAAAGTTGGATTGTACGCTGAAAACATATTAAACATCTTTGTCTACACTCTACACATGCTTCTTGCAAAAAAATATCATTGGCTCTTTTGAACAAAGACACATATTTTATATGTATAACCTCTAGATCAGTCGCATATGCCTACATTAATCTTCATTACACATGAATTTATCATATGACCTTAAAGATGTGTTGACAACATTGTTAGTTTAGACAAAAATCTTGCGTCATACTCTGACGAGAAAAAAACAAAAAGGGTTTGCGCGATGCGACTACTGACATTCAAAAACACAAAGAAGAGCACGATATTCGTAAGATAAAGCTGAAAAACATCATACATATTAAAAAGTGTTCTGCGAACTATTGATTACAAAAGAGATAATACTGTTACTATAATGAGTATAAATATAATATCTGCAATAACTGATCCTCGTATTAGTTGCTTGATTGTAAATCTCATTAGCACAATATAAGTTAATGAATACATACCTTTTAGCTGTCTGTAGGGTTAAGCAAATCAACTATAAATAAATAATGAAGCTTTTAGCAGTTGCAGCGGGAAACTTGTTGTAATCTGCAGACGGGTCTACCACAGCAACAGTTTAAGCAATTCCAGTACAAAGACAGGGATATTTGCTGTCTTGGGTCATATAAATATTGACTCAAACATGTTGTGAGTAATCCTACTTTGCCCGGGCTAAATTGACTTCTAACACTAACATCTAAGCATTTAAATATATTGTTTGAATGTAAATATACAATTTTACCAAGTCGAGATACAGGGATCGGTGCATTTCAACAATCCACCGAAGATGGCCTTTTCGTCAGTTTTTGATATTATTTAAAAAACTTATCATTAAACAAGACAGACATGCATGAATTGTTGCAAATGATATAAAAACATGTACACTTTATCCTATTTATTGTATTTTGATCTTTTCTTATTGCCATGTTAGTACTTTCTGTTGCTGGTTCCTTACAATTCCCTCGACTTTGAGAACGTTTTAATAATTTTTCTTTTAGCTGACCGTGACATTTACAAGTATTTGAGCATAGACGTTAAGAAAGAGAGGCGGTCACAGACCTCAGAAGATATTTCTTGCCGGATACTCGCCATAAATCATTGTCTATACTTGAATAAGGTTTCTTGCTTGGAAGTTTTTAAATTAAAGAGTTACTTAAAAATTGCGAAAATTGTGTACAATTGTGAAATGAAAATGATAATAAACTGTTTTGCCTAATGAAATGTATGCTAAAATCTTTATGTTGGACTTTTCATTTATTTGAATTAAGAAAGTCAAATATTTTCTTCTTATAGATATCATTATTGCTGTAATGACACAGACTAATACATGCAGGCAAGAATTTTGTGAAGTTGTACATATTTAGTTTTATCTCAACCCTTATTTTTAAAGATAGCCTTTAACAATTTAACATTGTTACATATACAACAATTTCTTTCGTTGTTTCGATCACTTTCTAAAACATAGAATACCATTGTAATGCATTGAACTGGCCTTGTAGGGCAAAGAAACTGCTTTCTTTCTTTTTATAGCTTTACCCTGTGGTTAATATCTCGTATATCATTTTACTTTAGAATCTACGAGTCTCTCTAACATTCGTTCTTATGATAACATTATATATTTCTACCTAGCTTGTTGGCGTCGCTCCGGGGGTTGGAGGGGGGGGGGGGGCGGTTCTCGTGAAAGAGGATCGTAAATGGAGAGGACAGTGCAGCAGCTATTTTCAAACATGTTTGAAATATTTAAATAAGTAGTTTCTACGTTATAATCAGTATATTCCGAGTGCGTCAGTTTGCAACTTCAAAAATATATCCATTAAGCCATTAAGTAGACATTAGCAAAAGAAGCACGGAAGTAGGCAGTAACAGGAATTCGCTGCAGTCTGACAAGGCATTGGGCGTGTTTTAATAAGAAATTGTATTTACCCTGGGTACAGTGTAGCTTGCAGGTTGCTATCACAATAGTAATATTGTAACGGACGAGGAAAACACAGTAGTGAGCAAATGATAAAACATGAATAATAATGGAGATCGCAATACCATATATATGGAAGAAATATATGCGCCCTGAAATTTGTAAATGTACTAATACAGAGACTGAAAGAACGTAATTTTTTTTCGTTGCTGTTAGTTTATACTCTGAAACTGAAACTGGTTTATTTGATCAAACTTCTATTGCTTTGACGCTCTTTGTATTCAATAGCGTTGTAAAGTCGTAAAGTTAAATGTAAGATTATTATGTAATCATAATACAAATAACAGCATGTATAGAAGGAAAGACAATGTCGTAGCAGTGCAAAATAAATTATTCCATAATTGGTTATTTTTATACTATACTCTTATATGATTCACTCCACTCATAACTGTCCTAAAAGCGAAATAATCTCTGAATAAATAAGCCTTTAGATTTTTTTGAAAACATCAACAGACTCTGATTGACGAATGTTCAGTGGAAGTGCATTTCACATTTTTGAACCAGCAGCGCTAAAACTTCTGTCACTGTATGTCTTTCTTTGTAAAAAGGAACGATGCAATATCCAGATAAAGTTGTAGATGATCCCAGACTGCGACTTGGAACTTTTTCTGACAAGTTCAGTATAGATCAATTGAATATATATATAAGTCTGATTTTTGAATAATATACTTGCCTTGATGGACAACTAGCTAAATTCGTATAATGCCTGCTTATAGACCAGATTAAGTACAGTTAAACGTAAGTTTTGTGCACATGTTTAGTATCCATTGCAATTTGTTCAATATTCGGCCTAAGCAATTCCATATCCATATAAAATTATCATTGTTATTCTGTACTTTCTCTTCAAAAGTTCTTTAAACATCTTCTAAGTATGCTCCAAAATGTCAAAGAAAAGATTGAGGTTTAATGTCATCACATGCAATGTCTATCATTTACCAAGCTGACCTGCGCTTCGAAACATGATAAATTAAGTGTTGGAAGTATTCATTTCACGTTTGTTCTCGTTCATCCATTTGTTTATTGTGAATAATCATTGTTCTAGCTCAAAAATTGTGTTGCACTAAATTATATATGAAATTGGCTGAAATCGTTTAGTTGCTTTATGACCATCTTTGAAACCATATACTGTGAAAGAAGGTGGAATCACTTCAAATAATGACCCTGCTACCTTGGGAAACACTTCCCTGTAGCTGGCGAGTGGACAAAACTTTGTTTTCTCAAATATGAATTTACCCACGATGACGCAGTACCACATATTCCATACGGGTTTCTAAGAACAACTGTGAGAATGTCATAGCTACAGTGTCAAATGCGGCACTGGGATCAATGGCAAAAAGAGCTGTCATTTCTTGCTTCTCCATGTCATCAAGTAAGTCATATATAAGCCTTAGTATACTGCAGACTCGCCTGAATGGAACTGTCTGTAAGCTGATTGATTCTTTGGAACTATCTTATGGTGGCCCACACGATCATTTAGTCTTAATGGTGCCGCCGTTTTAATTAAGTAAGTATTGAATAAAGAAATAAAATGACTGACAATGTCAAGGTCGAGACCAATTATATTTAGAAGCGGTAAAACAATTAGTTTCAATCTGAAGGGAAGACGCATTGCTTTTAATCATTGAAAAATAACTTGACCGTTCCAAGGCGGTAACTGATGTTTTTTTCTTTATGTGTGTTATGTCTCGTCTCTGTGTTTTTGTCACATTTGCATTTACCTTGTTTGCCTTTGTCTACTGGTAGATAAAATTTAAATATCTGTGAAAATTTTGATAGGACCTTTTCTTATTTACCTATTAGTATAAGTGGATAGAAGTTATTTTGTAAATGATTTTATTGCTTTTTGTCGGTAGAATGTCTCGGTCACAAGATTTAGTTTGTAGTTTGATTATAAGCGTTTAATTTTCATCTTCTGAAAGTTCGAGAAAGTAATCAAAATCTGGTGCATTTTCTTACTTTTGGATTGTACTTTTTGTTATGTTGTAGGGATTGGCGGATTGTGTCATGAAAAGGCTAAAAATGATAACTGTGAAGCAGTTTAATGTCGAACGTTCTTCAAAGATGTCGTCTTTAGATTTTCGACACGTTTTTGTTTTACTAAGCATTTTGCATTTTTTTTTAGACGGAATCGCTGATCCTTATATTTTTCCTGTCTGGTTTTGGAAATGATCACTGGATAACGTTACATATTTGGGAAGTAATCATTTATTTCTTTGTAGCATAAAGGTTCGATTTTATTATATGATATTTGACTTATTTAAATATTAAAAATTTTGCTTGTGCATTTATGCAGAACAAACCAATTAGATCAGCTGCAAGTGTTATTTACTCGGGGTTTTATACCAGGGCCGCCATTGCTGTGTTGAAAGCATGTTCCGAAAACGCCCAGCTTACGAATAACTTTTCGTTAAATGTTTGTGCGAGGTATTAAACTCGTACGCATGTGACATCTAAATTTAATATATAATACTTCGTTGTAAACAAATGTTCCCTTCTTAAAAACTCGGTTATCATCATTCTATTGACACATTTTTCCGAACGTGTGATGCTCCGTCAACGATTTTCTTGTAATCTACGTTTTCTGTGCATCGAAGTCTGTTTAATCAAGCATAGGAAGCAGCTGAGGACAGTATAATTTATCGGCATGGTCGTAGTGCTGACATGTAAAATATCGCAATCTGTTTTTGTTTGGTTGTTGTTTTGATTTTGCTTCTTCAAAGAAAATGGCATGGCATCACCTAAAAAAAACACCAAAATTGCTAAGTAAAGATTCAAGATGCTGCCATAAAAATACAATTGAAAGCCATGCTGCTGTGTACCCATTACAACCCAAAACAACTGTTAAGTGTGCACGTATAGGGAGCAGTCAGCACCCAGTTAGTTAGAGTATGACGTACGTATCGCATTGAAACAAACATTTAACAGTACGATTTTGTAGAGATTGTTAAAATAATTAATATCAATCCGTTTAGTTTTATTTAAGATAAAAAAAAAACGCCAACAGGCCTATCAGCACAGGCATGTAATTAGATATATATGCAAACAGTGTTGATCAAACTGTAAAAGCAAGTTTGAAAATAAATCATCTTAAAAGTATTAATTAACTGTTAGTATAACAACATGGCTTGTGCCGTTTCAAGAAAATATTTTTATTCAAAATATGTAATGTTTTCTTTTCGCTTTAGAACGATTGACAATGACGACAATAATTGATGTACCTCTAATGAGGGGTACACAGTTTCCAATAGTTTTTAATAGAATTAGTATTTGTCGACAAATACTTTATATAGTTTGTTATACATTTATTCAATAATAAAATCAAATAGAAAGTGAAATTCGTCCTCTAAAGTATCGCAGAAGTAACACTTTCTTTCAAGATGCTTGGGGTTGGCTTCATATACCAGTTTTAATTCTCAGTCTGCGAGAAAACAGTCTGAGTCGAGTTGAAAATATTCAAATTTTTCTAACGTATTTTTCATCAAGGTACTGTTTAAAGCTTAAAATTGTAGATTAATCGTTTACAGTATGCCCGTGATGAACCTTCCAACTGATTATTCCATATATGTATATAGCAATCATGTAATCTCTGTATTAGGAAATCTATGAACATGTGTATATTCTGCACCTCTTGGTCAACCAATACATAACTCAATCATTAACTGTCTAGTATTCGTGTAAATTTACTAGCACATGTTTTTCTTTATGGATTATATTGTAAATCTTGAACGAAAACATTGTAAAATTGTCTGCTATATTTGATATCGCTAGTCATTGAAATTTCCATCCCATATTTTATTGGATTGCTATTGTTTAGACGATCTAGATAAATGTACCAACAGAATGGAGATAAATACAACCTGAATAAAATAAGCTGCAACATAAATATATCATGAAACTTGAAATTCCACTGTAAATATCAATTCAGGCAGTCTGAGCGTAGAATCTAAGATAGGTACAAAATGTCTAGACTGTTTGACACTTGTCATGCCATATCAGGATTTTGATATGGTTTCATCTGACAACAGTGATTTTTTTTATTTTCTTTCCAGTTGCTGAGTAATGAAAGGGAATGGTTATGATTTCTTTCTTTTTTATTCCGTATGACAGAAAAAAAAGAATTACAGGTTTTGGCTGCTTGCCTCACGGCGTGTAAAATTTATTCACTTTTAACATGGACAGATCGGTAATCTTGTCAGTTATGTAGACAGATTAAATGCCTATATACAATGAGATTCATAAAATATGAACAAATTCTTTATTCATTTACATACTATAGTAATAGAACAAAACATTATTAAATTGACCCCAATGGTTACAACTTTAAACTGCATTTTTCCAAATCGAGAATGTATATATTTATATGGAATATATAAAAAAAATATCGGTAATTACTGACGGAATTATTTGTATGTATGTACAATCACGTATTGCCTCACAAAAAGTCGTTTTGGTCCTTTTGAAGCAGAAGGCTAGCCAATGTAATTAAACTTTCAATTGTTTTTGTAAAAAATGAAATACAAATCTCGATTACATAATTGCCTTTTTTTATTTTTGGTTATACAATTTTAGCTGTCCCAGTTGTCCATGATATGAGGCTGTACAGTAGGTATGGTTGCAAGTTTTTGTTGTTTTTTTCATGGTAGCGGTCTTTCCTTACTCTTGACCTATTTAAAATAAGACTTTTTTGTCTGTAAGTTCGTTCTTTTTATCGTTTTAAACGCCCGATGCAGGTGTTTGCTGTTAGTTGTCTCACTTTGATGGGATATTTTTACTTACACTTTTGTGAGAAAACCCTTCAAGAAGTTTAAAACCATGTTTAAGCATCCCAGATGGTCCTATTGCCGAATGAATGTACCTATGCGGTAACTAATGTTTTTTTTTTAATCTTTGTTTGTTCTATTTATGTGTTTTACTTAATTGGTATATAATGCATATATGATATTGTGGTTCTATGTTTTACTATATGTTTACTGCTCTGGAGAAAATTGCGAGGTTGGAGCAGTTCGTTCACCAGGTTTAAGCAGACCAGTCGGCCCATTTGCCGACTAACAGTTCCAAGGAGGTAACTGTTGGTTGTTCTGTTAATAAGTTATGTATCTTTTACCATATTTGCTTTTGTTTAGATGTAGTTCAGATTTAAAAATCTGTAGTAATCAATAGGACCTTTTCATATTTTCCATCACAGTCGAGCATCAACCAAGGTCAGGAATGTCTGTTTTTGACTCGAAAGAAAGGCCAGCCTATCCTTGCTTTTATAACGGGTAAACGGAGATTATTAAAAATGCCTTTGCAAAATGCTTTATTGACTAACTTAAGCAAAGAGAAACAATACTTCTTTTAATCGTACGAGGTAAAATTATTTTCAAGCTAGATGCAATATAAAGTTTTTTCATTCAACACACCAATAAGGGGCGGACTTTGGTGACAGACAGTGGTTAGGCAGTAATTGCCGAGCAGTTCCGAGTGTTGCTTTGGTAATTAACTTATGGAAAAAACTTCGCCTACCGTGGTAGCGGTAGAATTAATTGAACTACACATTAGCAAATAATTGTATTCAGTTGTTATTGTTTTCTTTTCGTTTTTTAAGGTATGCACACGTTACTTTTTGTATTAATCGTCAGCCATTGGATACTAAGGGCTTTGTTTAATTTTTTATAGTTTTGTGCGTAACATGGAGTTGCCAGTTGAACTTTTTTAGTAAATTGGTGATGCTAAACATTGTCAATGGATCTAAACGAAACATTGCACAATGGATCTAAACGAACCACTGCCATATAGAATGAACGAAACAATAGCCATTTGTTCTTAAAAAGGTCTTTCTGTATGTCTGATGCTTAATATTATCTATATATATATTTCAGTTTGGTGCTTCGGAATATCTGCTGGAAGTTATTATTAGAGTCGTGGTGATGCCTTTATTACGATATGTGGATGTGATATAACTACGTCAGCGAGTTTGTGGTGGGATTGACAACGCAGGATAGAGATAAGGGTCAGCGGGCTAAGGCGCTGTCTGGTACAGATCTGCTTTAGCAAATGTGTCCATGGTAAATCCCTGAAGATATATGCCCTCCATTGGGGTGCCAGCTTATATGAAATATTTCACTCAGGTAGACAAGATGTCTAGATGTCGGCAGGCAGACGATTAAATATAATGACATAAAACAAAATGAGGCGTAAAGACACTTTAAATAACCCGGGCACGTTTGTAACACATCATAAATTTAACATTCGGTAACGTTAAATATATGAAACCAATTAAATTTATAGAAGTACATTAAAAGAACACGTTGAGCAAGTCTGTATGGTAAACTGTACACACTAAACCTTTAGATTAACACTAAACCCACACCTTATTATACATGCAATCTAGTTAAAAAGATTAATAGCATATACTTGGACGATGAGAAGTTTCACAAAGGTTCCAAGAAACATGATTGTCCGTAGCGGCCGATGTCGGAAGACACGTAAATGTACTTGGCTTCCGATGTCGAAAGACACGTGCGAGGCCTTTTCGGTAGACATACATAACTGCAAGCGCTGAAATACACATAGGTGTCTTTGCAGCCACTGTCGAAAGACATATTGGCACCTAGAAATCTTCACAAGGGTCATATGATTTATGACTGTACTTCCTTGTCAAATTTGAAAGACACACAGTTGTTCTTAACCACCAGTGTCAAAGACACAAGACTGTTCTGTCCTAACAGTGTCAAAGGGCATGTGGATATCTTGGCTGTCATGAAGCTCTCTACGAATAGATGCGGAAATATCATTAATTGGCCATCGGGCCGGAGGACCCACGGCTGTCCTTGGCCGTCACTGTGAAAAGAAACATGACTGCCATCAGTGTCGAAGTTCACTGTTTTGCCTGCCAGTGTCGAAAGACCCACGTCTGACCCACTATCTGTGCCTAAGGACACACGCGTGTCCTTCACCATCAGAGTCTAAGGACACATGACTGTCCTTGGCCACCAGTGTCAGAGCCGAAAGCCACACGACTGTCCTCATCCGCCAATGTCGAAAGTCATACGACTGTCCTTCATCACCAGTGTCAAAGGACTGTCTCTGCCCGGCAGTGTCAAAAGACACACGACGTCCTTGCCTGCTAGTGGCAATGGCACATAACCGCCCCTGGCAACTAGTGTCGAAAGGCAAACGTTTTTCTTTAGGTTGCCAATGTCGCAAAACACAAGAATGTCCCTGGCCGTAATTGGTCGCAAGTGTTGGAGGACATGCACATTTTGTGGAGATTTCATGATGTCAAATGACTTGAGAATATCTTTGTCTGTCACTATCGAAAAGTTTCCTGAACTGGCACACACAAATTCCTAGTATAAACGATTTAATTATGCCCTATTCAAAAGAAATAGCCAATGTGTAGAAAATATAGATAATATGAAAATGTCATTTTTACAATCCTCAATTATACATTTGCACAAACCTGACTAATGAGCTGGTTGAAAATTTGATGTGTCCGTAGTTACAGTTTTGTGATAATATTTGATATAACACATAGTATATTTGCAAGTGATATTCGTGACATGGATTAACTTCTCACTCATGCATAGTCGCCAGTGCACGCAAATTAATAGTCGGTATCCGTCGCAAGAATGAAGCTGACAAAAACAGTAAAAGGCAATGGGTATTTATATCTGTTTCCGAAATGACTCAGTTAATTGCATGGTGTTATGAACTTAGGGCTTGCTAGTTCAAGGCTTGGTGGCGATAATGAGTAAGTATTAATAATATTCCGAATGTTGCTCATGCGCGTTAGAGGTCTTGTGCGTGTCACATTACGGTAAGCTATGTCACCATCATCAAACGGACATATGATCTGGCGAACGAGCTTTGAACGAGATAATATTTGGATACAGTTTGTAACAATATTATCCCACTGAAATGTTTTGTATATAATATCTTAACGTCACAACTCCAATGAGAAACAAGAAAGATACTCCTTAGTCGAAACACAAAAACAAGCAGCCGTGTTCTGTGTTAAATTTCAGACAATGCAAAACGATTAATGCGTTTTATTTTTTTTAAGCAAGACTTAAAGATAAGCGATGGCAGAATACTAATGTGCCTGTTTGTGAATTAAAGTCTATGCCAGAAGGTTTCAAAGCAGAACGGTCTGGACAATTTCCACCATCAGCCACGGATTTCATGCCCCTAAATAGATCGTCAGGTATTTCATTTCAATATCAGACAAGATGATAAAATTCCTGAGAATTGAACCTGGAAAGCCTCTTAATTAAAATAATTGATGAGTTGCAAGCTCAATAAACACCATTGTAAAAACTGAAAATATTGACAACTTCAACGAAAATGTTTAAATATTTTTATCACTGCCGTGTTTATTGGAAAACATAACTTTTTTGGCTAGTTTGAGCAAAATGTCTTATAACATTAATTCTGAGCAAGATTCTAATCTAAGAGAAATTCGTTTTATTTATTGTTATTGAGAATGATTATTTATACATTTTCCTCGAGATGAATTTTCTAATTTTACCATCAGTAAAACCAAGTGTTCTTTTTTCTCCAAAGATTAGCTTCTGCGGACAGTAGGAGTGCAGAAATGGAGTAAACACGTGTAGATTGCTAGACAGTACAGTCAATACATATGTCTGCCATTCACCATTTATTTAATGGATTCTGATTCTGTAATCAAGCAAGAAAGCAATGAACACGTCGCGAGAAAGTCAGCCAGCAAAAGAAAAAAGTCACCGGAATGCCTGATCTGATTACGTGTATGAAACACCATACGATTCACGTTTATTGACATTGATTTTAATTATTTCGTTGCTATCATTGCAATCAGGTACGTGTTTATGGCAGGCATATTCACTTCGGATGTGTACAAGATTGAACTTAAAAAGACTGAAAAAAAGCTGAAAAAATAAAAAGTTAAAAGAAGTCACGACGGATCTATTATCTCAACATAGAGATTGAATCTTACGACCAGGGGTAATATTTTAATCAATATTTTAATGTTGCTAACACAGTTTTACTTTTCTGAGCAAAACTTTGAAATGTATTTCAAGCATCTTTGGCTAAGTGGTGTTAAAACTAAAGTTTGAAAGATGTTAGCATATTGCCAACATCTCTCTATTGATATTATGTGTTTTGGGTCTAGACTTGGTTCAAACAAACATCTATCTACCCACCTATCTACCTACCTAAACCTACCTACCTACCTACCCACCCAACCACCTACCTACCTACCTACCCACACACCCAACCACCTACCTACCTAACCACCCACCCACCCACCTACCTACCTACCCACCCACACACCCAACCACCTACCTACCTACCTAAAACCCACCTACCTACCTACCCACCCACCCACCACCTACCTACCTATCGGATCAGTAAAGTACACGTCTCGTGACAAACACACTAAACGTAAGCTTCAAGAAAGACTCATACCATTAAAAGATATCTCTTCTTTAAAGAGATTCCTTGTTAAAATATATTTCTTGTTTTGAGATATTTCTTGTTTAAAAATATTTCTTGTTAAAGGATAGTTCTGATATTTTTTGTGCGCATGCGTGACATGGTGGTCGAAAAAAATTGAACAGTGGGAACAGTTATAAAATTTGGATATTTTTCTAACTTATAGCTAGCTAGACATACATTTCCTATATCATCTAGTCAGTTAAGAATCGACTTACAAGTGATCGTGAATGACTAGGAAAAGAAAAAAGGCAATCGCCGGGAGAAGAGAGAGATCAAACTTCATTGAAAAGGCGGGAGCGCAAAACACAGGATAAAATGGACAGTGACAAAGATAAAAAGAATAACATTGGGGCTACTAGTGGTCAGTTTCAGACACCGCAAACCTCATAATATTCTGCACCCAGCCTAAACAAAAATCGAAGAATTTGTTTAATAACGATCGGTGCCGTAAGTTAATGAGATGAGAAGGAGATCACCAAGAGAATTTTGGAGATTGTTTAAATCCGGGCATTCTGGTAGGACTGGAGAGAATATTACAAATGATGACTTCAAAAATTATTTTAGTGATTTTTTGGCTGGTGGAGCAACCTCGAATGATGAATTTGCTGACTTTAGTAATCAGTTTGATTCTGATTCAGGCCATAGTACTACTTTTGATTCAATGGACGATGAGATTTAGATTTTGCGAGCCATAAAGAAGCTTGGCTCAAACAAGGCCGCTTCTATTGACAATGTTTTGTACGAGTATTCTAAAGTATCTGTGCCATTGTTTATACAGCCATTGAATATGTTTTTTAAACATATATTGAATTCGATGTCTTTTCCCCGTTCGTGGTCAACTAGCGTTATTATGCACATTCATAAAAAAGGGAGTCAATTAGATCCGAATAACTACACGGGATAACTCTTACTAGTTGTTTTTGGTAAGCTTTTTACAGCGATTCTTAATGAAAGGTTGAAATCATGGGCTGAGGAAGATGATGTAATGTCAGATGCTCAATTTGGGTTCAAAAATAAATTCAGTACTGTTGATCCGGTGTTTATTTTACATTCTTTGGATCGAAAACAGCTGCAAAATAAAAAGAAGCTCTAGTGTCGTTTTGTCGATTACAAAAAAGCTTATGACAGCATTGAGAGGAGTAGGCTCTGGTACAAATTGATAAAATTGGGTATTGATGGCAAATTTTTGTCCCTGGTTCGATCTATGTATAATGAAGTCAAACTTTGTGTCAAATATTTAGGTTCACTGTCTGATTTTTTCAGTAGCGATATTGGCCGAAGGAGAAATAACCTCGCCGAAAATGTTTGCTCTGTTCCTGAATGATATCGAGTTGCATTTGCAAGAAAACATTGATGTTGGCATTGATATAGATCAGATCGCTGTTTACCTGTTGTGATGCTGATGACGCTGTTCTTATTTCAAAAACAAGGGAAGGTTTACAAAAGTCGCTTAATAGTTTGTTTGAGTATTGCTTTAAATGGAAGCTTACTGTCAATGTAGAAAAAGACTAAAATCATGGTGTTCAGGAAGGGTGGAAGGTTAAGCAATAACGACAAATGGTTCTGTAATAACCAGGAAGTTGAAATTGTTAGCTAATTTAACTATCTTGGTGTAATTTTTTCAACTGGTGGGTCATTTATGCAAGCCACAAAAACTCTAGCTGGTAAGCGCTTAAGAGCTTTAATGACACTTGTTCGCTATATCTATGTGTTTTACATAATGTAATTATAATACTGGAGCTCTTCATTTTTATTATGTGTTCACTGCTTTGTCGAAAAACTATGAGGTAGTGCGAGGTTGAAGCACTCCACAAACCAGGTAAACCAGGTTTTCCTACATAAACAACATAAGCAAGTAACATTGCAAGAGAAATCGATCTACTGTTGCAACATGCTTACAACGTTTTGTTTACATGTATATACGAATCTACAAAAGATACGATTTGACGAGCCATCCTTAAACGGAAGCATTAAGATCAATTTGTTTTAAGTATGCACACGTTCCACTTTGACACAAGCATACAGCAAATTGTAATAAAGTGGTTTGCTTGCTCTTTCATATATCTTTTGACGCCAAACATAATACAGATTTAAGGCTGCAGTAGCAAATGTGCATATGCTCAAAAGATTGGGTGCCAGTTTAGATGACATATTTTACTCATGCTAACTAGCTGTCTAGATGGAGGCGAGATGTCGGTAGGCAGACGATTAAATGCACTGGTTGAGGCTTAAAGACACTGTGAAATTGTAATTTGTTATAAATCAAGCCGTCGGTATATACATATAAAATGATTTTAAGTTTACCTTGGTCGCCAATGTCGAAAGACAGGTGAATTTCCTTAGTCTCCAGTGTACAAAGACACACGACTATATCGGTAGACTGCCCTTGGACAGCAGGAAGCTTAACAGAATGTTGAAAGTCGCGTGGATTTCCTTAGCCGCCAATGTTGTAAATAACATTACTATCATGACCGCCGTAACCTTTCCAAAGGTAGAGAGACACGTGGACATCCTTCTAAAGCACGTTAGAAGATTTTTCTCAATGCCAAACAGTGTAAAAAATCCCGTAAAAGTGAGACAAAAAAGCACCTGTATCGGCAGTGAAAGAAGCAAAGAGTACAAGAGGCAATCATCAGAACAAATACGCAATTAACTTTCTACCTTTAACTTATTACCTTTAATTCCGAGATGTTATCGGTCGAACATTGACAGGCTGTACTAGCAATTTCTAAGAAGCAAATAAACATAGTGGATTGTGAATCTTTTGACAATCTTAAAGCAGATTCACCAGCAAACACAGATTATAATCACCGAAAATAACAACCGTGATATGTTCTTTGTAAAGTTTTAATATTCTAGTGAATATTTCATGCACTTTTTAATTGACGTTAAACTATCTATATAAACTCATATTGTACATATACATGTTTTCTTCATTTACACATGTCCATATGCGAACATTATCTTTTATCTATTACCACGTTATTATATAAAGTCGCATTCAATTTAACTTTGGCAAACATGCTAATAGGACAATAAGAAAAGGCCCTGTAAGAATATTCGCAGATATTTAAATCTGAACTACATCTAGACCAAGGCAAACAGTGCAAATGTAAAAGTGATAGTTACGCAGGGACGATATATAACACATAAAAGAAAAACCAGCATGTGCCGCCTTGAATACTTTTTTCTTTACACTCCACTGATGTTTGATAAAAAACGTAGATAATAGTTTATTAAACAATGTATGTTTTGATGCTTTGCTCTCTTTCACAAATACGTGAGTTTTAAAACCTCCACGGAGACCGTTTATATTTTATATGAATTCAAAGTTATACATTTATCGTATGGCCACCAAGACGTATTTCCTTCAATGTACTTGTAGACATAAAATTTTCTTACTAACATACTCTTAAATAGACATTTGCTTTTAATGACCTTTACTGACATACAGCAATTATCAGCAAAGTACAGCACAATATTCATTGAATATTGCTGGCTAAAAGGTTTAACAGTACATTTAAAGTGTTACCATTGGGGAACAGTTACTATAATGACTGCAGTAACTGGTATTTGTTGTTTGAATTGTTTATCTTATATGTTTAAAAGTCAACATAACTTGCTGAATAAGTTGTCTTACCTTTGCCGATTGTGGTAAGCTAAAAAGCTTCGAAGCTTTCAGCCAATGCAGCGTTAAACCGATTATAAATGATAGAAGGGTCTACGAAAGGAATAGTTCTCTTGCAATGGCAATTCAAAAACAAGGATATTTGCTCTCTTGGGTCACATAAGTGTTGACTCAAACGTGTTATGACTAATCTCACTTGGCCTGGATTAATTTTACTTCAAACACTTATATCTTAGCATTTTAACATACAGTTACACGGGGTTACATGTAATATCGAGATTCTGCAGGGATCTGTGCTTATTGAAACCCTTTAGGGACCGATTGTCTGGAGACCTTGACAATTCTTGGTGTCTTATAATACATTTATCGCTAAACAAGACATATCTGCGTGCATGGTTATAACTGTTGTCTTTGTTTTTAGATTTTGTCCTTTTTACTTTGTTTTTATCTTTTAAAGGTTTTTGGTATTTTCATGCTAAATTTTTATATTTCTCGCGGCTATTGAGACGTTTTTATATACGTTTCAGCTTCCAAGACAAGTACCATAGTAAAGAGATAAGAGACAAGTGTCAGTTTCATTCTTTAAATATAAGAGTACTTACTGTAAAAGACATTTGTTTACGGTTCTATGATAAGCTTACATTAACGTACATTAACCAAAGAAAGTAGTATTATTGGTGTTAACATGCGTTTTTAGTTCAAGCAGAGCGATATGTTTTATATGAGCTGAAAGAAACTGTAATCTCAGACCTCCGAAGATGTATCAAGGATTTGTTTCCCACCGTATGGCGACAGAGAAGATAATGTCGGCTATAATGAGCGGTCACAAACCTCTGAAGATTTTTTTCTCGCAGATTTTGTGTCAGGGAACTGTGTCTAGATTTGCATTGTGATCGCTGCAGCTCGGTCATTAATTCACGTGTTAGGGAACATTGTCTAGGTTGCATGGTGATCGCTGCAGCTCGGTCATTAATTCACGTGTTAGGGAACATTGTCTAGGTTGCATTGTGATTGCTGCAGCTCGGTCATTAATTCACGTGTTAGGGAACATTGTCTAGGTTGCATTGTGATCGCTGCAGCTCGGTCATTAATTCACGTGTTAGGGAACATTGTCTAGATTTGCATTGTGATTGCTGCAGCTCGGTCATTAATTCACGTGTTAGGGAACATTGTCTAGGTTGCATTGTGATCGCTGCAGCTCGGTCATTAATTCACGTGTTAGGGAACATTGTCTAGATTTGCATTGTGATTGCTGCAGCTCGGTCATTAATTCACGTGTTAGGGAACATTGTCTAGATTTGCATTGTGATTGCTGCAGCTCGGTCATTAATTCACGTGTTAGGGAACATTGTCTAGGTTGCATTGTGATTGCTGCAGCTCGGTCATTAATTCACTTGTTATGGAACATTGTCTAGGTTGTATTGTGATCGCTGCAGCTCGGTCATTAATTCGCGTGTTAGGGAACATTGTCTAGATTTGCATTGTGATTGCTGCAGCTCGGTCATTAATTCACGTGTTAGGGAACATTGTCTAGATTTGCATTGTGATTGCTGCAGCTCGGTCATTAATTCACGTGTTAGGGAACATTGTCTAGATTTGCATTGTGATCGCTGCAGCTCGGTCATTAATTCACGTGTTAGGGAACATTGTCTAGGTTGTATTGTGATTGCTGCAGCTCGGTCATTAATTCACGTGTTAGGGAACATTGTCTAGATTGCATTGTGATTGCTGCAGCTCGGTCATTAATTCACGTGTTAGGGAACATTGACTTATTTGCATTGTGATTGCTGCAGCTCGGTCATTAATTCACGTGTTAGGGAACATTGTCTAGATTTGCATTGTGATCGCTGCAGCTCGGTCATTAATTCACGTGTTAGGGAACATTGTCTAGGTTGCATTGTGATCGCTGCAGCTCGGTCATTAATTCACGTGTTAGGGAACATTGTCTAGGTTGCATTGTGATCGCTGCAACTGGGTCATTAATTCACGTGTTAGGGAACATTGTCTAGGTTGCATTGTGATCGCTGCAGCTCGGTCATCAATTTACAAGTTAAATATTTAAGATCTAACTAAATTGCGGAATTATCTATTCTATCAGCATTTATGGTATGATTTTTTCAACAAATGTAAGCCCTTGATTGAAAATTACATAAAAAAATGAAACAAGGCTTATTGCATTGCCTTGTGATATGTTTTATATTTTGTAGAATTGTACATACTTTGACTATTTTACATTGCATACGTATTTTTATCAATTAAAATTAACAAAACGATCAGCAATATTTTTTATCTCAAATCTTATTTTAGCGATAACTTTGAAGAGTTTAACATTATTACCCATACTTTCGAAAAAGATATATGTCTTAAATATTGTTGATCTTAACTCCTTTTTGAAATATCAAATCCGATCATAATTCATTGAATTGGCCTTGTGAAGAAAAGATACTACTTTCATAGATTTGTTCCGTCGGTATTATGCCATATTGGTGAGCTCAAATATCATGTTATATCCGTACCTATTTTGTTGGCGTCCTCTGGAGGGAGAGGGTCTCATGAATAAATTCTGTGAATGGAGAAGATCGTGTAGCAGAAAAAGACAAAAAGTAATTTCTACATAATGAGCCTTGTTTTCGAATGTTTCAGTGCAGCTGGCAATTAAAAACATATCCATGTAGCAGACAATAACATAAGACGCATGGTACATAATGAGAATATATGACAGGCAATTTCAGGAATTCACGGCAGTCCAACAATGCCTTTCTGCCTCTACACATCAATAAGATTAACTATTTACACTTCTTCTCTAGTCATTTCTTTTCTTACATTTCATTTAACATCAATAATTTTGTTTGGTGCTTCTGAAATAATACCCCTCTCTCTCTCTCTCTCTCTCTCTCTCTCTCTCTCTCTCTCTCTCTCTCTCTCTCTCTCTCTCTTTCTCAAAGACAACTTTTGTGTTTCCTTACGTGCATTTGAGAAACCCTTCAGCAAGTGCCAGGTTAGAGCTCTGAAAAACCGGTTTAAGCACCCTGGTCGTTCCCTTTTACCGACTGACCGTTCCAAGACGGTAACTGTTGGGTTTGTTTCTTTTGTTTATTGACTTATCACAGATTTGTTCTGATTTGCCCTGTGCCATTCTGAAGCTTGGTATATGTTGCAATGCATATATGACTTTGTCATATTTCCTTATTTCTAGGAAAGAACCTATTTACCGAGGGTACATTGAAGCTTGTAGGTACAATAACACATGGTGGCGCCAGTGCCCGAGCGGTTAGAGTCGCCGACTTGTAACTCCTCAGCCCGCGTGGGTTCGAGTCCCGGTCGGGGCAATAACTTTCATATGTTGAGATTATTCAACTAACATGTGGTGCGCATGTGGTTCTACCTAGTCATAAGTCTGTGGTCTTTCTCCACCAATAATTTGATGAACGTCGCCAATATCACATGCGATGTAACAAAAAATAAGCAAACAATAACACAGAAAACAACGATGAAAATACATAAATAATAACATATATTTGTAACAATATACAAATAATAACAAATATAATGGACCTTCAAGTATCTATTGACATTTATGATATGCGTCATTAATGTTCTGAAATTAGGTATCGAACTAGAACTGTGACTGAAATAGCTTTGTCATTTTTTATTTTATTTTATTATGTAAAGTTATGTTTGTTTGCTTTTAAACGCGTTAACTTGCATCAAATTAAAACGACTTAACTTAGGTACGTACTCTTTAGCGTCAAATTGTTGTTGAAGTTCATTTATCAGACGAACGTCGTTAGTTTGCTTGTTGAACATTCCTTTTAACAAGATAAACAGGTGGTAAAAGCTGAATGTCAAACTTGTTTCAAAAGTTTTGTCTTTGGAATTTCGACCCTTTAATCTGTCGCTGAAATTTTTTAAATGGTTTTGGAAATAACAATGTTATAACATAACAGATGTGAGGCGTGATTATTTGTTTCTCTGCAAGATAAAAGTATTTGTTCAATGTTTCCTTGATATTTGACTTATTGAAATGCAGGGACGTACTATTTACCGTCTACTTTAAAACATGTTTTATGTTTTATGTTTTATGCAGAAATACGACAGAAATCAGACCAGTTGCTTTTTAATACAGCTTAAAATGAGGTTATATTGCGCGATTGATTTTCGTCAAGTGTAAGTGCAATGTATTTTGCTTGTAAGTTATAAAATAAAAACATGTGAAATTAAAGCCATAATTATATTTGTTACTGACAATGTTAAACAAATGTTGAATTCTCTGTCGATATTGTATCATTGAAAGACTTTTAATAAGTAAAACTGGAGGGCTTAATACCGATAAAAATACAAGAAAACAGAATGGATATAAATACTCTCTGAAAAAAAATGTAAATTGAAATTCAACTACAAATATCCGTTCAGGCAGTCTGGACCTGGAATTTAATATCGGTACAAGCTGTCTAGACTGTATGACACTTGTCATATCAGATCAGGATTTTGAGATGGTTTCCTCTGACGCCAATGATTTTCTTTCCAGTTGCTGAGTAATGAATTTTAAGATTTGTTTCCTTTCCCTCCGTGTGAAAGAAACAAAGTAACACAGGTTTTGGCTGCTTGCCTCGCGGTGGGTAAAAGTATTAGATTTTAACATGGCAAGGTCGATATTCTTCTCAGTAATGTAGACAGATTAAAATCCCAACAAAATAATAATGTTCATGAAATCTGAACAAAATCTTTATTTAGATTCATGCGAAAGTAAAAGAAAAAAACATTGTACCTTTCACATAAGGAAAACAAATTTTAAACATATTTTTCCACATGGAGAATACAAAGGCAATTATAGTAAATGTGACAAGATGTCGATAATAACTGACTCATACTTATTCGCATAAAACATCATATGTTGCATTGTGCAAAACGCCCCCCCTAGCCCTATTCATTTTGGTCCATTGGAAGGTGCCAAAGGCTAGTCAATACAATTAAAATTCTGCGAAATAAATGCTTGATTGATTACGTGCGTTTTTGCAGTTCAATATCTTTGTAACTGTTTGCTGTAAATTTGGTAATAAAAGCGTCGAATGAAATACACATTTTGCTTCTCAAAAGTCAATGTACCCTTTTTAATATTGGTTAAAAATTAAGCAGTCTCTACCGTCCATAGCATGATGCCAAATAAAAGATATAATTTTGAATGTTGTTTGCCTTTTTGCAATAACATGTCATTTTCAAACAAACCATCGCTCTCCATGTTGGACCTGCTAATTTAATGATCGATAGAGCCAGTTTAACTACGTCATACAACAAGTCATCTTAACAAAAATAAACTTACACTGGTGATGTTCAAAACGAAATGCAGTTTTGTCGACAATGCTGTGTATTGTCGTGTTGCAGTGTTGTGAAAATGGCGACATTTTGTTTGCTAAACAATTTTAAAACAAAATCGACAATGCTTGTTTCTTCATCACAATAGGCTTTTATACAATCATTTAAATTCACTGAACATCCAAGTTCAGTAGCTGCAAACTGTAAAAATAGTCAATAAATTCATAGACACAATCCTCCAGCATAGGTAATTTTAATTAATGTGAAACGACAGGTGAAGATCGGTCTTGTCCATTGCTCCGTTTGTCATGTGCAAACTTATGGCGTTACGGAGATATTCGTGTATTTGAACGCTGATCGTCATTACACTTGCGAGACACTGGTGCGTTGTTGAACCTATAACTATAGTAGTAGTAAATATAACAACTTATTTTGTGCCTAGCAGGGAAATATAAGGTTTTATCAGTGACTAAAATCTTCGCTGTGAAAAAAGAAATTCATAAAAAACCCAACTTTTCACAAGCCTTGTCTCAGCAAATCAACACTAAGCTATCGGTTTACTTAAATTTCTATGTTTTCTCATTTGAATCGAGGACAAAAACGTCGGACATATTTCTTGTAAACAAACATTACTAGACCTTGTATGCACATGATATTATTTGATCTTAAAATGACTAATTATCTCCTCCTTTCCAGTTATTTCAATGACAGTCCATTTACCTATTGCTTAAAATGTTTTTGTGCTATTTTTAACAAAACATTGAAGAAATATTAAGATTACTTACTGAAGATGAATGCAGCTTGCATTCCCCAGATGAGGATTTGTAAAATTGAAAAAAAATAATATTGTTTTTGTTTTCAAAATAAGGTTTGATTCATGTGCCCGCATTGGTACAATATACATTATGTCAATGTACTGATCTAAACAAGACAGAAACCACATTGCAAATACCATATATGATAAAAAAAATCTGCTGTAGGCGATGACTTCCTCGCCACCAAAGGCGTGTTAAGTGAAATCTTTAAATTTCATCTTGGAAGAATTTAAATTTGTAGGATTGAAACCAGTATGGTTGTAGCAAACTTGTTAAATTTTTCATGAGTAAGTTATTTTTTTTTTTATCAAAACCCTTTTTTTTAATCTATGTACTCTATCTATTGGTACTTTGTGGATTATATACTACGGTCGTTTTGTACTTTGCAAAAGTTGATAATTACTACTGGAGGAATTTTGCAGTTTTTAAACAGTGATATATTATTATTGACATTTTTTTTAATTGTGTGTGTGGTGGTGGGGGAGTGTTATTGACATATCTTGTTAATTCCTGCGGCGTAAATGCTACACATTTAATCGAAGCTTGATCCATTTAGCGGACGAGTATTGCTGCTAACTGCAGTTTCTAGCCTAAATAGGCTAACATTTTCTTTTCAAAGACAGAGATTCATGACTCGACTGAATTAATATATTGTGATGAGACACTGTATCCGAAAAGTTTCAAACACCAGTTTCATTATAAAAGTCAGTTTACCAACTGATCTTGTAGATTCTTTAGTTTTAAATTGATGCTTTTTACATTTTTCAGGCAATAAAGTAACTAAAATAGTTTGTATATGCAGAAATTCATTTTCTCCGTAATATGACTTTTTTTTCGAAATTACTATATATAGTTGATAACTGCTGTATGACTGTAAGCGGTAGATTTTATAAAAAAGGAAATATGACAAAGCCCTATGAGCATTTGAACATATACCAACGCTTGAAAAGGCACAGCACAAAGGTATTCACATACAAGCCATATGTAGATACAAGAACAAAATTGTGGAGATTCTTTAAACAAAAAAGGGCAAACCCAACAGGGGTGCTTAAACCGGTTTTACATAGCTCTAACCTCCAATTTCCTGATGGGTTTCTCAAATGCAAATAATAACAAGAAAACCGATCTACTTGAATAAAGCAATGTCCATATGCTGACATTTTCTTATAAAACGCGTTTAAGTTCATTAAAAAGAACATGTAGAGTAAAATAAGTTATGACGCCATTTAAAAAGCTGTGACGTAATTGAAAAATGATCTCCACGTGGTATTTAGGAGACAGAGAAGTATTATTTCTATTAGAAGAATTACACATAATAATTGATTGTAAATACAATTTGGAATAAATGATGGTCGGGGTAGATGTGTTATGGATGTAGCATCCTGTTCAAGACGAATATAATAAAATGTATATTGAACAATATAATAGTAAAGAAAAATGCAATTTTATTAAAATTGACATTGGATTTCTATAAATTAGATAGAAAAATTACAAGAAGACTAGAAATTCTGATCTACTGCTGGAGAATACTAGCAGTTTTCCGTTAACACGTATGCATGATCCTTCGATAGTTACGTCATTACGAGAATACAAAGATTTCAATAGTAATATTCACTTGCCGTTGTTGTTGTTGTTTTATTTTTTAATGTATGCACATGTTCTGCTGTGCAAAAAACTTATGACATTTGATATAGAGTGTCATTTAAATTAAAAAAAAACAACATTATTTCATATTTTGACGCGTAACATGGAGCTGCCAGTTCAACAATTTTAATGAATGGATAGATGATATGAAACACTGTCAATGATTGTAAGCGAAACATTACCAATAGGTCTAAATGAAGCAATTCTTTGTTTTATATTGAAATCAGTCGTTCTTTATGCCTGATGCTAAAACTAGAAACATATACATGTTTAAATGTGGTGTTCTGGAAAAAAACTGCTGGTACCATTATCATAGTCGTGATGATTACTGTGTTAGGATATGTGGATGTGAGATAACTACTCCAACATGTTCACAACATACATATTGTAAAGATAATAATCCGCGGGCTAAGACGCTGTCTAGAACAGATTTGTGGATGCAGTTGCAAATGTATCCATAGTAAATCCCCGAAGATTTATGTCCTCTATTGGGTTGCCTGCTTGAAAGAAATATTTTAGTCAAGAAGACCAGATGTCTAGATAGAGGCGAGATGTCGGCAGGCAGGCGATTAAATAATATGTCATAAAATTGGTTTAAGCTAAACGACACTGTTAATAACCCGGGCACGTTTGTAATAAATCTAACCGTCGGTAACGTTAAACATATATGGAAACATGACAATGTCCTATAAGCATTGCAACATATACCAAAATTTGAAAAACAGGACAAAGGATGCACATGCAAACCAAATATCACAGTAAGAAAAAAACTGTTATGAGTCATTAAAACAAAAAGGGCAAACCCAACAGTTGCCGCCTTGGAACGGTTAGTCTGCCAAAGGGACCGACTGGTGTGCTTTAACCAGTTATTACGAGCTCTAATCTCATTTGCATGCAATGACAAGAAAACCAATCTATTTGAATAAAAAACGTCCAAGCGTTTTTGTATATATAAAACGCGTTTAAGTTTATAAAAGTGATTCAAAAAGAACATGCAACGCAAGTCTGTATGGCAAGTTATATACGCTAAACCTATAGTTTAACACTGACTCCATCTTATCATATTCTAAATAAACTCTTTTTAAATAAAGGACTATACTTGGCCGTCGAGAAGCTTCACAAAAGTCCAAAGACAGTGTCGAAAAGACACACAACTGCCCTTGCCCGTTAGTGTGAAAAAGCAAATGACTATCAGTGACAGCCTTGAAGCTATCCAGGGGTTAAAAGATGCAAGAATATCGTTGCCAGTGTCCGAGGACACAAGATTGTCATTGCCAGAAAGCGTCGAAGGAGACGTGACTATCTTGGCCGCCTTAAAGCTTTCCAGAGATCATATGAGGCAGAGATATTATTGGACTCTAGCGTCGGAGGACACACGACTGTCCTAGGCCGCCAATGTCTAAGACACACGACTGTCCTTAGTTCCATTGTCGAAGGACACACGACTGTCCTTGGTTCCATTGTCGAAGGATACACGACTGTCCTTAGTTCCATTGTCGAAGGACACACGACTGTCCTTAGTTCCATTGTCGAAGGACACACGACTGTCCTAGGCCGCCAATCTCAAGACACACGACTGTCCTTGGCCGCCAATCTCAAGACACACGACTGTCCTTGGCCGCCAATCTCAAGACACACGACTGTCCTAGGCCGCCAATCTCAAGACACACGACTGTCCTTGGCCGCCAATCTCAAGACACACGACTGTCCTAGGCCGCCAATCTCAAGACACACGACTGTCCTAGGCCGCCAATCTCAAGACACACGACTTTCCTTGGCCGCCAATCTCAAGACACACGACTGTCCTTGGCCGCCAATCTCAAGACACACGACTGTCCTAGGCCGCCAATCTCAAGACACACGACTGTCCTTGGCCGCCAATCTCAAGACACACGACTGTCCTTGGCCACCAATCTCAAGACACACGACTGTCCTAGGCCGCCAATCTCAAGACACACGACTGTCCTTGGCCGCCAATCTCAAGACACACGACTGTCCTTGGCCGCCAATCTCAAGACACACGACTGTCCTAGGCCCCCAATCTCAAGACACACGACTGTCCTTGGCCGCCAATCTCAAGACACACGACTGTCCTTGGCCGCCAATCTCAAGACACACGACTGTCCTTGGCCGCCAATCTCAAGACACACGACTGTCCTTGGCCGCCAATCTCAAGACACACGACTGTCCTTGGCCGTCAATCTCAAGACACACGACTGTCCTAGGCCGCCAATCTCAAGACACACGACTGTCCTAGGCCGCCAATCTCAAGACACACGACTGTCCTAGGCCGCCAATCTCAAGACACACGACTGTCCTTGGCCGCCAATCTCAAGACACACGACTGTCCTTGGCCGCCAATCTCAAGACACACGACTGTCCTAGGCCGCCAATCTCAAGACACACGACTGTCCTTGGCCGCCAATCTCAAGACACACGACTGTCCTTGGCCGCCAATCTCAAGACACATGGCTGTCGTTGGCCGCCAATCTCAAGACACACGACTGTCCTTGGCCGCCAATCTCAAGACACGCGACTGTCCTTAGTTCCAGTATCGAAGGACACATGGCTGTCGTTGGCCGCTAGCGTCGAAGGACACACGACTGTCCTTGCCCACCAATATCATATTACACATGTAATGTCTTTGCTTACCAGAAGGATTTAACAGAAAGAGTAACTGTACGACGAACTAAAGATAATATGACAATCTTGAGCTAAGATCAAAAACAGTTTTACAATTCTCAAGTACACGTTTGCGCAAAACTGGCAAATGAGCAGGTTGAAATTTACATTTGTCCATAGCAACGTTGTTTGACAATATTTTGGGGGAATACATGCAGATGTGCAAATGTTGTTGGCTAAATGGATTAACCTGGCACGCACGCATATGCATGTTTTTCATGCTTTTCAGTGCATGTAAACAATTATGCTGATAAAAACAATACACAGTGGGGATTAATGTCTGCTTTTATGTTGGCTCATTGGCTAATGAGTGCATATGAATTCAGGTATTGTGAGTTCGAGCCTTGGGGCGGTAATGGTTAACCTTTTTCATAAAATTTCTATTTATGCTCTTGCTCGTTAGAAAAAGATATTATGATACAGTTCTGGAAGATATTATCCAATTGAAATGTTTCGAACATAACATCCTAATGCCCCAACTCATAATAGAAACAATAACTTAAGCTAAGATATTCATTAGTCTTATCAACAAACAGCCGTGTTTTGTGTTAAAGAAAAGCAATTTGCTTGCACTAATCTTTTACCTGTATGATTAAACGCTAAAAGTGGCTCTCTGTTGTATTAAAATTAATTTGTATACAGAGTTTTGTGACTAATTGCAATGAAGATTTCCCCTGATTAGTGCTGCCTGTTCTGTTAGGAGTTTATCTCTCCGATACTTCTAGCTAGCTAGAAAAAAAAACTTTCAACAGGAACTGCAGTCAATGAAGGATGGCAGAGATTGGCAGAATCCTTTTGTGCCAGCGTGTGATGTAACGTCTAATCCAGTAGACTGCAAAGCAGAACAGTCTAGACAATATCCACCATCGGCCAAGGGTTTCAAGCCCCGAAATAGATTGTGACATATACAATATCAGACAAGGTAACAATATTCTTATGAAATGAACACGACAAGACTCTTAATTAAAATAATTGGTACGTTGCAAATACAAAAAAAAGAAACATTTCAAAAACTGAAATTACTGTTAATTTCAACGAAGATGTTTTACATGTTTAACTTCTGAATGCGTTGTGAAAACATACCCATTTTGGCTGGTAAGAGTAAATTGTCATGAAATTTTAAATCAACATTATTTTAATTTAAAAGAAAATCGTTGTTTTGGTTGTTGATTGAATGAGCAGGATTAACCATCCAATTTAGATGAATTTGTATAATTTAATCATCAACAAAACCAAAATTTCTTTTAACCAAAGATGAGTTTCTGCGGACAGCAGGGTTGCAGAAATGGTGTAAACACGTGTAGATTGCTAGACAGTGCAGTTAATACAGGTTGCCGCCATTCATTTAGCATTATATATATTATATCAAAGGATAATACAAGTCACAATTTTTACAGGAAAAATAAACTGACAATAAATATTACAAACATACTCGGGGTGATGAACAAACTGCGGATGACCATTTGTAATTTATAAATATGCACCATCCGTGTGAAAAAGGGAAATAAATAGAAAGGAATCTGTGTTTTATAGTATCTGATTCAATCAAACGGCGTTTTAGTAACACTCAGTGAATTTAATTTTACAGACTTTTGTCAAAGACCACGAGACGTAAGTATTTCTTATCGTTAAACACGCTATATATATATATATATATATATATATATATATATATATATATATATATATATATATATATATATATATATATATATATATATATATATATATATATATATATATATATATATATATATATATATATATTATAATAAAACTGCAACCATAAAGAAGAACTCTCGAAGCTAGACCTGAGAACAGACATCGATAAATATAGTACACTGTTAACTGGTAAATGAATTACATGTATAATTCTTGCTCAAAATTAATATTCTTCAACAGTCAAATCTTGAGGTTGAAATCTTATAAATATGTAGCCTTACCCCATGTAGGGTCACTGTGTCATACGTTGCCTGTGTAATATTTGTTGCACACTTTATCCCATGTCGTGTCGCTGTGTAATACATCTTGCACACTTTATGTGATATGTACCTTTACCCCACGTTAAGTCTCTGTGTAATACATCTTGAACACTTTATGTGATATGTAAATTTACCCTAGTCAAGTCTCTGTGTAATGCATCTTGCACACTTTATGTGATATGTACCTTTACCCCACGTTAAGTCTCTGTGTAATACATCTTGCACACTTTATGTGATATGTACATTTACCCCACGTCAAGTCTCTGTGTAATACATCTTGCACACTTTATGTGATATGTACCTTTACCCCACGTTAAGTCTCTGTGTAATACATCTTGAACACTTTATGTGATATGTAACTTTATCCCATGTCGAGTCTCTGTGTAATACATCTTGAACACTTTATGTGATATGTACCTTTATCCCATGTCGAGTCTCTGTGTAATACATCTTGCACACTTTATGTGATATGTAACTTTACCCCATGTCGAGTCTCTGTGTAATACATCTTGCACACTTTATGTGATATGTACCTTTACCCCACGTTAAGTCTCTGTGTAATACATCTTGAACACTTTATGTGATAAGTACCTTTACCCCACATCGAGTCTCTGTGTAATACATCTTGCACATTTTATGTGATATGTACCTTTATCCCATGTCGAGTCTCTGTGTAATACATCTTGAACACTTTATGTGATATGTACCTTTATCCCATGTTGAGTCTCTGTGTAATACATCTTGCACACTTTATGTGATATGTACCTTTATCCCATGTCGAGTCTATGTGTAATACATCTTGCACACTTTATGTGATATGTACCTTTATTCCATGTCAAGTCCCTGTGTAATACATCTTGCACACTTTATGTGATAAGTACCTTTATCCCATGTCAAGTCCCTGTGTAATACATCTTGCACACTTTATGTGATATGTACCTTTATCCCATGTCAAGTCTCTGTGTAATACATCTTGCACACTTTATGTGATATGTACCTTTATTCCATGTCAAGTCTCTGTGTAATACATCTTGCACATTTTATGTGATATGTACCTTTATCCCATGTCAAGTCTCTGTGTAATGCATCCTGCACACTTTATGTGATATGTACCTTTATCCCATGTCGAGTGTCTGTGTAAGACATCTTGCACACTTTATGTGATATGTACCTTTATCCCATGTTGAGTCTCTGTGTAATACATCTTGCACACTTTATGTGATATGTACCTTTATCCCATGTCAAGTCCCTGTGTAATACATCTTGCACACTTTGTGATATGTACCTTTATCCCATGTCGAGTCTATGTGTAATACATCTTGCACACTTTATGTGATATGTACCTTTATTCCATGTCAAGTCTCTGTGTAATACATCTTGCACACTTTATGTGATATGTACCTTTATCCCATGTCAAGTCTCTGTGTAATGCATCCTGCACACTTTATGTGATATGTACCTTTATCCCATGTCGAGTCTCTGTGTAATACATCTTGCACACTTTATGTGATATGTACCTTTATTCCATGTCAAGTCCCTGTGTAATACATCTTGCACACTTTATGTGATAAGTACCTTTATCCCATGTTGAGTCTCTGTGTAATACATCTTGCACACTTTATGTGATAAGTACCTTTATCCCATGTCAAGTCCCTGTGTAATACATCTTGCACACTTTATGTGATATGTACCTTTATCCCATGTTGAGTCTCTGTGTAATACATCCTGCACACTTTATGTGATATGTACCTTTATCCCATGTCGTGTCTCTGTGTAATACATCTTGCACACTTTATGTGATATGTACCTTTATCCCATGTTGAGTCTCTGTGTAATACATCTTGCACACTTTATGTGATATGTACCTTTATCCCATGTCAAGTCCCTGTGTAATACATCTTGCACACTTTGTGATATGTACCTTTATCCCATGTTGAGTCTCTGTGTAATACATCCTGCACACTTTATGTGATATGTACCTTTATCCCATGTCGTGTCTCTGTGTAATACATCTTGCACACTTTGTGATATGTACCTTTATCCCATGTTGAGTCTCGGTGTAAGACATCCTGCACACTTTATGTGATATGTACCTTTATCCCATGTCGAGTCTCTGTGTAATACATCTTGCACACTTTATGTGATATGTACCTTTACCCCACGTTAAGTCTCTGTGTAATACATCTTGAACACTTTATGTGATATGTAACTTTACCCCAGTCAAGTCTCTGTGTAATGCATCTTGCACACTTTATGTGATATGTACCTTTACCCCACGTTAAGTCTCTGTGTAATACATCTTGAACACTTTATGTGATTTGTAACTTTACCCCAGTCAAGTCTCTGTGTAATGCGTCTTGCACACTTTATGTGATATGTACCTTTACCCCACATCGAGTCTCTGTGTAATACATCTTGCACACTTTATGTGATATGTACCTTTACCCCACATCGAGTCTCTGTGTAATACATCTTGCACACTTTATGTGATATGTACCTTTATCCCATGTCGAGTCTCTGTGTAATACATCTTGCACACTTTATGTGATATGTACCTTTACCCCATGTCGAGTCTCTGTGTAATACATCTTGCACACTTTATGTGATATGTACCTTTACCCCACGTTAAGTGTCTGTGTAATACAACTTGAACACTTTATGTGATAAGTACCTTTACCCCACATCAAGTCTCTGTGTAATACATCTTGCACACTTTATGTGATATGTACCTTTATTCCATGTCAAGTCCCTGTGTAATACATCTTGCACACTTTATGTGATATGTACCTTTATCCCATGTCGAGTCTATGTGTAATACATCTTGCACACTTTATGTGATATATACCTTTATTCCATGTCAAGTCTCTGTGTAATACATCCTGCACACTTTATATGATATGTACCTTTATCCCATGTCGAGTCTCTGTGTAATACATCTTGCACACTTTATGTGATATGTACCTTTATCCCATGTCGTGTCTCTGTGTAAGACATCCTGCACACTTTATGTGATATGTACCTTTATCCCATGTCAAGTCCCTGTGTAATACATCTTGCACACTTTATGTGATATGTACCTTTATCCCATGTTGAGTCTCGGTGTAAGACATCCTGCACACTTTATGTGATATGTACCTTTATCCCATGTTGAGTCTCGGTGTAAGACATCCTGCACACTTTATGTGATATGTAACTTTATCCCATGTCAAGTCTCTGTGTAATGCATCCTGCACACTTTATGCGATATGTACCTTTATCCCATGTTGAGTCTCGGTGTAAGACATCCTGCACACTTTATGTGATATGTACCTTTATCCCATGTTGAGTCTCGGTGTAAGACATCCTGCACACTTTATGTGATATGTACCTTTATCCCATGTTAAGTCTCTGTGTAATACATCTTGCACACTTTATGTGATATGTACCTTTATTCCATGTTGAGTCTCTGTGTAATACATCTTGCACACTTTATGTGATATGTACTTTTATTCCATGTCAAGTCCCTGTGTAATACATCTTGCACACTTTATGTGATATGTACCTTTATCCCATGTCAAGTCCCTGTGTAATACATCTTGAACACTTTATGTGATATGTACCTTTATCCCATGTTGAGTCTCGGTGTAATACATCTTGCACACTTTATGTGATAAGTACCTTTATCCCATGTTGAGTCCCTGTGTAATACATCTTGCACACTTTATGTGATATGTACCTTTATTCCATGTCAAGTCTCTGTGTAATACATCTTGCACACTTTATGTGATATGTACCTTTATTCCATGTCAAGTCCCTGTGTAATACATCTTGCACACTTTATGTGATATGTACCTTTATACCATGTCGAGTCTATGTGTAATACATCTTGCACACTTTATGTGATATGTACCTTTATTCCATGTCAAGTCTCTGTGTAATACATCTTGCACATTTTATGTGATATGTACCTTTATCCCATGTCAAGTCTCTGTGTAATGCATCCTGCACACTTTATGTGATATGTACCTTTATCCCATGTCGAGTGTCTGTGTAAGACATCTTGCACACTTTATGTGATATGTACCTTTATCCCATGTTGAGTCTCTGTGTAATACATCTTGCACACTTTATGTGATATGTACCTTTATCCCATGTCAAGTCCCTGTGTAATACATCTTGCACACTTTATGTGATATGTACCTTTATCCCATGTCGAGTCTATGTGTAATACATCTTGCACACTTTATGTGATATGTACCTTTATTCCATGTCAAGTCTCTGTGTAATACATCTTGCACACTTTATGTGATATGTACCTTTATCCCATGTCAAGTCTCTGTGTAATGCATCCTGCACACTTTATGTGATATGTACCTTTATCCCATGTCGAGTCTCTGTGTAATACATCTTGCACACTTTATGTGATATGTACCTTTATTCCATGTCAAGTCCCTGTGTAATACATCTTGCACACTTTATGTGATAAGTACCTTTATCCCATGTTGAGTCTCTGTGTAATACATCTTGCACACTTTATGTGATAAGTACCTTTATCCCATGTCAAGTCCCTGTGTAATACATCTTGCACACTTTATGTGATATGTACCTTTATCCCATGTTGAGTCTCTGTGTAATACATCCTGCACACTTTATGTGATATGTACCTTTATCCCATGTTGAGTCTCGGTGTAATACATCTTGCACACTTTATGTGATATGTACCTTTATTCCATGTCAAGTCCCTGTGTAATACATCTTGCACACTTTATGTGATAAGTACCTTTATCCCATGTTGAGTCTCTGTGTAATACATCTTGCACACTTTATGTGATAAGTACCTTTATCCCATGTCAAGTCCCTGTGTAATACATCTTGCACACTTTATGTGATATGTACCTTTATCCCATGTCGTGTCTCTGTGTAATACATCTTGCACACTTTATGTGATATGTACCTTTACCCCACGTTAAGTCTCTGTGTAATACATCTTGAACACTTTATGTGATATGTAACTTTACCCCAGTCAAGTCTCTGTGTAATGCATCTTGCACACTTTATGTGATATGTACCTTTACCCCACGTTAAGTCTCTGTGTAATACATCTTGAACACTTTATGTGATTTGTAACTTTACCCCAGTCAAGTCTCTGTGTAATGCGTCTTGCACACTTTATGTGATATGTACCTTTACCCCACATCGAGTCTCTGTGTAATACATCTTGCACACTTTATGTGATATGTACCTTTACCCCACATCGAGTCTCTGTGTAATACATCTTGCACACTTTATGTGATATGTACCTTTATCCCATGTCGAGTCTCTGTGTAATACATCTTGCACACTTTATGTGATATGTACCTTTACCCCATGTCGAGTCTCTGTGTAATACATCTTGCACACTTTATGTGATATGTACCTTTACCCCACGTTAAGTGTCTGTGTAATACAACTTGAACACTTTATGTGATAAGTACCTTTACCCCACATCAAGTCTCTGTGTAATACATCTTGCACACTTTATGTGATATGTACCTTTATTCCATGTCAAGTCCCTGTGTAATACATCTTGCACACTTTATGTGATATGTACCTTTATCCCATGTCGAGTCTATGTGTAATACATCTTGCACACTTTATGTGATATATACCTTTATTCCATGTCAAGTCTCTGTGTAATACATCCTGCACACTTTATATGATATGTACCTTTATCCCATGTCGAGTCTCTGTGTAATACATCTTGCACACTTTATGTGATATGTACCTTTATCCCATGTTGAGTCTCGGTGTAAGACATCCTGCACACTTTATGTGATAAGTACCTTTATCCCATGTTGAGTCTCTGTGTAATACATCTTGCACACTTTATGTGATATGTACCTTTACCCCACATCGAGTCTCTGTGTAATACATCTTGCACACTTTATGTGATATGTACCTTTATCCCATGTCGAGTCTCTGTGTAATACATCTTGCACACTTTATGTGATATGTACCTTTATCCCATGTCGAGTCTCTGTGTAATACATCTTGCACACTTTATGTGATATGTACCTTTACCCCATGTTGAGTCTCTGTGTAATACATCTTGCACACTTTATGTGATAAGTACCTTTATCCCATTTTGAGTCTCGGTGTAAGACATACTGCACACTTTATGTGATATGTACCTTTATCCCATGTCGAGTCTCTGTGTAATACATCTTGCACACTTTATGTGATATGTACCTTTATTCCATGTCGTGTCTCTGTGTAATACATCTTGCACACTTTATGTGATATGTACCTTTATCCCATGTCGTGTCTCTGTGTAATACATCTTGCACACTTTATGTGATAAGTACCTTTATCCCATGTCGAGTCTCTGTGTAATACATCTTGCACACTTTATGTGATATGTACCTTTATCCCATGTTGAGTCTCTGTGTAATACATCTTGCACACTTTATGTGATAAGTACCTTTATTCCATGTTGAGTCTCTGTGTAATACATCTTGCACACTTTATGTGATATGTACCTTTATCCCATGTCAAGTCTCTGTGTAATACATCTTGCACACTTTATGTGATATGTAACTTTATCCCATGTCGAGTCTCTGTGTAATACATCTTGCACACTTTATGTGATATGTACCTTTATCCCATGTCGAGTCTCTGTGTAATACATCTTGCACACTTTATGTGATATGTACCTTTATCCCATGTCGTGTCTCTGTGTAATACATCTTGCACACTTTATGTGATATGTACCTTTATTCCATGTCGTGTCTCTGTGTAATACATCTTGCACACTTTATGTGATATGTACCTTTATCCCATGTCGAGTCTCTGTGTAATACATCTTGCACACTTTATGTGATATGTACCTTTATCCCATGTCGTGTCTCTGTGTAATACATCTTGCACACTTTATGTGATATGTACCTTTATTCCATGTCGTGTCTCTGTGTAATACATCTTGCACACTTTATGTGATATGTACCTTTATCCCATGTCGAGTCTCTGTGTAATACATCTTGCACACTTTATGTGATATGTACCTTTATCCCATGTCGTGTCTCTGTGTAATACATCTTGTACGCTTTATGTGATATGTACCTTTATCCCATGTCAAGTCTCTGTGTAATACATCTTGCACACTTTATGTGATATGTACCTTTATCCCATGTTGAGTCTCTGTGTAATACATCTTGCACACTTTATGTGATATGTACCTTTATCCAATGTCAAGTCTCTGTGTAATACATCTTGCACACTTTATGTGATATGTACCTTTACCCCATGTCGTGTCTCTGTGTAATACATCTTGCACACTTTATGTTATATGTACCTTTATTCCATGTCGAGTCTCTGTGTAATACATCTTGCACACTTTATGTGATATGTACCTTTATCCCATGTCGTGTCTCTGTGTAATACATCTTGCACACTTTATGTGATATGTACCTTTATTCCATGTTGAGTCTCTGTGTAATACATCTTGCACACTTTATGTGATATGTACCTTTATTCCATGTCGAGTCTCTGTGTAATACATCTTGCACACTTTATGTGATATGTACCTTTACCCCATGTCGTGTCTCTGTGTAATACATCTTGCACACTTTATGTGATATGTACCTTTATCCCATGTGGTATCTCTGTGTAATACATCTTGCACACTTTATGTGATATGTACCTTTATCCCATGTCGAGTCTCTGTGTAATACATCTTGCACACTTTATGTGATATGTACCTTTATTCCATGTCGTGTCTCTGTGTAATACATCTTGTACGCTTTATGTGATATGTACCTTTACCCCATGTCGTGTCTCTGTGTAATACATCTTGCACACTTTATGTGATATGTACCTTTATCCCATGTGGTATCTCTGTGTAATACATCTTGCACACTTTATGTGATATGTACCTTTATCCCATGTCAAGTCCCTGTGTAATACATCTTGCACACTTTGTGATATGTACCTTTATCCCATGTCGAGTCTATGTGTAATACATCTTGCACACTTTATGTGATATGTACCTTTATTCCATGTCAAGTCTCTGTGTAATACATCTTGCACACTTTATGTGATATGTACCTTTATCCCATGTCGTGTCTCTGTGTAATACATCTTGCACACTTTATGTGATATGTACCTTTACTCATTCAATAATTAAATTTTCATTTTGGAATATAAATAAAAAAATAAAAACATTTATAAATATATACATCTTTAATTACATGTACTTTAAGATAACAGAAAAAATCCAGACAATAAAACTGGACAGGACGGAACTTCTTATTTCTCTCTGGTTCTACTCTACTGTACAAATAATGGAGGGATATTTACATAACAATTTTTATATAATTATTTAGACATGATCACTGTTTTCATGAAAAATTTCAATTCAGTTCAAATTCTGTTTCCTCAACATAATTGGATTGTTTGAAAATGACCAAGTATGTGGTTCCTTAAAGATCTACTCATAAAGTTATACCAACTGTGAATGTGGATCAATTTAAAGGCTTTGTATTTATGAGTATCAATATTTGACAGATTGTTTTTTCTATTTCTGGGTACAGTAAAGACTTATACAAAATAAACAATATCATAAAATGAATAAAAATTTACAGCTTGTAATTTTCTTGCACACATAAAACAAAATGGTGTTTGAAAATTATCTCACTTCAACAATTCAATAATGTGCAAAAGACTAATAAAGATACTGTTAAACATGTTTGCCATTGTTTTGTGGATGGGACTTAATGTTTATACATTAAGACAAATTAAACTTTTTATGATTAAACAAGTTATTATTACAACATCCTAGTTGTCATCTACAACTGTCAAGATTGTATGGAAATTTGAAACACACATTCAACACAGAAAAACTCTTCCTGTACAGTCATTTTACTTTGATCTCTTTTGACATTTCTCTAAATCTCAACTATTATTATAGCAAAGTTAAAATGTACATTTTTCTGTTCAAGTTTCTTTTCTTCAAAGGCAACTTAAGCATACTGACTTGATGGAATTAGTGAATAAGGAACAGTTAAGTTAATCTATAAAGCAGAACAAAGTGTTACACAAAATCATGTTTGTAGCAAAGAGTAACACAGATATATGGTATAAAAACAAAAGCCAATATTTAAGATAAAGATCAAATAACCAGAAATTTTATAATATGAGACCAGCAAAAGTAAAAATATTTGTTTCTCTCAATATTTATGCTTATATAAAATATAATATTTAAACCATCATGAAATTATGCACCTGTCTAAAGAGAGTTAAAACTTAAAACTAGTATAAACAGTAAGACTGGTAAATACAATAAAATATATGGAGATGGTCTGTAGTGTAATGATAAATAATGTGAATATTTTTTTTCTGTGATGAAAAATTTGAAAATATAAAATGTAACATTTGTACACAGTAGTTAACACATTACACAAAGGTGCAAAAATAAATCACTCTCGGTGCGTTATTTGTACGAGCTGCATCAAAAGTGAAAGCAAAACATAGAAGAGTGAAGAAATAAAAACCTCTTCAATTTAACAAATTATGTAAAAAAATACCTCCATAACACAAAAAGATCACTTTTGGAGATAGGTAACACTCAAAAACAAAAAAATATCAATTAAGAGATTTTACCTTTTCTATCTAAACTCTTTTATTTCAAATAAAAATATCACATAAAACAAGTAAAAATATGCCAAAAGCTGTAAAGAAGCATGAGGTAATTATAAGAGAAAAGTTTTCTCCAATGTGACTTTTCAAATATTTTTTTAAATATGCACGTTTTATAAGTCATTTTTATCATATCACTGATGTTTTTCAGTTTATATTGAATGAAAAGTATATAATACTAAAAGTCTTTATAAACAGAAAACAACAGCTGTTTTCCACAAAAAAGTCATAGTAGTTTGTCATATTTTATTTCCAAACATATTAAACTTGTAAATGTTTCAATATAAATGTATGTGAGTTTATTATGATCTTTGTAGTAAAAAGAAACGTGAAAGAAAATGGAAATAATCTCTACAGATGAAAAATGTTGCCTCTTATAAACATATCTAACTATTTTGATTTAAAAAAAAAGGTTTTTAAACAACAATTTTATCAAATATAACTCTGTTACATTTATAAAATTTAAGTCTAATTTAAGTCTTGAATGTAATTAAATGGCATTTGTATATATGTACATGTAGAATGATATCAGCAGGTAAGGTTGAGAGTGTATTTGTGATTTACTGAAACTGGTAGTGAACCTACACAAAAAGAGCATTCAGTTAAAACCATTTAGTGACTACAATCAAGTAAATAACAAGGTTACAGATAAGGCTTGGCAACATTTTAATACACAGCACATATCAATAAGAACAATTTGCAGGAAGAGTCTTCTTACAATAATTTCAATACAAGAGTACTTGTATTACCTGGTTTGGGGGGCTATTGGAGGGCCACACTCTTGCTGACTCTTGCCAGGTCACATTGTGTTTTTAATTCACATCATTTTATGTGTGCATATAAACTTTAGAACAATTTAGAAACTCAGTCAACCTTCTGACTGTGTTTTCACTGCTGTGTACTACTGAACCTTATTTTAAGATTATGTTTTCCTAAAAGTATTACAGAAAATGATAATATACGTCTCATTCTTGAATACTGAAAGTTTTGTTAATGAGCTATAAGCCTTAGACACCTGTGGATTTCTAAGTAATTCACTGAGTCAAGTGTATGGAAGCTCTATGTTCTAATTAATAAAACTTGAATGTCTCATCCCAAACAAATGAGTGTGTTTTGAACCTGTAATATCTGGAGGTGGAGTCTGTGGCTCCAATCATCGTATTTAGCTGTTACTGAAATTGCTTTTAACTTATCTTACATCAACTTATTCTATCTTAACTAACCTTGCTTTCTAATCCATGCCTTGTTCTCATAATGATAATGGTATAAAAATATTTTGTGTGTCTTCATGCACCAATGAAGTATTACAAAGTCTTGTTCCATTCAGTGGGGGTCTTTGTGTTCTGGTGGAATGTTCCATTCAGTTGGGGTCTTTGTTTCTGGTGGAATGTTCCAACTGGATGGATAACTTGGTATTCTGGTGTGTTCCTGTAGGCATTATTTTGCACAAGACAACTACTCTGCACAGTCTCCTTTATGCAGAGTCTTAGGATTGTGCACGAAACATGGCCTCATATGGAGGTGGGGCAGATGCATTCATCGGGGCTGGAAACTAAAGAAAAGCGACATTTACTTAGTTGTTGTGAATTTGTATTGTAATTATTTTTCTATTTGCCAGGACAAAAGAAATATGAGCAAGTTCTATAAAATAAAAATGTTCACTATGCTAAATGGCCTCAGGACATAAATGTTCCAACATTTGTGGGGTTTTTTTGTTATTGTTGTTTTGTAAATTTTTCCATAGGTAACTGTAAAATAATATTTTCTCTGAAAAGCTTGAACTCAAATATTTGCCAAAATGCCCCTTTTTAACTGTTAAACATAATCAACTCCTCTGCATATTTTAACCATGTTTGGGCACCTTTACATTAGAAAATAAATATATGACTTCAAAGTCATTCAAAAACATAACTTTCCTGCCATTCACGTAATGTCAACTAATGTTGCATTCTAGAGAGAATTTATAACATAGCATCCCAGTGCCTATGAGAATTATACTACTCAAGATAAGCTTACAAAACCATGAAAAAGTCCTGTCTAACAGCATTTCAAAATTGTTAAATTTTAAAGAAAGTTACAAACAGAGCCTGTATTACCATTTGTTGCACTTAGTACTGTAAAACTTTACAAATGGTGCACTTTTTAATTTCTGAAAATACCTGCTTAACATATACTACTACTTTCATATATTTTCATGCTTTTCATGCTTTAAACTTTCTAATATTCAGTAAAATTTAAGCAGTAATACCTTGGTCATTTCTTACCAATGATTATAGCATTCTGCTTTACGGTAAACAAACAATAATAAACAAAAAGTTCCTGTCTCTATGGCCTAATGCTGAGGGTGTTTGACTATAAAAATGTTTATTTTTAAATCCCATATGATGCAATTTTTTACATATTTAATGTTCCGATTTGTTTTGTAAAAGTGACTATTTTATTAATTTTCAGTCCATTTCTTTCTCCTAAAGCAGATCAGATACTGAATACTGAAAACAGACTAAACAAGAGCAGCCACATGACAGCACAAGCAACCAATCAGATACTTGATACCACGGTGCAAGCCTCTATGTATCTGATCGAAAATTGAAACATTATGCACTTAAATTATCTCGACACAAAATCCCTCGTCTAACATGGGTATCAATTGTTATTATCGCAAGGAAATCATTCCTATCTATGCACTGATTTTTGACATGTAAGCTGGATAGTTCTTGCATATAAAACTTAACCGCAAGCATTTTTGGACTCTCACACTCGGTAAGCGGAATACCTCTCATTATTCAGTTGCTGTTGTTGTTAATCCAAATAAAGGCAGCCTGCTGGATGGAACTGGGTTTTTTCAACATTTTTAACTAGCAATAATAAAATGTAGATAAAATTGGAGATGAGCATACTACACAAAAAGGCATTTTGTAAAAATAGTAACTGGTATAAAATAAAGTAATTTTTTATCAAAGGAGATTTTCAAACTCTATTACTAGTATATTTAAAGTTAAACAGAAAATATGCACATGATTCATACAAATTATGTTCTAAATGTTAGAACTAGTATCTACTTAATTTGCATCATAGGTTATCCCCCATTACATTACTCCAAAATGCTCTATGTATGGAGTGTAATGGAAAAAAGTACTGTGGTTGCCGATGATGCTTAATATGTAGATATCTACCGGGGTATTCATTCACTATGACTTAATTCAAAACACAAGTGAAGAAGTGAGAATGTGTCCAGTTATGCAATTAAACATCAATACTGTGAAAGAACTTTGGTGACACAGTTATTGTGTGTATTCTTTTTAAATATGCTTACTTTATCATACACTTGATTAAAGTGTGCTTGTTTGTTTTAAATTGTTTGGAACTAAGCCAGTCATCAGTCACTTTACCTGCCTTTATTGTTTTTGTTGTTGTTGTTTTTTGTATTTAATGGATATAATTATTTAAAAGCTGCTGTGACAGCAACAGAAAAATGAAATTTTAACTGAAAACATCTGATGCCCACTCAAACTTACTTATCTTATTTTTGCAGTTATACTTTTAACAACTGACATTGTCAAAACTAAATTTTTTTGAAAACAATATTGACATAAACTCAAAAAATGTTGTCCCCTTTTTTTAAAATGCAGAAAAATTCTAGTAACCTTTGAAAATATTTAAAATCAAGTTTTAGTTAACACAATGAATAAGAGATTTCAAGTTAAGTTTTTAAAACATAAAATTATATAAACTTGAACTTTTTTAAAGCATAAATTTCCTTCTATTATTTGAAAAAGCAAGCACTTGTAATACTTATTTGAAGCAATAAAGTTAAATTTGAAATCAAACCAATGTTAATGGTGGTAAAGGTGGTTATGGGAGAGGCCTGGGGAAAAAGAAAGGGGAGGGGCAAATGAAAGGGGCGGTGTCAACTGACATCTTCCTGTTGCTCCTCCTCAAAACTACCAATCAGGTGGGCAGAGCTATCCAAGCGCCTGGGTCGAACCAGGGTGGGTCTTTGCTCACTTTGGGCCTGCTTACAATAAAAGTTACAGTTCCTGAGAGGGCTTATTCATGTGTTCACACATAGAATTTTAAGAATTTGGGACGTAAACAGGTTGTCAATTTCACAACTATACAAAAATGATAAGAACCTTTACAAATAAATCTTGTATGGTTATGTGATATGAGGGAAAGCTTTAAATGGAAACAAGCAATCTGACTGGTCAAAAATTGCTATTAGAAATCACCTACTTTTTACTCAGAGTATTAGTTATAACTATAACATATGGAACAAACCCATGAGACCAAGGACAAAGTTTTATCTAAACAGTTCTAACTAAAACTGCATACTCTATAGGGTAACCTACAACAAATAGGGTGTTTGGGCCATTGTCCTGTAAAATATCAAATAAAGGTTACACTCTGTTGTTTTAATTAGTTAAGACATGGTATAACATAGCGCCATCATGAAGTGTGAAGTCCATATGTCAACCAATTGTTCCCAATACAGCAACATCAATTGCATATTTCAAGGAATAGAAGATAACTTCAGATTTCACAATATTTTGCTTCCAGTTTTCAAACCTTTTTGAATGATTTTTAAAAATAGTTTCTGTTTTTATTATAAAACCTTTCACATGTTGTATATTACGATTTTATCTAGATGTGATAGCACAGAAATCATGAATCTTTCTAAAAGAAAGAACAATCAACATGAAGATTTGACACACAAATGTGTTCCTTTTTGTTACAAATCATGAATAATTTTTTAAATTTAAAATGAACTAAAAACAAACAGTTGAATAATCTAGTGGCAGAATAAAAAGCCTTTAGCTTTTTCTATTTTGGTTACCAAAAATCTGCAGAAACAACCTTCATTTTGGGGGTTTGTATGCAAGTGTTCATAAATCATCAACTCTCTATGCAGGTCTTGCATTCTAGTAACAATTTATTTCATTTTATTACATTTCAAACATTTGGAACACATTAACTTTGACACCAATAAGAACAGAAACTCTACACAGGCATATATTTCTACAATAGTCACATGTTTATGAGGCAGCAGTGGGAACTAAAGCATAGAATAACATGGCGGCCAGAGTGAGAATGTTTTGTTTTTTGTTTTTTTACATCCCACAAACACAATTATGATCAATGTCAAGCTAGTATTTGTTGAAGGACGGCCCTAGAAGTTTGATTATGTCTAAGTAGAAGTACTGGGTCAGCGCAGGTAAGCTTGAAAACCTCCCCACATAAAAGATCTTGTCCTCAGTGACTCTAACATCTCAACCACAGCTACCCCTGTGCAGACGGGGTATCCATGGTGTCATATACATAAACCAATATTCTCATTTTTGTGGTTTCTGTTTTTGGAATAAACATTGATTAGAAATACCAATGCTTCCTAGGGAGATTAATAACACTGAGAAGAAAAAAAAGAATTGGTGCTATCTAAGTAATCCTAAAACATCTAGACCTTAAACTTTGCAAAACAGCAAAAAGGGTATGTTTTCATACTGGTCACTTAAGTTCTGATAAATATGATGGAAAGATGCACATGGCCACTTGACACAATACACTTTCCATGCAACAACAATGTGTATTTACTAACTGATAGTACTTATATACAACATACAAAATCTGATATGCAAATGAGCATATGTAAGAACCTAGAACCTACCTGTGAATAAGCAGGTGGAGACGTGTTGGAATTGTTGTTGAAGGTCGTTTCATTATCCTGGGACTTTGTGTTTGATGTAACAAACAGACTTGTGAGATCTGGTCCTGAGTTAGAACCCTGGATTGGACCACTGACTGCATATGCGTGACCACCGCCTGGGCCAGCATTGTCAACAGAGTCTGGTCCTGAACCAAGCACATGGGGTGCATTGGCCATTATACCAATCTGAAACAAAAACCGAAGTCTTACATCAATGTACCACTAATTAAGTGCTATTATTCTTTGTTGTTTGTATTAAAAATATTGAGTGCCACATCTTGGGACATTATAGTGAAAGACAGTTGTTATTTGTGGAGGTAAACCCAAGATAACCAATAAATTCATAAAATTTATGTGAGAACTATCTCATGGTAGTTATAATATTGATAATAATGGTAAAAACGCATCATTACAGAGCAGTACACATGTATATTTAGGTCTCTAAAGGGATCAATATTTAGGAACACATAAAATTAATTGTTTAATAACATATTGTTAACAATAAAGGCAAAACTGTCCAACCTGTGTTGTCCTCACATGGTAGGGGAAGTTTTTATTGGCCGCCTGTGGTCTGGTCAATATCTACAATAGAAACAAATTGAGACTATATATAAAGTACAAAACAAAATAAATAGAAATCGAGCAATATCTTTTTTTAATAGATACAAAATTCACAGTAATATTGTTAATTTTTATTTTTAAGTAAAGTTTTAATGTCTATTTCTTAATCTTTGTTTTAATATTTTAGTAAAGTAATTTTATGTTTGTGAAAACAGCAGAGTAAATTTATCTTTGTAGTACCCCAAAAAGTTGCTAGACAAAAACTTTTTAATATAAATAGCAGCTTTCAGGTAAAAAACATTAATTGTTTAATTGTACTAATATCAAACAAAAAAGGACATGATAAAATTAAAAATTAACTCAATATTTATATAGTTAAATTTTGCAATTTTAAAAGTAATAAAAGCATTTTAAATTGACTTTACTTTCAAAATGTGTACATATTGAGCTACATCTATTTACTATTTTACGTAGAAACAATGGATAATTTTTAATTTTAACTTAATATCCAAAACAATTTAAGGTAAGTGGAACAAACAACCAACATCGGTTTTAAAAAACAAAATTTATTATCTATTTATTTCAGCCCATCATTGGGTTTTTTATAAGGATAAAAAATGAGATCCCATTTACTAAAGTACTAAGAATTAGGAATCCAACTTTAACCTGTAAAATAGGGAATAGAAAAAACACAGACTTACAAAAGCGTATTAAGGAACTGTGCTAGTGTACTAAGAGAAATCAGCAATAGAGGTGAGTCCTTGAACAATGTATTAATAAATAATAGAAACACTGGTTACCTTATTACTTTGTACTATTTTCTTTTTTTTTCTGACAGTTAATTCCAAATATTTTCCCATTGTTCTTATAGTAAGTTCTAAATCTTTAAGTCACATTTATTCTTTATATTGCCTAAGTTGTACAGTGGAACTAAATTGTTTATATAGCACTATATATTGCACCTACTTGCACCACTCATGGAAAGGTTGCACCATTTAAGTGTCCATATAAAGACATGTACATACACATGTACATACACTAGTTTGGTCATTTGTAGTCTTGCACAATGATAAAAATGTAACAAAAAGATTATAGCTACAAATAGTCACTACCATGCTTGTTATAATAAAAATATATAACTTAACTACGAATACATTAATCAAAAACTCAATAAAATCATATTTTTAACAGTTAAACAGTTAAATGAGGAATATTAGATGTAAAGAAAAAAGTTATTGTTTTGTGACAACACATCCAATGTGAAAGTTATAACATTTTTGTTTATTGTCTGTGGACGCAGAAATCACCACAATGTACAGTGTACGTGCAGCACACGAGGCAATACCGACGATGTACCAGAAAGAAGGCATGACCCAAAACAGCTATGGAAACATCAAAGCCATGGACAACTTTCTCCCTCATGTATTTTGGGATCACTTTGTTGGCAATGAGTATGCAAATTGCAGCTGCAAGAAACCTTAGAAAAACAAAGATATCTTTGATTGAAATAATTGGGAATTCAGGTTTCAATTAAACAAATACAGTTGTTGCTGACAAGAACTTGCAAACGTAATGTGTTATATTGCTCATAATGTGTTATATTTCTCGTAATGTGTTATATTTCTCATAATGTGTTAAATTGCTCCTAATGTGTTATAATTTTCGTAATGTAATATATATTGCTCGTAATGTGTTATATTGCTCAGAATGTGTTATATTGCTCGTAATGTGTTATATTGCTCAGAATGTGTTATATTGCTCAGAATGTGTTATATTGCTCATAATGTGTTATATTGCTCATAATGTGTTATATTGCTCATAATGTGTTATATTGCTCGTAATGTGTATATCGCTCATAATGTGTTATATTGCTCGTAATGTGTTATATCGCTCGTTATGTGTTATATCGCTCGTAATGTGTTATATATCGCTCGTAATGTGTTATATTGCTCGTAATGTGTTATATATTGCTCATAATATGTTATATTGCTCGTAATGTGTTATATTGCTCGTAATATGTTATATTGCTCGTAATGTGTTATATTGCTCGTAATATGTTATATTGCTCGTAATGTGTTATATCGGTCGTAATGTGTAAATCGCTCGTAATATGTTATATTGCTCGTAATGTGTTATATCGCTCGTAATGTGTTATATATCGCTCGTAATGTGTTATATTGCTCGTAATGTGTTATATATTGCTCATAATGTGTTATATCGCTCGTAATGTGTTATATTGCTCATAATGTGTTATATTGCTCGTAATGTGTTATATATTGCTCATAATGTGTTATATCGCTCGTAATGTGTTATATTGCTCGTAATGTGTTATATATTGCTCATAATGTGTTATATATCGCTCGTAATGTGTTATATTGCTCGTAATGTGTTATATATTGCTCGCAATGTGTTATATCGGTCGTAATGTGTTATATTGCTCGTAATGTGTTATATTGCTTGAGACTTAACAGCGAATGATCAGGATCAAACAGCTTCCACATCTGGATCGACACTCTTTGTATATGATTGATAAGTTCTTGTTCAGCAGGCTAAAAGAGGATCAATGTTATTTGAGAAGGAATTAGAAATTGTTTCTACAGTGCTACATTGCAAGAAGTGTTAAGTGATTTCTTAACTATGCTAATGCAAAATACAAAACACAAAGCAACATGTACAAACAAAAACTATCAAACTAAGAAAACACATGAAAAAAACACAGGATGATGGGCAAAAAGCATTTAAAGTCAAGGCAAAATAAATGTCAAGGAAGTAGCATGTTGATGCAATAAAAGTGATGAACAGTAAATGTTATCACAACTCATTTTTTTAAAATTCAATATTTTTTATCACTGAACAAATCAACAGAGAGAAACTCCCTTGAAGGCTTGCCAGTTGTGACATTACAACAGTCTAGGAAGAATGACTGACTCTATGTCAGCTGGATGAGCTCTATGAAAGTTTTGGCCTTCCCAAGACCGCATCCCACACAAGGAGTTGCTGAGCAGTGTTACCGTACCATTGGAAAAATTATTAATGGATCACCAAAGGAAGAATACAAGCACAACAGAAGATAAACCCTTAATATGCTTGAAACATCATTTTCCCTATATACATAAAACATACCCCCACCCTAATGATGTTTGCAGAAAGTAAAGGGTTAAACTAACTTATTGCAATAGTTTTGGCCAACAATTTCACATTTTCGACATGCAATACTAAGCAAGTGACTCTAAGACATAAGGTTATTCAAAATGTCTTTTAAGAGAAAAAACTTGCCAAGTATGTTTTTACCCAAAGGCATTTTCCAATCAATTAGTCTTTCCTTTTTGAAGTCTGTACCAGACCTTCCTGTCTTTTATCAGTTCAATCACACTTACTAGCCTAGCCTTGTTTGTTAAAGACTTTAGATATGTCTGTCACAGATTGCCACACTACTTACCTTATGGAGAATGATTATTTCCATAACCATTTAATGTCTAATTTAGTCCTATGTATCATTTAAGTCTAGACTTGCTAATAAAGAAGATTACTAAAGGCATATTAGTAAGACCATGATACTAGAGGTTTATTGATCACCAACCAGACTGACTTGGTGATTAATTGAGATTTGACACACGATAAGAACAAGGAATACTGGGAACATTGCTGCTTTGATATGAGTCTAGAAGGTAAAATTACACTGGAAATTATAACTAATCATAAAAGTGATTATTTTCTGCTGCTAATGTCAATCTGGATTGTTTTAAAGTTGGTTATATTATGTGTCCTAAAATCAATGAAAAAAAAAATTTTCATTGAAATATTTCAATATTTATTTGTTTTAATGTGTCCTTCTGTAAAGAATTATCAAAATATTATAATCTTTTCAGATCTTCAATACTCCCATTGACACATTTCCTTTTGGTGACGTTACTGTGATCTGAAAGGCACATGATCTCTGATGTGGTGTTAAGTATTTTTGGAGAATAAGAGATTTTTAGAGAATTTAGATTTATTAATGTCCTAATAACAACAGTAAACGGGTGTGCACAGGAGCAGTGAGTCATCTAACTAAATCAAACTCTCGAATATATTTGTTTGAGCAAAGTATTATATATCAAAATCTGTCACCATTCTTATGCCACATCTTACCAAAAAGAAAAAATGACCCAATAATGCAACAGCTAGTTCGGTAGCATGGACCGCTTTCTCTCGCACCCACAAAGCTATAGCATTACTGGCAACTATGATCACAATTGGACCAGCGATAAACCTGAGGACATATGTACATGACATCATCATGACAACAATGGTTTGTATTTACTATTGATTATTAGTGCTGCATTCTTTAGTAAAAGTTAAAATAGTGTTATGTTGATCTTTAAAATGTGATTTTTGAGTAGACACTATTAAAAACAGCAACAATACTGTATCTTTATTAAAGCAAAATGTTACTACTCCTTTTCACAACACTTGGCAATATGCATGCTTTGTGATTGCTTTACATGCATGCCTTATATATTGCTTTACATGCATGTTTATATTTATATATACTTTACATGTATGCTTTAAGTGTATGCTTTACATGTGTGCTTTACAAGTATGCTATTTATGACAAAGTGACAATGGTTTACATTTTTTATCTACCCAACATACTGGGGATATTCAAAATACAAAATTATTGTCACTTTGCTTCTTTACAAATATCACAAGCTCAATAAAATAAATTTTATCAAACTATATATATTCTGCTACCCACCAGGATTTCTGACAACCAGACATTTAAGTAATTGACATGAATAAAAAAAAACTCTCTAAAATTGTTTTTATGTTGCCAATTTGGTTTTCCTGTTTCTATCTGTGTTATAAGAAGCTTTAATAGTGCACATTCTGTCACGGCGTCTATTTAAGGATGATGGCTGATATGAATGATCAGGATGTCTGCCACAAAACATTGTAAGAAGATATTGAATTTCTTTTATGTCTTTAAATAGTTTTTATTGTTGTTTAACAACAGCAAGCATTAAAAATAGCTTTAAAAGGTACTGTCATAGTGTTTTATGTACTATATTTCTTTGATATTTTTTTAATTACACATTTGAAATCACAGTGTTTCTATATTATTTATTGCTGTTACACTTTCATACACAAAAATAAACAACACTGTCTTACCATTCTCCTTTCTCTAACATGCATCTGTCTCTGTCTCTCAGTCTGTGTCTGTGTGTGTGTGTGGTAAGTAAAAAATAGGTAATACCAAGTTATAGTCTACTTTCAAGCTACTGCTCGTTCACCCGACTTTACAGTTTACCCCCTGGTCATTGGGTATATTTGTCAATCCCGTACTATGGCAGCTGACACATGGCGCTGGGAAGTCATATTACTGACCCAAATAACCCTCGCAGGTACCCATTTATACAGCTGGGTGAAGTGGAACAATTTGAGGTAAATTTCTTGCTCAAGGAAATTAGCGGTGACCTGACCGGGGTTCGAACCACGGACCCCATGATCCGGAGTCCTGCGTCATACCACTGGACTATTCTGCTCCTCTTGAAGTGTGTGTGTGTGTGTGTGTGTGTGTATGTGTGTGTATGTGTGTGTGTGTGTGTGTGTGTGTGTGTGTGTGTGTCTGTCTCTCTCTCTCTTTCTGTTTGTGTTTGTGTCTGTATGTCTGTGTGTCTCTGTCTGTCTCTGTCTCTGTCTCTCTCTCTCTCTTGCATTTGTTCTCTGTTAACAAAATAATTTGAAGTAATAAGTCCAAAAGATACATTTTATACCACAAATTAATATCAATTTAACACGAGATAAGGTCAATAAATAGAAATATCTCATGCACTATTTGGAGCTACAACTCCAAACAAAAATTAATGTAAGGACATCTAGTATTAACTGGAATTATTGCCTCCACATTGATCTTACTGAAGAAAGTATCTTACTGCTCATCTTTATTACAACCACAGAACATTTCTCCAGCCTGCAACTGTACGTATTCCTGCAGTCAGCCATTAGGCTGGCCAGCCATTAGGTCTTAGGGACCCTCCCAGACAATTTATGATGGAGCCATTAACTCTACCATAAAAAGGCCTAGCAGTCAGAAACAAATGTAAAGTACATCTTTCCTGTCATAAACCACAGTTATGTGACATTGGCCAGGTTGGTCTGGGGACCTCAGAGTAGCTGTGTGGTGTTCATGTATAAATATAAGACTAAGTTTACTGAGCACTACTGCTGGGTTTTACTTGCTTCAGTTTGGATTACCGAATCAAGTAACATGGTCAATATGTTGACTTAAAGTTATCATAAATATCAATATTTGTTTACATACACTAAAGTTCAGCTGAAACATCTCTTTTAATTAAAGTTTTTGTCTTTTCTGAGAATCCCATTCTAGTACAGAAGACATAAGGATTTGCTGGACTATTCTCTTTTGTATGACAATTGTGTACATAATAAGTTCTTTTGTACTAATAATGAAGTTTTGTTCAGTTTATTATTGTGTATACATTATAAACAATGTATACTACATGTTCTAGAACTGTCTGCATCTTTCTAGATTTCTATCAGAAATGGGAATCTTTTGGAGAAAATGCACAGCTTAGACAAAAGTGTTCTAGCAAGATAACTCATGGGATTGTCTTAAAAAAAAACAAAGCAAAACTTTTCAAAGTGGATGAAAGCTTAGTGCATTATAAGTAAAATACTTGATGTTAAAATATAGTCTAATATAATGCAAAAACATAAATAAAAACATAAGTAAAACATAAATATGGACAGACAATAAAACCAGAACACATATATTGAATGCTATAACATTTAAAGCACTTTACTGGGTGGGTGAAGTGAATAAAAATGTTTCAAAAATCAGAACTTGCAGCAATCTGGGTGCATGGACTGAATGAAAAAGTTCCAAAAATCAGAACTTGTATCAATCAGTAGTAGTTTCATTTTGTATATAATGTAACTTCTGTAATAAAATGATGTCAAATTCTTCTGATTAACTGCTGAGTCATATTATACTGATAATCATTACTTTTACAAATAATGAAGCATTTTTACATCTTTGAACTACAATTTTGACTCAACTCACCCACACCTAGCGAACACATATTATATTGTATATTACCATATAATACACATAGCACACAACAAAAGTGACAGGGTTATTAAATATGAGTCTACGAAACACTATGCACATTATGACCATGCATAATATAACCGTCTGCATGCAGTATTGACTCACCAGGAAAAAGACATGGCCGCATAGTGCCACAAAATGTTCCACAGCCAATACGGTTTTTTCACGAGACCATAAGGCTATAGCAAGCATTGCAATTACAATTATAATGGGACCAGCCCAAAACCTGAAACAAGACATTATCAGTCTATGAGATGATTAAAATTACACAATGAATAGACTGGTACAAGTTTGTGAACCAGTCCTGGTAATGATATCAAAACATGTGAACAGACTTGAAAAAGTGTGTTAATAATAAAATTATGGAAATAATACATAAAAAGACTTCTGATACATTGTGTCTGTTTTTATTATGGAGTGTGTATTAGTCTATGTATAAACAAAAATGATACAATGAACATACTTTCACATGTTTGTCAATCAATGTATTGATACAAGTCCCTCAAGCAAGAAACCATTTGCATGTTTGTTATGGTGAACACTCTTGACACATGCTAAATAAGAATTAAATTGAAAATTCTTTTTGACCCTCTAGTTTTCTATAGTAAAATTGCATGCTTATAACAACGTTTTTCAGATAAAATTTCTTGAGAGAAAATTATTATGTACCCCTATACAATGTTATCACTTCAACAGAAAATAAACAAAAAAAACTCAGTTTGTCACCAACCAAATTGAGTTGGCACATACAGGATAGATACCGATTAAAGACAATAAAATAAAAATTTACTGCAATTTCTCAAAACCTTTTTTAAAATTTTGATGACTGACATAACAGTGTTCAACTGTATAACCTATGATACATTAAAAAACACTGCTGAAAATAAAAAAAGAGTGGTTGAATTAACACTGAAATAGCTTCCAGATGTGAGCCTTTAATATCATCTTAATGTTGAATGGGAAACTATGTAACTAAGGACTGAGAACATTTGATATAATTATTTTTTTTAATTTCAAATAAAATATTTTTTCTAAAAATGCTCTCACTCAATTTTTCGGCAAATTGCCTTTTTTCAACAGTTAAATATTAACAATTTCTGTCTCTACATATTTGCAAATGTTTAAGTGCACTGTTATATAAAATAAAAAAATTATCAAATAAAATAGTTTTTAACTATGAATAAACTGATAAATAACCTCAATAACCTGGTATTTTGGGAGTAAAACCTTTTACCTCCAGGGACAACCTTGGCCTTTGACAATAATAAAGTAATTTTAACAATATGGTTCTGGTGTATGGCACACCAGCATCAGTCATTAAGATTAATCATAATAAACTTTTGTGAAGTTAAAGACGGGACAAAAAAAAATCAGTATTTTTACCAATGATCTCGATAACAACAACAACCTGAACCCTGAAATTGGTAATCTGGTTTGTAAACATTCTATCTTAACGAGGACAAAAGTTGTGCCAACTTATTTGAAAATCTACTTATTTTAATCAAGTTAGAGCCTGGACAGTGATTTTTTTAAAAAGTTAAATCAGAGAATTAGGCCATGACAATTGAGATAACATTTTGGTTCTTAAGGTCAACATTCCATCTAATTGAGACAAACATTTGTGCCAAGATATATGTAGTTTGAGCACAGAGACTCTTTGGGACAGACTGTTGGACAAAGTGACCCTGATATTGTAATACCTGATATATTCAATCTCTCAAAGAGTTCAGTAACAAGTTTGATTTCTAAACATATGAGACTTACCATAGAGTATAAAATATAAACAATGGGTAGTAGAAACCTCCCTTTTCTGGATAGTGTTTGAGAGTAAAGAAAATTGCATAGCAGAACCAGGCATAGCCAATGATCCTCATGATGATGAGGGCATAGCCAGGTGGGCTCTCGTACAGGTACAGCACCAGACCAGGGTCAAACACCTGAAACACAGCAACCATTATAGTGAGTATGATCCTAATGATGGTGAGGACATAGCCAGGTGGGCTCTCGTACAGGTACAGCACCAGACCAGGGTCAAACACCTGAATCACAGCAACCATTATAGTGAGTATGATCCTAATGATGATGAGGGCATAGCCAGGTGGGCTCTCGTACAGGTACAGCACCAGACCAGGGTCAAACACCTGAAACACAGCAACCATTATAGTGAGTATGATCCTAATGATGGTGAGGACATAGCCAGGTGGGCTCTCGTACAGGTACAGCACCAGAGCAGGGTCAAACACCTGAAACACAGCAACCATTATAGTGAGTATGATCCTAATGAGGGTGAGGACATAGCCAGGTGGGCTCTCGTACAGGTACAGCACCAGAGCAGGGTCAAACACCTGAAACACAGCAACCATTATAGTGAGTATGATCCTAATGATGGTGAGGGCATAGCCAGGTGGGCTCTCGTACAGGTACAGCACCAGACCAGGGTCAAACACCTGAAACACAGCAACCATTATAGTGAGTATGATCCTAATGAGGGTGAGGACATAGCCAGGTGGGCTCTCGTACAGGTACAGCACCAGACCAGGGTCAAACACCTGAAACACAGCAACCATTATAGTGAGTATGATCCTAATGAGGGTGAGGACATAGCCAGGTGGGCTCTCGTACAGGTACAGCACCAGGCCAGGGTCAAACACCTGAAACACAGCAACCATTATAGTGAGTATGATCCTAATGATGATGAGGGCATAGCCAGGTGGGCTCTCGTACAGGTACAGCACCAGAGCAGGGTCAAACACCTGAAACACAGCAACCATTATAGAGAGTATGATCCTAATGATGATGAGGGCATAGCCAGGTGGGCTCTCTTACAGGTACAGCACCAGACCAGGGTCAAACACCTGAAACACAGCAACCATTATAGTGAGTATGATCCTAATGAGGGTGAGGACATAGCCAGGTGGGCTCTCGTACAGGTACAGCACCAGACCAGGGTCAAACACCTGAAACACAGCAACCATTATAGTGAGTATGATCCTAATGATGGTGAGGACATAGCCAGGTGGGTTCTCGTACAGGTACAGCACCAGACCAGGGTCAAACACCAGAAACACAGCAACCATTATAGTGAGTATGATCCTAATGATGGTGAGGACATAGCCAGGTGGGTTCTCGTACAGGTACAGCACCAGACCAGGGTCAAACACCTGAAACACAGCAACCATTATAGTGAGTATGATCCTAATGATGGTGAGGACATAGCCAGGTGGGCTCTCGTACAGGTACAGCACCAGACCAGGGTCAAACACCTGAAACACAGCAACTATTATAGTGAGTATGATCCTAATGATGGTGAGGACATAGCCAGGTGGGCTCTCGTACAGGTACAGCACCAGACCAGGGTCAAACACCTGAAACACAGCAACCATTATAGTGAGTATGATCCTAATGATGGTGAGGACATAGCCAGGTGGGTTCTCGTACAGGTACAGCACCAGACCAGGGTCAAACACCTGAAACACAGCAACCATTATAGTGAGTATGATCCTAATGATGGTGAGGACATAGCCAGGTGGGCTCTCGTACAGGTACAGCACCAGACCAGGGTCAAACACCTGAAACACAGCAACCATTATAGTGAGTATGATCCTAATGAGGGTGAGGACATAGCCAGGTGGGCTCTCGTACAGGTACAGCACCAGACCAGGGTCAAACACCTGAAACACAGCAACCATTATAGTGAGTATGATCCTAATGATGGTGAGGACATAGCCAGGTGGGCTCTCGTACAGGTACAGCACCAGACCAGGGTCAAACACCTGAAACACAGCAACCATTATAGTGAGTATGATCCTAATGATGGTGAGGACATAGCCAGGTGGGCTCTCATACAGGTACAGCACCAGACCAGGGTCAAACACCTGAAACACAGCAACCATTATAGTGAGTATGATCCTAATGATGGTGAGGACATAGCCAGGTGGGCTCTCGTACAGGTACAGCACCAGACCAGGGTCAAACACCTGAAACACAGCAACCATTATAGTGAGTATGATCCTAATGATGGTGAGGACATAGCCAGGTGGGCTCTCGTACAGGTACAGCATCAGAGCAGGGTCAAACACCTGAAACACAGCAACCATTATAGTGAGTATGATCCTAATGATGGTGAGGACATAGCCAGGTGGGCTCTCGTACAGGTACAGCACCAGACCAGGGTCAAACACCTGAAACACAGCAACCATTATAGTGAGTATGATCCTAATGATGGTGAGGACATAGCCAGGTGGGCTCTCGTACAGGTACAGCACCAGACCAGGGTCAAACACCTGAAACACAGCAACCATTATAGTGAGTATGATCCTAATGATGGTGAGGACATAGCCAGGTGGGCTCTCGTACAGGTACAGCACCAGACCAGGGTCAAACACCTGAAACACAGCAACCATTATAGTGTGTATGATCCTAATGAGGGTGAGGACATAGCCAGGTGGGCTCTCGTACAGGTACAGCACCAGAGCAGGGTCAAACACCTGAAACACAGCAACCATTATAGTGAGTATGATCCTAATGATGATGAGGGCATAGCCAGGTGGGCTCTCGTACAGGTACAGCACCAGACCAGGGTCAAGCACCTGAAACACAGCAACCATTATAGTGAGTATGATCCTAATGATGATGAGGACATAGCCAGGTGGGCTCTCGTACAGGTACAGCACCAGACCAGGGTCAAACACCTGAAACACAGCAACCATTATAGTGAGTATGATCCTAATGAGGGTGAGGACATAGCCAGGTGGGCTCTCGTACAGGTACAGCACCAGACCAGGGTCAAACACCTGAAACACAGCAACCATTATAGTGAGTATGATCCTAATGATGATGAGGGCATAGCCAGGTGGGCTCTCGTACAGGTACAGCACCAGACCAGGGTCAAACACCTGAAACACAGCAACCATTATAGTGAGTATGATCCTAATGATGGTGAGGACATAGCCAGGTGGGCTCTCGTACAGGTACAGCACCAGACCAGGGTCAAACACCTGAAACACAGCAACCATTATAGTGAGTATGATCCTAATGATGGTGAGGACATAGCCAGGTATGATCTCAGGACCAGATAAACACCTGAAACTTAGGTATTTCAACTCAACTAAGATTTCATGCAGACAAACATTCCTAACAAGTTTGGAAAAGATTAGTCTGAAATTGAAGCCTCTAGCTTGTTTAATTTTTCTAAAAATAACCTACCTTTTTTCTCCAAGTGAGCCAGTTTTGAACATACCCAAAACTTTATGCAAATACACATTTTGTTCAAGCTTGATGAAGATCATAAGTATGACCTCCAGTGTGTTTACAAGTTTTTCTATATTTTGAAGTTACAAACTCATTCAAGATTTCAAAGAGTCAAAGTTTCTGAATAGGTCTGGTACAGATTTTGCCATAAATTTTGACTAGTGTGTATATATATATATATAATTCACTGGTATAAAAAAATATAAAAGCACTTTTATTATTCACAGCTAACATGGTCAGGTTTTAATTAATGAGAATAATCAACTTTGTCAACGCTTTTATTCTTTATCAGAAAAGCTCCCCTTGAGCACAATGTACTAAAAATGTATGATGGCTTTCAAAAAATTGACACATATAGTTTTTACTAGAATTACACCATTTACTTGCCAATGTATCTAAATGCAGTAAACATAGAACTGTTAAATAGGATGTTTTCAGCAAGACACACTTTTTTTAAAGACATAAGTACTGTTTAGTAATGTTGAAAAATCAAAGGTATATTCTAGTATTAAAACTGGGGACAAATTGAACAACTAAAAATGACTTACTATAGCCTCATAGATGAATATCGCAGCATATACAACAGTATATACAGTCATGAAGATTGTTATCTTGATAGTAGAGATGTTGGACAGTCGACCCCTGGTGATTGTGTAACCTTTAGCCATTAGAATCAACATCAGCAGAAACACCATGATACTGATCGACTCAAAGGCACGTGCTGAAAAAAAAAGGCAAACATATCAGGTACTGCATTAAATATTCACAAAGCTACAAAAATACACTAATGGCAACATAATAACTACCTAACACCATACAACATTCAAATAACAACATTATTATCACCTAGCTGCATAAAATACTCCAATAGCAACATTATTACCACCTAGCTGCAAACAACACTCAAATAACAACATTATTATCACCTAGCTGCATACAACACTTAAATAGCAACATTATTATCACCTAGCTGCATAAAATACTCAAAAAACAAGCATTTGATAGTATTGCGGGCAATACAGTAGTCCCCTACCTGCCCCTCAAAAAGTTCTTTAATTATCATACGCTCCTGTTTATTGCCATTTATAATTAATTTCCATCAATGTAGCTGAAACATTTATTTTAGTAATCACAGGATCCAGATTTTTTGTTGGACAAATGGACAGACAGACAGGGCAAATCTATAGTCTCCTCCCACCCAAACAGTAGTTGGCGTTCACATAATTTTTTTTAATTCACCTGGCCTTAATAATTGTTAACTTATCATGACATTTATTTTTGGCCTTTTTTTAAGGTATGAGAACCTTAATGCACTATCATTTCAGGTAAGTGCACTTGAATGCACAATCAACTTCACGATTTTGCTGCAAGGTCATGCTGTGACCTTGACACTCAAGGTAGCAACCCAAATGTTGTGCGCGACACCTCATCTCAATATGGTGACCATTTCTGTGAAATAGTTGTAAAATCCGACCTCAAATAACAAAGTTATGGCCTGGACACGATTTTGCTGCAAGGTCATGCTGTGACCTTGACCTTCAAGGTATCGACCCAAATGTTGTTCCCGACACGTCATCTCAATATGGTGATCATTTCTGTGAAATAGTTGTAAAATCTGACTTCAAATAACAAAGTTATAGGGCGGACACAATTTTGCTGCAAGGTCATGCTGTGACCTTGACCTTCAAGGCAGCGACCCAAATCTTGCTAGCGACACGTCATCTCAATATGGTGATCATTTCTGTGAAATAGTTTTAAAATCCGACTTCAAATAACGAAGTTATGGGCCGGACATGATTTTGCTTCAAGGTCATGCTGTGACCTTGACCTTCAAGGTAGCGACCCAAATTTTGCACGTGCATATTGTACACATTGCTATCTATTAACATACCAAGTTTCATGCGCCTAGCTTTAAGTAGTTTTTAAGTTATCAAGGGATTTAGATTTTTAGCGGACAGACAGACAGACTGATGGAATGACGGACGGAGGGTATACCTATATACCCCTCCGGACTAACAACAAATTTTGCACGTGAATATTGTACACATTGCTACCTATTAACATACCAAGTTTCATGCGCCTAGCTTTAATAGTTTTTAAGTTATCAAAGGATCCAGATTTTTAGCGGACAGACAGACAGACAGACAGACAGACTGACAGACTGATGGACTGACAGACTGATGGAATGACGGACTGATGGACGGAGGGTAAACCTATAGTCCCCTCTGGTGTGAACACCGGTAGGGGACTAACAACAATATTACCACCTAACTGCATACAACACTCAAATAACAACATTATTATCACCTAGCTGCAAACAACACTCAAATAACAACATTATTACCACCTAGCTGCATACAACACTCAAATAACAACATTATTATCACCTAGCTGCAAACAACACTCAAATAACAACATTATTATCACCTAGCTGCATAAAATTCTCCAATAGCAACATTATTACCACCTAGCTGCATACAACACTCAAATAACAACAATATTACCACCTAGCTGCATAAAATACTCCAAAGGCAACAATAGTTCCACCTAGCTGCATACAACACTTAAATAACAACATTATTACCACCAAGCTACATAAAATACTCCAAAGGCAACAATATTACCACCTAGCTGCATACAACACTCAAATAACAACAATATTACCACCTAGCTGCATACAACACTTAAATGACAACAATATTACCACCAAGCTACATAAAATACTCCAAAGGCAACAATATTACCACCTAGCTGCATACAACACTCAAATAACAACAATATTACCACCAAGCTACATAAAATACTCCAAAGGCAACAATATTATCACCTAGCTGCAAACAACACTCAAATAACAACATTATTACCACCTAGCTGCATACAACACTTAAATAACAACAATATTACCACCAAGCTACATAAAATACTCCAAAGGCAACAATATTACCACCTAGCTGCATACAACACTTAAATGGCAACATTATAACCACCAAGCTACATAAAATACTCCAATGGCAACAATATTACCACCTAGCTACATAAAATACTCAAATGGCAACAATATAACCAACTAGCTGCATAAAATATGATAACGGCAACATACATAATCATATTATCAAGTACAAGACAAGAAACAAAAATCGTGCAAGTGCATGTAATTTAGGCGCAAAGCTCTTTAGCATGAAGTACAGACTCCCCAAGATTTTTTGTACTTCTACTGCCATAGAGAGCAATCCAAACTAAATCACCAAATTCAATACTGAATTGTATTTTGTTTAAGGTGAGTTTAAATCAATTTTTGCTGCACAGTTGTTTAGATAACTATTCTCATTACTGCTCTTTTATAACTGCTTGATATGTTAATGAGTAATAATGAAATTATTAACAAATTAATTAAGTTTGTCATGGGTTTTTATGATGACATGGCAATTTATTTTAAAGAAGTAATGTTGCGTTTTAATTAAACATTTTAACTGTTGGAGAGTTGGGTGTTAGTATCATACAGTACAAATGTTTGTTAATGCATAGGACCTAATGTGGTTTGAATTATTGACACAAAATCACTTTTATAAACCAATCACAGGAGAGTGGTGTTCATAAGGTGTGATTCAGAGATATAAAGCTATGTGTTAAGAAAGATGTGTTACTTATTGTATGTGTTATGCTTCATCATCTTTTGTTTGGATTTGTATCAAAGTTACAAGATTTGTATTGTATACTTAGATAATTGACAATGATAAGGATAAGGAAATGCTTAACTATTTTTAATAATGCAAACAAATAAAAGTTTGTTAACAAAGATTCTGGAAAGAGTATAATTTTATTTGTTGATTTTATTTAAAAATGTTTCTTACTTTTAATCTAGTTATCATAAAATGTGATGCAATTTTGAATGATCTAAGAGAGCTGGTTTTCTAGATGCTGCATATATTGATGTTGCTAACTTCTGGGATCTGGTACTGACTTTCTAAATGCTGAATACATTAGTGTTGCTAACTTCTGGGAACTGGTACTAACTTTGTAGATGCTGCATATATTGATGTTGCTAACTTCTGAGATCTAGTTCTGACTTTGTAGATGCTGCATACATTGATGTTGCTAACTTCTGAGATTTAGTACTGGCTTTGTAGATGCTGAATACATTGGTGTAGCTAACTTCTGACATCTAGTTCTGACTTTGAAGATGCTGCATACATTGGTGTTGCTAACTTCTGAGATCTAGTTCTGACTTTGTAGATGCTGCATAAATTGGTGTTGCTTACTTCTGGGATCTGGTACTGACTTTGTAGATGCTGAATACATTGGTGTTGCTAACTTCTGAGATCTAGTTCTGACTTTGTAGATGCTGCATACATTGGTGTTGCTAACTTCTGAGATCTAGTACTGGCTTTGTAGATGCTGCATACATTGGCGTTGCTAACTTCTGAGATCTAGTTCTGACTTTGTAGATGCTGAATACATTGGTGTTGCTAACTTCTGAGATCTTGTTCTGGCTTTGTAGATGCTGCATACATTGGTGTTGCTAACTTCTGAGATCTAGTACTGGCTTTGTAGATGCTGCATACATTGGTGTTGCTAACTTCTGAGATCTAGTTCTGATTTTGTAGATGCTGCATACATTGGTGTTGCTAACTTCTGAGATCTAGTTCTGACTTTGTAGATGCTGCATACATTGGCGTTACTAACTTCTGAGATCTAGTTCTGACTTTGTAGATGCTGAATACATTGGTGTTGCTAACTTTTGAGATCTAGTTCTGGCTTTGTAGATGCTGCATACATTGGTGTTGCTAACTTCTGAGATCTAGTACTGGCTTTGTAGATGCTGAATACATTGGTGTTGCTAACTTCTGAGATCTAGTTCTGATTTTGTAGATGCTGCATACATTGGTGTTGCTAACTTCTGAGATCTAGTTCTGACTTTGTAGATGCTGCATACATTGGTGTTGCTTACTTCTGGGATCTGGTACTGATTTTGTAGATGCTGAATACATTGGTGTTGCTAATTTCTGAGATCTAGTTCTGACTTTGTAGATGCTGCATACATTGGTGTTGCTAACTTCTGAGATCTAGTACTGGCTTTGTAGATGCTGAATACATTGGTGTTGCTAACTTCTGAGATCTGGTACTGACTTTCTAAATGCTGAATTCATTGGTGTTGCTAACTTTTGGGATCTGGTACTGACTTTGTAGATGCTGAATACATTGGTGTTGCTAACTTCTGAGATCTAGTTCTGGCTTTGTAGATGCTGCATACATTGGTGTTGCTAACTTCTGAGATCTAGTACTGGCTTTGTAGATGCTGAATACATTGGTGTTGCTAACTTCTGAGATCTAGTTCTGATTTTGTAGATGCTGCATACATTGGCGTTACTAACTTCTGAGATCTAGTTCTGACTTTGTAGATGCTGAATACATTGGTGTTGCTAACTTCTGAGATCTAGTTCTGGCTTTGTAGATGCTGCATACATTGGCGTTGCTAACTTCTGAGATCTAGTACTGGCTTTGTAGATGCTGAATACATTGGTGTTGCTAACTTCTGAGATCTAGTTCTGATTTTGTAGATGCTGCATACATTGGTGTTGCTAACTTCTGAGATCTAGTTCTGACTTTGTAGATGCTGCATACATTGGTGTTGCTAACTTCTGAGATCTAGTACTGGCTTTGTAGATGCTGAATACATTGGTGTTGCTAACTTCTGAGATCTGGTACTGACTTTGTAGATGCTGAATTCATTGGTGTTGCTAACTTTTGGGATCTGGTACTGACTTTGTAGATGCTGAATACATTGGTGTTGCTAACTTCTGAGATCTGGTACTGACTTTGTAGATGCTGAATACATTGGTGTGGCTAACTTCTGGGGTCTGGTACTGATTTTGTAGATGCTAAATTCATTGGTGTTGCCAATTTCTGGGGTCTGGTACTGACTTTGCAGATGCTGAATACAGTACATTTGTGTTGCTAACTTCTGGGAACTGGTACTAACTTTGTAGAAGCTGATGACATTAATGTTGCTAAATTCTGGGATCTGGTACTGACTTTGTAGATGCTGAATACAGTACATTTGTGTTGCTTAATTCTGAGATCTGGTACTGACTTTCTAGATGCTGAATACATTGTGTTGCTCACTTCTGGGATCAGGCACTGACTTTGTAGATGCTGCATACATTTGTGTTGCTAACTCCTGAGATCTGGTACTGATTTGTAGATGCAGCATATACCGGTATTACTGTTGCTCTCTACATTGCTGATATTAATCCTAGATTGCTTATCAACATTGCAAAACTGTTGAATTCCTAATTAATGCATGCATAACTTATACTAAAATATGGTTTATTCCCAAAATTATTTGTACTTCCGCTGTCTTTGAGTGATTAAGCCAATTAATTAAAATTTGCTTTGTATTCTGTTTCAGCAATGCCAGCTGTAACATTAAATACATTTTTGTTTATTAATAGATAAATTTTCATGTAGTAGTTTCTCAAAGGCAACATGACTCTCATACAAAAGAATCATACAATTCTTCAATGGCGACATTAGTTTTATGCAGTTGTGCATACAATTTCAATTAGCAATATCATTTACCCTGAAGCGCCATTCACTCAGCAATAAACAACCTATCATTGTGTGCAAAACATCTTCCAATGTGTTTGACATGGCATTATAATCATGCACAAACCATTCATCTTATCACGTATTTACATTCAGTCTGCTATTCACATATTTATAAGGCTTAGGTAAATAGTGTCGATCAAGATTAGCCAAGTCCCTGATGGCAGCTGTATGATCAGGATCTACACTATTTGCTGCTCAGTTTCTGCTTATAAGTACATCAACCCTGACATGTAACATATATATATATATATATGTCCCTGCTGGGAGCTGTATGATCAGGATCTACACTATTTGCTGCTCAGTTTCTGTTTATAAGTACATCAACCCTGGCATGTAACATATATATATATGTCCCTGCTGGGAGCTGTATGATCAGGATCTACACTATTTGCTGCTCAGTTTCTGCTTATAAGTACATCAACCCTGACATGTAACATATATATATATATGTCCCTGCTGGGAGCTGTATGATCAGGATCTACACTATTTGCTGCTCAGTTTCTGTTTATAAGTACATCAACCCTGGCATGTAACATATATATATATATATGTCCCTGCTGGGAGCTGTTTGATCAGGATCTACACTATTTGCTGCTCAGTTTCTGTTTATAAGTACATCAACCCTGGCATGTAACATATGTAGTATCAAAGCAAAAAGTCTTGAGAATTAAGCATGGGTTTTTAACAAAATGTAGCGAGCCCAGGGTTAAAGCTTCTGTCAATTTGATGCTAGAATTGTGTTGTCTTTACTGAGGTAATCTGCCATGAAAAAGATCATTTTTGATCAAATAATGCCCACATAGCCAGACTTGTGTTAATTTAAGGGCCTACATCATAAAATACACAAAAAGGAATAAAATTAATGAAATAGAATGTGTGCAGACAGAACAAAGAATCCTTGGTAAGTGAGAAGTTGATATGTGGTGATAAAACACTCTGTCTATGGTCCCTTCGATGACAGTTAGCAAGTCTGGCTGGAAAATATTGTAACAGAAACAATCAGTTTGTGTGGACAGCAATATAACCTGCCTATAAAAGGTACCAATGCAGACAACTTAATGACCTTCATTACAGCATTTCGCATGGCTTAAGTCAAAACGGAAAATAAAAGACAAAAGAGCAAAATGACATTTTTTAAATTTTTTCCCCATCTCTAGCCATGAAGAATGACAGGTCTTGTCTGGATGGCAGTAATACCTGGCTTCCTTTGGTTGTCTAGACAGCTACGCATCTAATCTGTTTGACAACTGCGAAATATTATTTCGAAAAACACCATGGTGGGGTCTAGCGTCTGACGATAAAAACAATTCAGTTATAGGCAGTAGACATATAATCAGTCACAGAGTTGAAGTAAATATTGCAAGGTTTGCCCAGAAGCTGACATCTCCTTGTCTACCTCCACTCAGCAGAAACTTAACGACATTTTGCAATAGATCTTCATGTTAATAGGCAAGAGAAAATGAAATCAAGCAAGAGTCTCTATAAGTGTGAGTGTGTGTGTTAGATTATTGATAGGCTTAATAGGCTAATTTGCCACTGTAATATTTAAAATAACTTTCCACTTTCCTTTCTAATATGACTTTCCCATTTATAGCTGATGTTACATATAATACCACTTTACAATTTATTGCCTCTTTCTTTTTATATACCATTTCCCATTTATTGCCATTTTCCTTTTTGTTACTAAGTTATCATTTATTGTATCTTTCCTATTTAATTCCACTTTACCATTTATTGCCTCTGAAATTTAAGAAAAATAAAATTTATACCACTTTACCATGTACAGCCACTATACCATTTTATACCACTTTACCATTTATTGCCACTATACTAATGAATACCACTTTACCATTTATTTCCATTATACTGTTTTATTATTGCCTCTATACCATTTAATACCACTTTACCATTTATTGCCACTATATGAATGAATACCACTTCACCATTTATTGCCATTATACCAATTTATATTACTTTACCATTTATTGACACTAACCTATTTTTATAAAATTTTCCATCATCTTACTGCTTTCTACTTTCTTCATAGCCACTTTTTTTCCTGATGCTGCTTACATTTCATAAAATTTTAGTAAAGACCACATTCTGCTTCTTGTTATATAAATTAATTATTAATAAGAGAGTTCTATTTTATTGTTATTTATTGGAACAGACCTATGTCATGAACATTCTTGAAGAAAGAACCAAAAACATGTATGTGAACAGACTGAAAAAAGCTAATTAAACTCCTATAGCAGTGACTCAAACAGATGTTTCAGTTCATAAAAGTGATTATGTTTAGTCTGTGACATTGATTACTCTCCATTTACTATAATGGATATTAATGGATATTCATAAAGACAACATTAACAGAAAAGCTCCAGGAGAGAGTTGGACTTCAAAGCAAATGGGCTAATAAAGGAAGGTGAACAAATAACAAAGTTATTTCTTAGTTTCCTACACGTTTTTACCTAGATTACATTCTTAGTAATTCACTTCAAGCCTTATGTAAGAAGAAATGTTGATAGAGTTAATAGCCAACAGCGCAGACCCTGGTTAGCCAGCTTTTAGTATCAGCTAGGTGATCTGGATCTCCATTATTTGCCATAGCCTGGTCATTTTTGTATAGCAGGAATATTTACAAAAAGATTTCATCAAATTATAATTATGCCACAGAAACAAAGATATGACAAGACTGTCAGACAGTAAAACCCCTGCCAATCGATACTTGTTTGAAAAAGGAGTAGTCAGAATTTGAATATAAAGAAAATGGTAGGAAATCAGTAATAAACTTTTTAATAAATTTGGGGTTATCATCTTGATAAAAGAAAAAAAATAATGTTCAATTGCAAAAAGTGATGATATGTGCTGTAGTTGCAAAGAAATAGCGTGGAAACAAAATGCTATTCAGGTGCCATGACTGAATTAAATGGTCAGACCAGGACATGCCAAAGATATGCACATCACCTTTTGGTATTGATGGTTCCCATAGTTTCTTTATATTCCAATAAGCCATTGCTATGAAATAGCTTGGAAACAAATCTAACTCTGTAGATACATTGCAACTAATCAAGAGCCATAACCTTGTGTAGAAGGGTCCAACAAGAACATGCCAAGAATTTGAGCATATCCTTTTGGTTTTGAAACTTCCCACAAAGTTTTCTTATTTTTCCAGTCAGTAGTTGCTGAGAATTAGTGTGGAAATGAAATGTGAATAAATGAAAGGATGGACAGACAGATGGACAACACCAAAAGACTATCCCACTACCAATTCCTTTGACAAGGGATGGTAACATATGTTTAAACAAAAGGGCCATGATGGCCCTTAATTGCTCACCTGATGACAGAGGCTTTTAGTAGGCTCAAATCTGGCATCAAGTAATTAAGACTTATATACTTGAGAAATCTTTGGTGAAGATTGGACCATTAGTGTGGCCACTGGGTTGATAACATTTTCTAAAATTTTACCAAGTAACCTACTGAATCCACATGACCCACTTCAAAACATATGTTAGATTTCATACTGGCAACATTTTGGCCAAGTTTGGTGAAGATTAGGCCATCAATGTGGCCTTTAAGTGTTTTCACAAGTTTTTTTCTAAAATGTGACCTAGTGACCTATTTTTTGACCCCACGTGACTCAATAATATATTCATCCAAGATTTCATTCAGACAAACAATCTGATCAAGTTTGGTGAAGATTGGGCTATGAATGTGGCCTCTAGTGTGTTAACAAACTTTTTCTAATTTTTGACCTAGTGACCACCTTTTTGACCCCACGTGACCCAATAAAGAACTCATTTAAGATTTCATGCAGACAAACATTTTGACCAAGTTTGGTGAAGATTGGGCTATAAATATGGTCTTTAGTGTGTTCACAAAGTTTTCTTCTAAGATTTGACCTTGTGACCTACTTATTGACCCCACATGACCCAGTTAGGAACTCATCCAAGATTTCATGCAGGCAAACATTCTGATTAAGATTGGTGAAGATTGGGTCATAAATGGGACCTCTAGTGTGTTCACAAGCTTTTGCTAAGATTTGACCTAGTGACCTACTTTTTGACCCCATGTGACCCAATAATGAACTCATCCAAGATTTATTGCAGACAAACATTCTGACCAAGATTGGTGAAGATTGTGCTATAAATGTGGCCTCTAGTGTGTTCACAAGTTTTTTTCTAAGATGTGATCTAGTGACCTACTTATTGACCCCACATAACCCAGCTCAGAACTGATCCAAGACTTCATGCAGGCAAACATTCTGATCAAGTTTGGTGAAGATTGGGCTATAAATGTGGCCTCTAGGGTGTTCACAAGCTTGACCTAGTGACCTACTTTTTTAACCCAAGAAGGACCAATAACAAACTCATCCAACATTTCATGCAGACTAACATTCTGACCGAGTTTGATGAAGATTGGATAAAAACTGTGGTCTGTAGTGTGTTCACAAGCTAAATGTTGACGACGGACGATGGACGAAGCAGTATCAAAAAAGCTCCCCTTGAGCATATTATCATCATTTTCCCATTGCCCTGTATTGGCTGCCTTAGTATAGAACTGACACACAATGACCTGAGGGTTAAGCTGTAAAATTGGCAGAACAAAACAATAGTTTAAAAGTTATCTGTAACTTGGTATTACTGACCTAAAACCTAACCTGCTAACCATTGAGGCCCAGACAAATATTATAGATTGTGATCAGAAGCTGCCATATTTACTGCTATATATCCTATAATACGTCCTAGATACTTCTGCCATTTGGAGCTTTAAAGTATCTTACCTGCATACTTGGTTGCCCTGAGTTTGTATTCCAGTCCATCGTTGCCATAGACTCCATAGCCAATACTATGCAGGAGTAAGTAAAAGGTCCAGAGGAAGACAGACAGCATGAACATCTTGTAAGTGGTGTGCCAGAGCTGACGATTCCGCAATAACACTGAACATAGACACAAGACAATCATACATGTGAACATCAGGCCAGAGTGGGAGATTTTCACTTTTAAAGTGGGAGATTTGTTATTTTCATATAAACAAAGAAGGAAGTTATCTTTTCCCAAGTAGGGAGATTTCTGAAAATGTGTAAAACCGCACTCATTATCAAATAACTTTAAAACTTAAAATGAGGGAGTCTAAGTCCAAAAGTTGGAGAGGTCACATATATAGATAACATGAACACCTACAATTAGACTAACAAGATTTAAACAACTCTTAAAGAGTCTTTAAATCCCAAAACTTATCTTAACACTTGCTTACTTGTACTGAATTGCCAAGATTACTTTATATGGCTGTTCTTGTGCAAAAAATGAGTTTCCACTGTTCTTATGTCTAAGTTTTAATAACATTAATGTGTTATAGATGTAGTAAGTTGAAAAAGTAAGAATTCTTAGATAAATTAATTCCTGCAACATCAAGAAAGACTTGGCCATTCTTTCATGATAAAACATTGTCAGTAACATGGATAAAGATAATATTTTACAACTAAAGGGAAATCACTCCAAGCAACATAAAATATATATGCTTTTATTACTATAATATATCAATAATAGTATATATACATGCCTACTTTACAAAGGAAACTTTAAAAAAAAAATACAAAGTACATAACATCCATGTAAAAAGGTTGCTACACAAGACTTCCATAAATTTTATCTTCTGAAAACTGTTCAGTGCTGGATAGTGTTTTGGTTTATAGTTATTTCGTAATAATATAAATGGAAAACAGTTAAAAATTTATTAACAACATGGTATATAACACAGATTTAGCCAGCTTATATAACAAGAGGGCCATGAAGGTCCTCAATCGCTCACCTGATGACACAGGCTTTTAGTAGGCTAAAATCTGGCATCAAGTAATTAAGAGTTATTTACTTTAGAAATCTTTGGTGAAGATTGGACCATTTTTGTGGCCACTGATTTGATATCATTTTCTAGAATTTTACCAAGTAACCTACTGAATCCATATGACTCACTTCAAAACTTATGTAAGATTTTATACTGGCAAACATGCTGGCCAAGTTTGTTGAAGATTGGGCCATAAGTGTGGCCTCTTACGTGATTTAACAAGGTTTTTCTAAAAATGTGACCTAGTGACCTACCTATTGACCCTACATGACCCAATAATACACTCATCCAAGACTTGATGCAGACAAACAATCTGACCAAGTTTGGCCTTTAAATGTGGTCTCTAGTGTGTTCACAAGCTTTTTCTAAGATTTTACCTAGTAACCTACTTTTTGACCCCACGTGACGCAGTTATGAACTCATCCAAGATTTCATGTGGACAAACATTCTGACTAAGTTTGATGAAGATTGGCCCATAAATATGGCCTCTAGTGTGTTCACAAGCTTTTTCTTAGATTTAACCTAGTGACCTACTTTTTGACCCCATGTGACCCAGTTACAATCTCATCCAAGATTTTATGCAGACAAACATTCTGACCAAGTTTGGTGAAGATTAGGCCATAAATGTGGTATCTAGTGTGTTCACAAACTTTTCTAAAATGTGACCTAGTGACTTACTTTTTGACCCCACGAGACCCAATATCGAACTCATCCAAGATTTCATGTGGACAAACATTCTGACCAAGATTGATGAAGATTGGCCCTTAAATATGGCCACTGTTCACAAGTTTTTCCTAAAATTTGACCTGGTGACCTACTTTTTGACCCCAGGTGACCCAATAACGAATTCATCAAAGATTTCATGCAGACAAACATTCTGACCAAGTTTGATGAAGATTGGATAGAAACTGTGGCCTCTAGTGTGTTCACAAGCTAAAATGTTGATGACTGGCGACGGACAACGAACAACGAACGCCGGACGAAGCAGTATCACAAATGCTCCCCTCGAGCACATTGTGCTCAGGTGAGCTAAAAAGGGAGAAAGGCATTATCAAATGCTCCCTGTGCATAGAAACAACATCCAACAGTTCTTTTTTATGACATGCATGTTCTCTATTTTTTAATTGTTTGGTTTTTGTGTATTGCATTTGACAAATATATTGCTGTTAAAGTCTTAGATTATCATGTGTGGTACACAGGCAGCTGTAATATGGACTCCCCTCTCTCAATAACTTAATGCATACTTATCATGCATGGGACACAGGCGGCTGTAATGTTAACTCCCCTCCCTCAATACTGTTAATGCATATTTATCATGCAAGAGACAAAGGCAGCTGTAATGTTAACTCCCCTCCCTCAATACTGTTAATGCATATTTATCATGCAAGGGACTATGGCGGCTGTAATGTTAACTCCCCTCCCTCAATACTGTAAATGCATATTTATCATGCAAGAGACAAAGGCAGCTGTAATGTTAACTCCCCTCCCTCAATACTGTTAATGCATATTTATCATGCAAGGGACTATGGCGGCTGTAATGTTAACTCCCCTCCCTCAATACTGTAAATGCATATTTATCATGCAAGGGACTATGGCGGCTGTAATGTTAACTCCCCTCCCTCAATACTGTAAATACATATTTATCATGCAAGGGACAATGGCGGCTGTAATGTTAACTCCCCTCCCTCAATACTGTTAATGCATATTTATCATGCAAGGGACTATGGCGGCTGTAATGTTAACTCCCCTCCCTCAATACTGTTAATGCATATTTATCATGCAAGGGACAATGGCGGCTGTAATGTTAACTCCCCTCCCTCAATACTGTTAATGCAAGGGTGCTAGTGGTCAACATAACAACCACCTGTAGAGTGTGATGGTAGTATCTGTTGTCTGCATACATTGACAATGGAAGTCTGCAGTGTAATTATAATTTTATGTTATTAAATTTATCTCACCATTTTTAAATGGTTACTTGTTCACTTTCTAATATGAAAATTATGACAAAAAAGGCCAAAAATTGCCTTGTAAGCAAATATCATGGAAGTTTGGACAATTTCACATCTCAATTCAGACTATGCAAAAAAAAAAAAAAGAAAAAATCAATATCAGTCATAAAAACACTGTCCAACCCAGAACAGTTAATTAATGTACAAGGTGGTATCTGACAGTTTGCTTATAACAAGTCCATGTAACAAAACTAACACACTGCTATGGGGACTTTGGTCATAATTTTTGTATAAACCCATACTTTAGTCTTATAAAAACACTTTTGAACACTAACAGAATTGTAAGACAGAACTAATCGTGGAAAAAATCACTCTTAATGCGTATTCTCTCCAACGGTATAAAATCTCAATAGTGGTCATTGCTAACAACAAATATCGACATCAGAGCAGATTACCCGGAAGACTATAAAATGTGATCGCAAAAGTTAGTGGTCATGTGGTTTTCTAAGTTAAAAAAATAGCTATCTCTGCAGCATGGCTCAGACAGGAAATACCTATTTGCAATGACGAGTGGTGATTCATGCTTGACTGTTCACACAGATGAAGGACTTCAATGAGCAGCATTTTGCAGGAACTTTTTTAGGTAACAATGAGTTGTTTTGTTCTTTGAAAAATAAAATTGTTAACTAAACTGTCAAATACCACCTTTAAATGGTGGATAATGATAATGGGACTGCATATATAACACGTTTAACCATTTATGAATATTTCTGAAGTTCTGATAAAAAAAAATTGTCTGCTAAGAATGAACGGATCAAGTTCAGGGAAACTGTGTAGATCGAGACACAGCCAACTCCAGCTGTGATCGGCGTTATCATGATTGACACTATTTGCTTTGTCTTCATCAAAACATTTTGTAATCTACTATGCATGTTGTTGTTTGTATATAATTACAAATCATTAGAACTGGCTATGAACAAATGGAGTATGACAAAGGTTCAAGGTAAATCTTACCTGCACATATCACAGTCAATATAGATAGAATGATGTACAGCACCAGAAACACAACATCTATTGGAAATATATCTGCAAATAAATACAGTAAGGATATCATTAAAACATGTATATAATTGTAATTTTAGTCACAGTTCTTACATTCATTTTTTTAAATTTAAGTGGTTGTTGTTCAAGAATAAAAGAAACTAAACACCATTATAAATATATAACAATGTGGTCATTTTACTGCTGAAATACCATAGCATAAACCTAACTTTTAAAAAAACAAATACAATCAATTGTTAAAGCTGTGACGTCACCCCACAGACATTTCCAAAACCAATTATAAATATAAAGACGCCGCTCTCAGGGACCCATTACCAGGATCCTGACTCTAAGTACATGCAGATTACTTAACAACAGTGGAAATGTTGTTACCACTGAACATGTTGGAGGCCAGACAGAAAGTGAGATTAATAGAGAGGGTTGAAATAAAAGGGTACAGTAAAGTTAAAAGACTGTGCCTACACAAACATCCTTTCAATCACTACCTTTCAAACAAAATGTTGTTGTTTGATCTGTCATTCTTTACTCTTTATTATAAGCTTATCAGCCTCTTTGATACCAGTATTCATGACATAGATAACATCTAACTGATGGTAGTGCCAGCACTGACCAGATGCAGAAACTATGTAGTCTGAGAGTGGTCACCTTAACCAGGTCTACACTCTCCCTGGTCAAGTTTGAAATGTCTCCCGACACTTCCTTAATCTATCCAACATACAGTTTATATAAATAATACAGTTACTACAACCTACACTAAGTATTATAAATGTAATCACCTGACTACTTTACTGTTTGCTATAGTTACCACTGTAGCATATTCACCACAGTGTACTATCACTACTATCATATAACAAGGTTACCTGCTGACCTATTCTAAGGACAACTTTGTTTACACTAAGTATAATGATGGAGAGAACAATTGGTAACATGATGCTATGGGCAAGAACTGTTACCAATAAAGCCTGACTCGTAGGTGTCAGTATAATGGACCGGCTAGGTTCAGTCCCTGGGCACCTCATAAGTGCCCCTATGCTGTAATGATAGAAATGTCTCAGCACAGTTTTGGAAAATGCCAGCAAATCCCATCCCATCCCTTGTTCAATTCAGAATTTATGGCTACAACAGATGAGATCCATTGACAACAGGTGGGTGGGTATTATGACCAGATCTACATAATGATTCTACTGGCAATGTGGTTTGTTCAGTTGAATGTGCCAACTGGTTTAAATGCTTACTTGCACAATTCAATTGTGTCATTTCACAATTATTTCTACCAGTGTGCACTGTATTTGCGTTTTGAGACAGATTTACACCAACTGACCCACTGGGTCAAGCATGCGTTTTTTTCTTTGTCCAGCTCGGTTTGAAATTCTGCCTTCTTTGAGGTATGACATAAACACAGTCATCAGATGTTATTCATAGACAGGGGACACTAAGGTAGGGTTCCTTGAAAACCTCTTTCTTCCTTGAGTTTCTTTGGTTACTTGAAGAACTTTCTGCTTGTAAATGCATACCATTTATAGGTAGAATAAGGTTATGGTGCAGTCTTCTTAGTACCACCATCTTCTGGTTGTACAGTGTATGCAGGAGATTCACCATGAAACATAAGGTGCTGGGATACAACAATCTACCAGTTTGTGTTTTCCGTTGAAGTAGAACCCCAACTGCGAATTCACAGTAGGCCTTATTATGTGCTGTTTGCTTTGCCGATGCATCTGTAGCAAGCTTGTAGGCTTGTTGCAAGCGATTTTGCAGCTTCTGCATATCGACAGACTGTAATTACACCCCCTGAGAATCAGTATTAGAACCAAGAGCAGCATCTATTGGCAACCCTGGATGGCAACCAAACATGAAATAATGCAGGGAGAAACCTGTTGCATCACTCTTGGTTACATTGAAGGCCTGAACAATGGGACCAAACATTTTGAGCAGAGTTAGGTTAAATCCTTCTGCCTGATTACCCATTGTGTGAAATGCACATTGCACATTTCTTGAATAACATTACTTTTAAAATTCTGACCCTGATCACTATGAAGTCTTTCTGGGAAGGATTAGAATCATATGAAAGATTCACACAAGGCTCTTGCAGTAGTTTTCTACAGGGAATAACTTGAGCATGCCTAGTGAATGCATCTGCTGCAATTTTGGAGCCAATTTTCCACATCTTTCTGCAGACCAGGCCAATAAAACCTTTGCCTAGCCAACCACAGGGTAATGTTCTTTCCTTGGTGGCCAGATTCATCATGAACTCCCTTTAAGGCAGACTTTCTAGCAAAAGGGATAACTAACTGTTTGACAGGTTGACCATCAAGAGATGCAGCTCGATGCAGAGTATTATCCATAAGATGAAGTTTTTCCAATCTATAAGGAATTTTTGAACACCTTCAGATTTTTTTAGAGGACGTTCCGACTTGGGCGAGTAGTGACTCTCAAGATGTCAACTGTTCGTGCTAGGTCAGTGTCACGAGACAAGGTGATCTTCCAATCCACCTGTTTAAATAAACACAACTGGTCATTCTTGTCCAGCACAGCAGAAGGACGTGCCCCAGCAGCAATACATTCAGCCAGTGGGCTAGATGTGCAACAACACATATAAGTAACCTGAAAATTCGCGAAAGAAAAATAATCTAATTGAACTCATTATTAAATGTGTACTATTGATACTAGTGTACTTCTAAAAAAACTTTACTACCATGTACTATCTAAATGTAACCAGATAATATTTACCCACACTACACAGGCCTACCACGTAAACTAGTATACAACCTACGAGTCTACAAAATCTTGTAAAAAATCAGAAAAATATGTAAATATCAAATTTTTAAACAAATGCTACTAAAATAACACCATAAAAAATTTCTTGATAATAACCTCCCTTGCTCACATACTTTCACGCAATTTTTTTTTTACAAATGTCTAAAACATGCTGTTAAATGATAGAAAGAATGAGAAAAATTTAGAAAAGGAAAAGATGTAAGGTAGAACAATATATGAAAACGATAAAATAGCCCTAAAATCATTTTTCAATTTAACAACAATGCAAAACCATATGAGCACAATAAAAAATGTAACACTCAAAAAATAACCATTAACCACTGTCATTTTTTGTCAAAAAAGAATATCACCAACTAAAAATTCTAAAAAATTCAATGAAAATGTGGTAATCAAATATCATAAATCTTACTATAATCAACTTCTAGAGAGAGAAAAAAATACGTAATATATACACCTTAAATACCACATACATTGCAAATTCATCGAAAATGTAAACGTTAAATTACAAGATAGTGAAATTTACACTCAAGTTTATGTTAATACATGCTATTTACTTTTGACTTTTAGGCTCTATTTGAAACAAGAGCCAGATGTAACGGGTGATAACCCCCGAATAGGTTTTGGACACAGAGAAGTAGTTTGTCCATAAAGTGTTTACCAAATTCAGCATAAAGATATCAGGATATGGGTAGTTGTTGTTAATGGTTATCTGGCACATTGTGAAACCATGGCAACTTGCTAAAAGCCTCTTGACATCAAAATGAGCACGGAAATATTAAAACATATGAAACATAATGAAAATAAATATGATAATCAAGGACAATAAAGAGTAGGAAAATTAACAAAGAGAAGTTATAACTACAAAATTATGAAGCAAAGAGTTATGGTTCTTAGGCATTGCACTTCTCTACTATGAGATCTATTCTCCTGTGAAGTCCGTAGTTTTCATACTGTTGGAGATACATTGTGGACAAAAAACAAGTATGAAAAATAACAATGGGCAGAAACTCAAACGTTATGAAGCAGAGAGTTATGGTTCTTATGCACAGAATTTCTACTCAATAAGAGATCTTTCCATCTACAAAGTTTCTTGGTGATACCTCTTGTAGTTTCAGAATTATGTCCCAGACAAAGTTCACAGTATAAAAATGAAAAAAGGGCAATTACTTCAAAATTAGGCAAAGCAGAGTTATGATTCTTATGCACTGCACTTCTACTCAATGAGATATCTTTCTACCTACAAAGTTTCTTGTTGATACCTCTTTTAGTTTAAGAGTTATGTCCCGGACAAAGTTCAAAGTCCAAAAATGAAAAAAGGGCAATAACTCCGACATTAGGCAAGGCTGAGTAAAGTTCTTATGCACTGCACTTCTACTCAATGAGTTTTATCTAACTACAAAGTTTCTTGTTTGTAGGCTCAGAGTTATGTCCCGGACAAGAAAATGCAGACAGACGGATGGAAGACAAAGCGGCGACTATGCTTTCCCTTCAGGGAGCATAAAAAAAAATCAAATATCTGAAATAAACTCTGATTGCAATAAATATGCGTTAGCTGTTGGTTCAAACATGCTTATACTTTAAGGGGAGTCAGGTTGGTGCATGAAGACAAAAGGGAGCTTACTTTTCCAAATGTTGAATTATGATTATTTGAATTATCTCCCTTGTAACAGACAATAAACATCATCATTTTAGAATTTACTACTGTAAAACTGTCCATTTATTCTCTTGCTGGTAGTTGTCATAAAATAATCTCTACTATTAGCGTCTGACTACCTAGCAATATAACTAATTTACATTTTTTTAAATATTGTATGATTACTGATGAGTCATTAGCAGTTGACCACATGAACATAAGGCCCAGTTTGGTGTCTTCATTTGAGTAGGTATTCTAAAGGACTGAAGAAGTGCTGATGGTTAAGTCTGTATGAGGAGGTCTTCGACAAGACAGAAGATCTGTTAATGGTTAAATTTGTGTGAGAAGGTTTTCTACAGAATTGAAAATTTTTAATGACTGAAGTCTGTAATGTGTTGGTCTAGAGTACTGTTGATGTGTTGATAGCAGAAGTCTGTGTAATGAGGTGGTCTAGAGTACTGTAGATGTGTTGATGGCTGAAGTCTGTGTAATGAGGTGGTCTAGAGTACTGTAGATGTGTTGATGGTTGAAGTCTGTGTAATGTGTTGGTATAAAGTACTGTAGATGTGTTGATGGTTTAAGTCTGTGTAATGAGGTGGTCTAGAGTACTGTAGATGTGTTGATGGTTGAAGTCTGTGTAATGTGTTGGTCTAGAGTACTGTAGATGTGTTTATGGCTGAAGTCTGTGTAATGAGGTGGTCTGGAGTACTGTAGATGTGTTGATGGTTGAAGTCTGTGTAATGTGTTGGTCTAGAGTACTGTAGATGTGTTTATGGCTGAAGTCTGTGTAATGTGTTGGTATAAAGTACTGTAGATGTGTTGATGGTTGAAGTCTGTGTAATGTGTTGGTCTAGAGTACTGTAGATGTGTTTATGGCTGAAGTCTGTGTAATGTGTTGGTCTAGAGTACTGTTGATGTGTTGATAGCAGAAGTCTGTGTAATGAGGTGGTCTAGAGTACTGTTGATGTGTTGATGGTTTAAGTCTGTGTAATGTGTTGGTCTAGAGCACTGTAGATGTGTTTATGGCTGAAGTCTGTGTAATGTGTTGGTCTAGAGTACTGTTGATGTGTTGATAGCAGAAGTCTGTGTAATGAGGTGGTCTAGAGTACTGTTGATGTGTTGATGGTTTAAGTCTGTGTAATGAGGTGGTCTAGAGTACTGTTGATGTGTTGATGGTTGAAGTCTGTGTAATGTGTTGGTCTAGAGCACTGTAGATGTGTTGATGGCTGAAGTCTGTGTAATGTCTAGAGTACTGTAGATGTGTTGATGGTTGAAGTCTGTGTAATGTGTTGGTCTAGAGCACTGTAGATGTGTTGATGGCTGAAGTCTGTGTAATGTCTAGAGTACTGTTGATGTGTTGATGGTTGAAGTCTGTGTAATGTGTTGGTCTAGAGTACTGTAGATGTGTTTATGGCTGAAGTCTGTGTAATGTGTTGGTCTAGAGTACTGTTGATGTGTTGATAGCAGAAGTCTGTGTAATGAGGTGGTCTAGAGTACTGTAGATGTGTTGATGGTTTAAGTCTGTGTAAGGTGTTGGTCTAGAGTACTGTAGATGTGTTTATGGCTGAAGTCTGTGTAATGAGGTGGTCTAGAGTACTGTAGATGTGTTGATGGTTTAAGTCTGTGTAATGAGGTGGTCTGGAGTACTGTAGATGTGTTGATGGTTGAAGTCTGTGTAATGTGTTGGTCTAGAGTACTGTTGATGTGTTGATGGTTGAAGTCTGTGTAATGTGTTGGTCTAGAGTACTGTAGATGTGTTGATGGTTGAAGTCTGTGTAAGGTGTTGGTCTGGAGTACTGTAGATGTGTTGATGGTTGAAGTCTGTGTAATGTCTAGAGTACTGGAGATGTGTTGATGGCTGAAGTCTATGTAATGTGTTGGTCTAGAGTACTAAAGATGTGTTGATAGTTGAAGTCTGTGTAAGGTGTTGGTCTGGAGTACTGTAGATGTGTTGATGGCTGAAGTCTGTGTAATGTGTTGGTATAAAGTACTGTAGATGTGTTGATGGTTTAAGTCTGTGTAATGAGGTGGTCTAGAGTACTGTAGATGTGTTGATGGTTGAAGTCTGTGTAATGTGTTGGTCTAGAGTACTGTAGATGTGTTTATGGCTGAAGTCTGTGTAATGAGGTGGTCTGGAGTACTGTAGATGTGTTGATGGTTGAAGTCTGTGTAATGTGTTGGTCTAGAGTACTGTAGATGTGTTTATGGCTGAAGTCTGTGTAATGTGTTGGTATAAAGTACTGTAGATGTGTTGATGGTTGAAGTCTGTGTAATGTGTTGGTCTAGAGTACTGTAGATGTGTTTATGGCTGAAGTCTGTGTAATGTGTTGGTCTAGAGTACTGTTGATGTGTTGATAGCAGAAGTCTGTGTAATGAGGTGGTCTAGAGTACTGTTGATGTGTTGATGGTTTAAGTCTGTGTAATGTGTTGGTCTAGAGCACTGTAGATGTGTTTATGGCTGAAGTCTGTGTAATGTGTTGGTCTAGAGTACTGTTGATGTGTTGATAGCAGAAGTCTGTGTAATGAGGTGGTCTAGAGTACTGTTGATGTGTTGATGGTTTAAGTCTGTGTAATGAGGTGGTCTAGAGTACTGTTGATGTGTTGATGGTTGAAGTCTGTGTAATGTGTTGGTCTAGAGCACTGTAGATGTGTTGATGGCTGAAGTCTGTGTAATGTCTAGAGTACTGTTGATGTGTTGATGGTTGAAGTCTGTGTAATGTGTTGGTCTAGAGTACTGTAGATGTGTTTATGGCTGAAGTCTGTGTAATGTGTTGGTCTAGAGTACTGTTGATGTGTTGATAGCAGAAGTCTGTGTAATGAGGTGGTCTAGAGTACTGTAGATGTGTTGATGGTTTAAGTCTGTGTAAGGTGTTGGTCTAGAGTACTGTAGATGTGTTTATGGCTGAAGTCTGTGTAATGAGGTGGTCTAGAGTACTGTAGATGTGTTGATGGTTTAAGTCTGTGTAATGAGGTGGTCTGGAGTACTGTAGATGTGTTGATGGTTGAAGTCTGTGTAATGTGTTGGTCTAGAGTACTGTTGATGTGTTGATGGTTGAAGTCTGTGTAATGTGTTGGTCTAGAGTACTGTAGATGTGTTGATGGTTGAAGTCTGTGTAAGGTGTTGGTCTGGAGTACTGTAGATGTGTTGATGGTTGAAGTCTGTGTAATGTCTAGAGTACTGGAGATGTGTTGATGGCTGAAGTCTATGTAATGTGTTGGTCTAGAGTACTAAAGATGTGTTGATAGTTGAAGTCTGTGTAAGGTGTTGGTCTGGAGTACTGTAGATGTGTTGATGGCTGAAGTCTGTGTAATGTCTAGAGTACTGGAGATGTGTTGATGGCTGAAGTCTGTGTAATGTGATAGTCTAGAGTACTGTAGATGTGTTGATGGCTGAAGTCTGTGTAATGTCTAGAGTACTGGAGATGTGTTGATGGCTGAAGTCTGTGTAATGTGTTGTTCTAGAGTACTGTAGATGTGTTTATGGCTGAAGTCTGTGTAATGTGTTGGTCTAGAGTACTAAAGATGTGTTGATGGTTGAAGTCTGTGTAAGGTGTTGTTCTGGAGTACTGTAGATGTGTTGATGGTTGAAGTCTGTGTAATGTGTTGGTCTGGAGTACTGTAGATGTGTTGATGGTTTAAGTCTGTGTAATGTGTTGGTCTGGAGTACTGTAGATGTGTTGATGGTTGAAGTCTGTGTAATGTGTTGGTCTGGAGTACTGTAGATGTGTTGATGGTTTAAGTCTGTGTAATGTGTTGGTCTAGAGTACTGTAGATGTGTTTATGGCTGAAGTCTGTGTAATGTGTTGGTATAAAGTACTGTAGATGTGTTGATGGTTTAAGTCTGTGTAATGAGGTGGTCTGGAGTACTGTAGATGTGTTGATGGTTGAAGTCTGTGTAATGTGTTGGTCTAGAGTACTGAAGATGTGTTGATGGTTGAAGTCTGTGTAATGTGTTGGTCTAGAGTACTGTAGATGTGTTAATGGTTGAAGTCTGTGTAATGTGTTGGTCTAGAGTACTGAAGATGTGTTGATGGTTGAAGTCTGTGTAATGTGTTGGTCTAGAGTACTGTAGATGTGTTAATGGTTGAAGTATGTGTAATGTGTTGGTATAAAGTACTGTAGATGTGTTGATGGTTGAAGTCTGTGTAATGAGGTGGTCTAGAGTACTGTAGATGTGTTTATGGCTGAAGTCTGTGTAATGTGTTGGTATAAAGTACTGTAGATGTGTTAATGGTTGAAGTCTGTGTAATGTGTTGGTCTAGAGTACTGTAGATGTGTTCATGGTTGAAGTTTGTGTAATGTGTTGGTCTAGAGTACTGTAGATGTGTTGATGGTTGAAGTCTGTGTAATGTGTTGGTCTAGAGCACTGTAGATGTGTTGATGGTTGAAGTCTGTGTAATGTGTTGGTCTAGAGCACTGTAGATGTGTTGATGGCTGAAGTCTGTGTAATGTCTAGAGTACTGTTGATGTGTTGATGGTTGAAGTCTGTGTAATGTGTTGGTCTAGAGTACTGTAGATGTGTTTATGGCTGAAGTCTGTGTAATGTGTTGGTCTAGAGTACTGTTGATGTGTTGATAGCAGAAGTCTGTGTAATGAGGTGGTCTAGAGTACTGTAGATGTGTTGATGGTTTAAGTCTGTGTAAGGTGTTGGTCTAGAGTACTGTAGATGTGTTTATGGCTGAAGTCTGTGTAATGAGGTGGTCTAGAGTACTGTAGATGTGTTGATGGTTTAAGTCTGTGTAATGAGGTGGTCTGGAGTACTGTAGATGTGTTGATGGTTGAAGTCTGTGTAATGTGTTGGTCTAGAGTACTGTTGATGTGTTGATGGTTGAAGTCTGTGTAATGTGTTGGTCTAGAGTACTGTAGATGTGTTGATGGTTGAAGTCTGTGTAAGGTGTTGGTCTGGAGTACTGTAGATGTGTTGATGGTTGAAGTCTGTGTAATGTCTAGAGTACTGGAGATGTGTTGATGGCTGAAGTCTATGTAATGTGTTGGTCTAGAGTACTAAAGATGTGTTGATAGTTGAAGTCTGTGTAAGGTGTTGGTCTGGAGTACTGTAGATGTGTTGATGGCTGAAGTCTGTGTAATGTCTAGAGTACTGGAGATGTGTTGATGGCTGAAGTCTGTGTAATGTGATAGTCTAGAGTACTGTAGATGTGTTGATGGCTGAAGTCTGTGTAATGTCTAGAGTACTGGAGATGTGTTGATGGCTGAAGTCTGTGTAATGTGTTGTTCTAGAGTACTGTAGATGTGTTTATGGCTGAAGTCTGTGTAATGTGTTGGTCTAGAGTACTAAAGATGTGTTGATGGTTGAAGTCTGTGTAAGGTGTTGTTCTGGAGTACTGTAGATGTGTTGCTGGCTGAAGTATGTGTAATGTCTAGAGTACTGTAGATGTGTTGATGGCGGAAGTCTGTGTAATGCTTTGGTCGAGTGGACGTAGGTTTCCTGATGGGTAAAATCTGTGTGAGAAGGTCTTCAAGAACACTGAAGATGTGCAGATGGCTGACAACAGAAACATGTCTGGGATGATTATCTCATTACCACAGAGAGTGAATTGTGACCCCAATTGGATTGGATGGGATTTGCCAGCATTTTTGCCAATACTGTGCAGCGACATTTCTATCATTATAGCACAGGGGCCCTTATGAGGTGCCCAGGGACTGATCCCGGCTGGTCCATTTTACTGACACCGGCGAGTCAGGCGTAATGCTGTCCCCTTAGCCCAGAGCATTAGGGGGGAAGCCATTTCTTCCAACTTTAAAGTCTTTGGTTTGACCCGGCCGGGGTTTGAACCCACGACCTCCTGATCCACGAGCCGACGCCTTACCACCTGAGCTATTGCGGCCGGTCTTATCCCAATGGCATATTACGATTGTGTCAATGAGACTTAAAGAGTAAAAAAGAAAAAAAATCACAAATTGACATATCATGATCAGTATTCTGTAACAAACACAAAACTTACAGAACTCGTCTGCTGAATACTCTCTATGCAAGAAGTCTGATTCTGGTCCATTGGTCATGTGGATCTTGTACTTCAAACTAATTCCTATAGGCTGTAAGGGCAAAAAAAAACATTGTGAATATATAAATACTACAATCAAACAAGTTTTAAATTTCAAAAAAGATTTTTCATTCAGAGTGGATACTTAATAAGAATACTTAATTTTTATGTGATAAAAAGGTTCTTTGACATAAAATTATTCCAATATTTTCTAAAGACTAAATACAAGTAGGACTTCAAAAACAACTTCCTGTAGGTATAAGATTTTCTCTCTGATTAAAGTATACAGATAATAATATGATTAATAAAATAAATTAACCCTGCTTTTATTAAGTTTTTATCAGACAAAAACAACTGTTAACACTTTAGCAAACTTAGCACTGGTATTCTAAAAATATGAAAGTGTTTAACTTTAAAACTACATGAAATAAAATGTTAAATTTGTACAGTTAAAATGTTTGTTTTATTTGAATCCCTAGGCCTGTTCTAGAGATGTTACAGCTCTTGTGTTAGAAGCAAAATTAGCACTGCAGGACAGTTATTGTATGGGTTAATTGAGGCCACATACACCAGGTGACAACATGTTAGAGGATGCCCAAAACCAGACTATACAGATAGAAACAGACACTTTGTTAAGTTTTCATAAAAGTAATAATAATAGAAGAACAATAAAAGGTAAAGTTACTTTAACAGAAAAGATAAAATGAAAATTATATAAAAAAACTATACTAATGTAATGGAAAAATCATCTATGCCTTGCTATAGTAATTGAAAGTATATAACAGTTGATCATTTTGATTAAACACATTCACACGAGATAAAGACTTTGTCAGATAATGACTCACAGCTTTATAAATTTTCAGTATAGAACCTTGACCTGTGACATGCTAAAAGTATTATTTCTCAGCTTTGTTGCTTGCCAAAGGTATTGGCTATATGTTTGAACACAACATTAATACCAATATTTACCAAACATTCTAACTGATTCAGCTGAAATATGCTAAGAAGTGGTCAATGTTAACAGCATGCAAATAATTAAACAAACACAACTAACATCTGGAAAACAAACAATGGTTAAGTTTATATGTCTAGAAGCATGCATTAGGGTAATAAATAAAGCGAAGGAGACATGAACAAGGTCAACGTGGATAGTTTCCATGTGATGTCATAGGCAATGATAAGACAGTTTAAGGCAACCATCTTTCAAAGCAGAAGCTAATGCAGGCCGAAATCTGAAAATATGTGCTGTATTAAATTCACTGTTTTTATTTTTCAGTCTTTTTTAATGAATTTTATATCAAATTAAACAGCTTTTATGAAGTATTTTAAATATCAAAACTGTATTTTTACAGTTTAAAAGGCATAAATACAACCAAAACAGATACACTGTTCATTTTGTTTATAAACTAATAATTGTATTTATTTCTGTCCATTAATGCTTTGTGCATTTATCAATTTTAAAAACATAGTATTCTAAAAATATGAATCTGGAGACCTTTCCATTGGAGTAGAATAATAAATTTACACTTATATACAATTTAATCTGCAAATCCCTTGAAGTTACCATCAAAGATGGCTGCCACGATAATGGCTCTTCACTAATGTGGAAACTATCTATACAAAATTCTGTAAAGCAAAGCAGGTGCAAGGATATAAATAAAATAAAAAGAGCCATAACCAATCTCAGAAAAAGGCTTGCAATAATTACAGCATGTTCATGATTTTTGTTTTAAATTTTTTTAGAGCATAGATGTTTGTTTAATCTGTACTTACTCTGTGCATTTACAACATTGTATGTTTGATTTTTACATTTAACTTTATACAAAATAAAGTAAAAAAAAATATGAAAATGCAAGTTTTTTTTAATTTATTAAAATTGAACAAGTTGGCTTTAGAAAAAAAAAAATGTATAACTAAAATGATGAAAAATATATATCTATGCACAAATACATAACACATTCTTTCTCTCAGTTAAAAGTTAGGACTCTCTAAAAGTGCACACACTACATTGTCTCAAGAAAAACACAGCCTTGATCACCAACCAATCCTTAGTAAGAATTACTCAGGTAATAATTTCAAAATATTTAATAAAGTGATTTGGTTAGCACTGGTCAATTTGTTAGATTCAAATTGCATTCTTGATCACTAAATCATAATTACGAGAACGTACGGTCCTTCAAAATACTGTCTAGATTAGGAAATAAAAAATAAAAAAATACTTTAAGATGTTTTTAGTCAGTTGGTACACTGATTGGCTTGATAATGATGCAGTCACTTTAATAAATGTGCAATACAGATTGCATTTCTTTCAGTCACATGCTTATGCTATAATGTGACCATGTCACTTTAAATACTAGTTTGTTATCAATTTTGTTGTTGTTGTTGTTGCTGTTGTTCATGTTTGATATTTAACATATGGGTAAACAATAATTCAATTCTTAGACATAAGCACCAATTTTTAGATTAAAATTTAAATTAAGGTTAAATAAAATGGTGACTTAAGTTCATATTAGAACTTGAAATTGGTTGGTGAATAGACCCAAACACATCCCAGGGAGTATGTTTGGCATGTTGGAAGACAATGGAGCAATTTTCTTTGCAATATAAATTGGAATGAAGTTAACACTCTTTAAAGCACAACAAAGAGGAGATGCTTCAAAGAGTGCATATGAAAACAAAGACCTAAACATACACACACTTTTTAAATTTTCATAATTTAAAATACTGAATACTGTTGTTTTTTCATTTGAAACTGTATGTATATTTTATTGAAATATACTCTATTTACTGATATAATTGAATACATCAGTTTTTATCAATTATATGGTCATAGAACCTGCTCCATATTTGTAATCATGGTTGTCTCCCTTGAGTCATTCCTTTGCGTCTGACATAAAAATCATCATAATCAAAATTTGTTAGTAAAGATTTCTGATGACATAGTAATGTTGTTGTTTTTTGTTTTTTAAAAAAAAAAAATTAGGAAAAAATTTACTTCTGTTTTATGGACCAAATTGTATATTACTTTTATGACTACAATGTTTATTCAAGTGAGACAATGGTTTTGCATGCTAACAAAAGAAACACAATAAGCAATATCACTGACAAACCAAGATAAATATATAAGTGGATAAGCCATGCATAGACATTCATTACATTAATTACATGTAAATAAGCACAAACATATAGAAACATTAAAGTAAACTTCTAAAAAGCATCACGCAGCATTCCCCAGGCTACCAAACTTACGGTTGCAGGCATGCAATGGCTGACTGCTATGTACCACCATCGCTCCCTGGCTGAGCGAAATGTTCTTCCACCCGCGCAATAATGATTTTGCCCTGTATTACCAGTAACTGTCTTACAGTCAGAATCACCATATGGGGTGAGTGTAATTTTCTGATTATTTTCTGGACGTAAGACTTCTAGTCGCTGTGAACAGTTCTACAAAAAGAGCATACAAAACAGGTTTACAATATAGTGAGCGTAACATGGAAACTTTGAAGCTTTGACTACATTGACAGAAATATATACCATGATACAATGCAATAACACAGACTGTTGTCAGAGGTGAAGTGACTTGCTGCCAGAGGACAGAATTGTGCTGAAAGAATAGGGGTTCTTCCAGAATAAGAAAATAATTTTCTTTTTAGATTTTCTCAAAGTTCTTAAAATATTGTTTCAGAGTCTTATCTTTCACTTTTAAAAAGATGATACATTTTTGAGGTTGAAAAATGCTGCTCATAACTTCAGCAACAATTGCAATTATTTTCTTCTGTTTATGAACTTAAGTTAATATCAGTTAATTTCCTTTTGTCAAATACTTCCAGCCATTTAAGTTTCATTTCGGTCTTATTATCCCCATTTTGGTCATTTCATCTCTGAAACAGTGCTAGTATTGTGTAAGGGGTGCTGCATGCTGATCTTGTAATGGAGTTCTCGTGCCACCATGCCAACCTTTCCTACTCACGCTGTTCTCTGTTCGGTCACAGCGACTTACTGCGAGATACCACCACCTCTCTCTTGATGAAAGAAATGTCCGCGAGCTGTTACAGACATACTTGTTGTCTTCTGACTGAGCTCGCACCTCACAGCCTGAGAGGCCGAAGGTGGGTGTGAGGTATATTATTTGGTTATTCTCAGGCTGAAGAACACCCACCTTGTCATAACAGCTCTAGACAAATAGAAGTTTAAAAATTAAAAATTTAATCAGTCTCGCTGTTTTATTTTCCATGCATAATTATCAAAACACCAAATAACTTATATAGCTGTTTATCTCATGATACTAAGACATGTAGATCAATGAAAAACAAGTTGCATGCTGGTTATTCTGGTATGTCGGTACATCCTTGTCTGTAGACTGGGCTAAATGGAGTATTCCTGAAAATACTGGTTTGCCTGTTACATATATCCTCAAGGTTAGAAATTACTGCTTGTATTTGTAACTGTAGACGAGTAACAAATTACATGTGGTATCCCACAGTTTGAACCAAGATTTTTCTCTCACAAACAACCCAAATCAATTATTGTTATCTACAAAATGCTGTTTATCAAAGTCCTACATCTGTGTGAAAAAAGGAAGCATAATACCCATACATGTATTTTCGATCAGATCCCTGCTTGCACGATTAGCCTTCTTTTAACCATGTGACCACTTACTTCAGATATCACATCCGGCTAATCTGCTCTGACAGCTATATTAATTTCTAGCAGAAAATCCATTATGCTTTCTTATTAAGTTGGTAAAGACTGGCCATTCAGAGAGTTATATTTCAGGACATGCATTGTCAAAAATTGAGAAGTGTTCAAAATCTTTTTTACATAGTCAATAGTGTGAGTTTATTAAGAAATTATGGCAAAATTCCTCAAAACATGGGTAAGATATTGCTACATGTATTATATCTACGCAAACTGTCATATACCACCTTTAATATAATCCTTAACAGCTGAAATCATGTGAAAACATTAAGTAAATGAGAAAAGTAAAATAATAATAAAACAGGTAAAATGTAGTCAGTCTACTTCAGGTGACTTGGCAAGTCAGCAGTAATAATAAATGAAGCACTGGCCTTTAAAAAAAGTATGCTTCAGTACAAAAACACAACAAAAATATTGCTGGGATTCAGAAATGAAACTGTCAATAAAAACATTTGACCCTGGCTCACAGAAAAATGCAGTATTTTGTGTTCTATAACTAGTTACTTAAACACTTGAGTAGATCAGGTGATGGAGGTTTTTTTCAGAAGAGATTCAGTGTTAAATGTTTGTTTGTTTATTTGGTTTATCATCCCACCAACAGTCAATGTTAAATGTCTAAAGATTTTTCTACTACTCGTTAAAATGTCTAAAAGAGGAACACTGATGGCTATCACCAAAATACGGAACTTATATCACAAATACGGACGAAATTAGTTCATTATCATCAAATAACCAAACAAGAAGTCTCTGAGAAAATCAGCCTTAAAAACAAATGATACAGAATTATTTCAAACACTGAATTGTAAATATGCATAAGAATTGCCTCGGCATAAGAAACTTTAAAAAATTACAGAAATGGTATTTGATCTGTGGTAGGATTTTATAATTAAATCCTGACTTGAGGTGCATTTTAAATTTGTAATTACACATTATTAAATTTTATGAATAATTAAATGGTGTATTTAGTAAGGGGAGATAACTACAACTGACTTCTGCCCCAAAAGGATTTCAAAGAGACTGGATAGGACAATCTAACTAGGGGAAATCTAATGTCCTAAGACTCTTACAGAAGCTGGAAGTGGGTTACAATGGCTGACTGCCACAAACCACCATCGTTCCCTGGAGGACCGAAACACACGGCCACCTGTGCACACATATTTTTCAACGCCCCCTGTGGTGATCACCTGACATCCTGACAACCCAGTTCTAGTGGTCAGTTCTAACACTTGACCATTGTCCACTTGCAGGACGGAGACTTTCTCTTCACAAGTCTTATTGGAAAGAATCAATAATAGCAATGTAAGTGAAGAAAATAAAAGTTAAAAATTATACTAAGCATGCTTTGGTTTTTAAACAAGTAAATTTGCTGAAATTTAAATTCTAAAAAGATCATGTCTCAAGATATACAATTTACAGCATATGTGGCTTGAGACATAGAAAGGTGTAGATCCCAACAATGCAGATTTCAATGGGAGCTGGCTGGTTGGGATTAACACTTTTTACATAGGGCAGATCAATTTCATTTTCATAAAATGCAAAGATTCTACATAATGAGGAGTATGATTCCGTAAGCTCCAAGCAGATTTGTAACATATTTTAGGGAGATGTTTTAAGTTAAACCCTGTTTGTACAAATGTACTGATACATTTAAGCAAAAGAGATTACGCTTTTTCTTTTGGGGAAACAGACAATTGTCTGCTAAGATTATCTGCTGCAATAAATCATGAGGTACATGACACTGTGCACTGAGATTTCATAGGTAATAAATACAATTAATCTCTGATAAGATCTTGAAGTTTTACCCCTCTCTGTAAACCAACCTGCAAACAAACAATAAGAAAACATTGAGGCTCTTCACAATTTTATCAGAGCAACCTGATTTTTTGTAAAAGGTACAGACCTAAAAATAATGCTTTATACGATTCTAAGGTTGAATATTAATAAATGAGTTGGGGGTAGCATTGCAACAGCATAATTACCTGTGGTTCATATATTAGGTTTTCAAACATGATCAGTTTAAAAGACTGAAATTTTGACAATGTGACGTGCTGGGAAATAGCACACCAATCAGCAAATAGAAAACTGTGTATTACATCAATAATGTACAGCAAGAGTTAGGTCATCAGTGCATGACTGCAAGAAACAATGGTGGTGGTGAAGGCTGAGCCTGCAACTTACAGCTGCCAGAGTAGACCTGTTGCAGTGACTAACAGCCACATACCACCAGCGCTCACGGGATGAGCGGAAAACCCGACCACCAATGCATTTATAATTGCCACTGCCATCGATGCTGCAACCAGCTTGAAAGTTGTTTGTGTCAAGCTCTATGATTTGATTGTTGCCTGTGTTGACAACTTGATACCTCTCATTGCAGGTCTGTTTATAGATAAAGTGGTTAAAAAGGAATCTGAGGTATTTCTTCTGACCTTAATTAAGCAATTGTCTTAAATTAGGGAATATTTCCTTGGATTTCATCATATTTCCTAAATATCTTTCACGTAACTTATTAAATTTTATTCATAAGATCTTAAAATATAAGAAATGTATGACTTGTTTTTTGTGGTTGTGGCCAGTCACAATTAACAGCCATGAAGAAAAGACCATCTCAAGATCTGTTATTACTGGCGGTTGTCCTTGAAAAAAAAATTACTCTACAGCATGATTATTACATAATGCTCTACTAATCAATTACACCAAGTTCAATTTGGTCAACAAGGTATTTGAGCTTCTTAAATAAATGATTATATCTCATTTAGTCTCATTATTGTGAAAGGTAATAGTGATGCATACCTTATCTGACTTGTACACAGCATCCCACTGGTCATCTGAGTCAAAATACAGCAGGATATGTTGTGGACTGTAGGACTGCAAAGAGAATGAAACTACTTTGAGTTATATTTTTATGGTAAAAATAACTTTAAACCAAACAGCTCAATCATCTTCTTCAGATCCATGAATCTGGCAGTCCCTGGAACATAATGTCACAGAGGATGCACTGTAAACCCGGGGAAATCAATGTTATGTTAAATTAGAAGTATATATAAGGCAGCACTGTAAACCAATGAAAACTGTGTCCAACCTGGATTATAACTGATGCAGGAATTTAAACCTATGGGAACTGTGTCAATCCATAATTATAAATGAGGCAGCCCTTTCAACTTACTGAAACTGTGTCCAACCATGATTACAAATGAGCCATTACTCTAAACCATGGAAACTGTGTCCAACCATGATTACAAACGAGGCATTACTCTAAACCAGGGAAACTGTGTCCAATCATGATTACAAACGAGGCATTACTCTGAACCAGGGAAACTGTGTCCAATTATGATTACAAACAAGGCATTACTCTGAACCAGGGAAAATGTGTCCAACCATAATTAAAAATGAGGCATTACTCTAAACCAGGGAAACTGTGTCCAACCATGATTACAAACGAGGCATTACTCTAAACCAGGGAAACTGTGTCCAACCATGATTACAAACGAGGCATTACTCTAAACCAGGGAAACTGTGTCCAACCATGATTACAAATGAGGCATTACTCTAAACCAGGGAAACTGTGTCCAACCATGATTACAATTGAGGCATCACTATAAACCCATGGAAACTGTATTCAACCAGAAGTTCAACTGGGACAGCAAAGTCAACAAAGGGCAACTGTGTACAATCGGGAGTATAACTGACACAGCACTGTTTACACCAGGAAACTGTGTCCTACTGGAAGTAAAACTGAGGCAGTGTTGTTAACCCAGAAAAACTGTGTCAAACCAGGGGTACTTATGAGGAAGTACTTTCAACACAGGGAAATGTCCAACTTGGTGTTAAACTAAGACAGCACTTTCCTCCCAACAGGAATTAAATGGAGGCAGCACTGTCAACTTGGGAAAACTGTGTCCAACGGGGAGTAAAATGGAGGCAGCACTGTCAACTTGTGAAAACTGTGTCCAACAGGGAGTAAAATGGAGGCAGCACTGGCAACTTGGGGAAACTGTGTCCAACAGGGAGTATAATGGAGGCAGCACTGTCAACTTGGGAAAACTGTGTCCAACAGGAAGTAAAGTGGAGGCAGCACTGTCAACTTGGGGAAACTGTGTCCGACAGGAAGTAAAATGGAGGCAGCACTGTCAACTTGGTGAAACTGTGTCCAACAGGGAGTAAAATGGAGGCAGCACTATTAACTTAGGGGAACTGTGTCCAACAGGGAGTATAATGGAGGCAGCACTGTCAACTTGGGAAAACTGTGTCCAACAGGGAGTAAAATGGAGGCAGCACTGTCAACTTGGGGAAACTGTGTCCAACAGGGAGTAAAATGGAGGCAGCACTATTAACTTAGGGGAACTGTGTCCAACAGGGAGTATAATGGAGGCAGCACTGTCAACTTGGGAAAACTGTGTCCAACAGGGAGTAAAATGGAGGCAGCACTGTCAACTTGGGGAAACTGTGTCCAAAAGGGAGTAAAATGGAGGCAGCACTGTCAACTTGGGGAAACTGTGTCCAACAGGGAGTAAAATGGAGGCAGCACTGTTAACTTGTGGAAACTGTGTCCAACAGGGAGTAAAATGGAGGCAGCACTGTTAACTTGGAAAAACTGTGTCCAACAGGGAGGAAAATGGAGGCAGCACTGTCAACTTGGGAAAACTGTGTCCAACAGGGAGTAAAATGGAGGCAGCACTGTCAACTTGGGGAAACTGTGTCCAACAGGGAGTAAAATGGAGGCAGCACTGTTAACTTGGGGAAACTGTATCCAACATGAAGTAAAATGGAGGCAGCACTGTCAACTTGGGAAAACTGTGTCCAACAGGGAGTAAAATGGAGGCAGCACTGTCAACTTGGGAAAACTGTGTCCAACAGGGAGTAAAATGGAGGCAGCAATGTCAATTTAGGGAAACTATGTATATGAATGTATGCAAGGGTAGAAAATAGACAACCAAATAGCATACTCTAATATTCTTCTACTTTTAGTTAAAGTTTAATTTCTATCTCAGCCTGATTTTGCTGAATGACCCATGTTTGTCTTTGCCCTCTCTACAACTAGAGTGAGTGGTTTGGAGGTATCAAATTGTGAAGAGCACAGCAGGCGCGTATCTGGGCCGTTTTTGAAGTTACGCACAATTACAAGGGAAATAACCTTTGTAGTAATACTTTTGAATATTTTCTTCTCTAATGAAAAACAGGTAAAATGCGGACATGCGAGGAACTTAACACAAAATATGAACGACCTTTTCAACTTGAATGGCGTGGTAATAAGATTTTATAACATAGAAACTGGGGAAATCAAATATATCATTCCTATCCCGGGAAAGGCATCGATATTCTTAGTGTTTTTGGTACTTTTAGATTTTCCGAATTTTCGAACGGAGGTTACGCACGTGCGTAAAGTGCGTAATGGCAGAAACGCGCCTGGAGCACAGTTTACAAAGCAAAGCATTCATTATTATACTGAACAAATGAATCAATGCAAAATATTCAACAATTGTTTTGAATAAAATTTTGGGCAGCCTTAAGAATCAAGCCATAAACTAGCAAAAGTAAAACTATACAACAATACAAATACAAACTTCTGAATTTCAATATTTTTTTTATATACACTTATACTTAAAATAGAATTGATGAAATCAAACTTAAAATGTTACATATAATATAACTTCATGTTGTACTCCTGCTGCATGTAAATTAGTATGTTTTCTTTAGTGTTTACTTTATCTAATGGGTAATTAGACCGAGTATTTTTCCCATCCTATTTTTCTGTCCATCTCATGATTTTAAAAATAATGCCACAGAAACAAACATTTCTTCTTTACCAATTCCATGTAATAACATTAAAAACAGCAATATCATTTTTTGTTGTGGGGAGAAAATACAAGACTCTTCAATTAAATTGCGTGTGTAAGGTTTACTAAAACAGTCAACTTTACCAGAGCAAAATTTGTGTAAGCTTTGAATCAAACTGCCAGTGACTGAGATAACATTTTTTGTTATAAATAACTACAGGGTAGGTCTGTTAACAATAACAAAAGTCTTCAGTCCAAAGCAGTATACTGCTTAGCTCAGTTCTAAATATTGATTTTCCTGTGACAAAAACAGTGTTTCAATGTATCCGTGCACCTACATGTGTGTATATGTATACTAAATACACTGGAAACACAGGTAGACTAGACTATGTCAGCAGAACTATTTATATCTTAGTGCTAGACAGTACAGCAGGTTTTTCTATTGTTTAAATTATAAACACAGATTAAACTGATAATTCCATGTGGATTTAAATTTGTATAATCTGGCTTTAGCATGTTTAACATACTTACAAAGATATTACCTTATTAGTTCAATTATACATACATTGAATTATAAGTTGTTTTGTTTTTTAATTAGTAAATTCAAACAATTTAAATCAGACATTTAAAAAACAACTCAGAACAACCTTAGACAAACACAAATAATTATAATATATTTGCTTAATTTCTATAAGCATTTAAAATTAATACTGGCAATCTACAAGTTTGAATTGTCTAACTAAAATTGTATTGCATTGTTTTAAGCACCAGTTCACAACAATGGTTAATTTTAATTCATTATTTTTTATGAATAATCTTAGACAAATTATAAATATTATGGCAGTAATTATTGGATTTCATTGTAATTCAATGATGAATCCTAACTTATAAATGCAGATTTAATATGAAATAAAGAAATAATTGCAAGGTATAAGTATTTTTACATTTTTAAAATACACTTTAAATTGCTTGTGATCCTATCTGGATATGATACATGCTTAATCATGAATGTATGTCTGTCATAAATATGGTGGCTGTTCATAACACATGTATGCATTGGCAGAGTAAACATTCAAATATTTTTTCCACTTGTCGACAGGAACAGAAAATGTTAACAAAATAACACATATTGATTGTATAAAACATTTATTGACTAGTTAATTTTAGAACATGATGTGATATTCACTGGCTAAAGTGTCATACTGACTGTGGTATGACACAGACAGCTATTTTAGTATAAGGAAATTGCTCAGTTAATATGATTTTATGTGTGCATTTTTAAATGAATATAACCTAACTTTTTGATCATATATAATAACATTGTTTCTTGAATGGAAGGATGATGACTTACCGTAGGGTACTCAAACTCAAAAGTCAAGGTCCCTTTTGCGGAGAGGAAACAGAACCGTGTGATGAACTTCCAGTCCTGAAAACAAATAGTAAACATCATGTTTATGTTGTACAACATCATATTTATCGACATGTCAGTTTTCTTGGGTTAGGAAAGGCTAAAGATGACTATTTCGCTATAACCAATATTGCACCTCAGGTCTTGGGCAGCCTGGAAGACCTTTTCTTATCCAAGTTGCTGAGACCAGGGCTCAAACTTTGGAGTACAGGCTGAGAGATTATATGACACCACACAGTCTATCATGGCAGCCACTGATAGAGCCATACCAAGGCAGTCAACAGCTTCCTATAGGTTACCCAGATTAATGGGTGTAAGTGGCACAAAGAACAACGTTTATCAGCTTTGAACTGTAAAGTGTCCTCTATCTATGGACATTCTGAGGTAACAAATTCAGAACATAACCAAACAACCTCGACTCACATGCCAGACAGGTAAACTAGGTGTCAAAAACATGTGACCAGGTGTGGTGTCATGTAAGGTATTTTGACATGCTATTACAACTAAGGCAGCACTAGATTTGCTTCAGATGAACACCTTCTCAAGTTGATGAAACTACCTTTGTCATTTTTTTTGTAATGCAAACCGCCATAAAACAGTTTTTGTTTGAACATTGTATCAAACTTTTCTCTGCATTCTATCAAAAACATCTTCAGTCAAACTGAAAGTGTGTGTTGACATAAATGTGTAAAACTGTTCTCTTCTTGAACCCAGTATTTGTTAGCCCTTTACCTTCTTCAATTACTCTATACCAGTTTATAAATTTGTTAAATTACTTCCAGAAAAGGTAGATATACAAATTGTTCAGAACTCTGTGGCAAACAGTGCAGATCTTTGTCAGCCAACTCCCGCAGGTGTAGGCAGATCCTGACCTACACTGTTTGTCTAGGCCTCATCTCTAGGTTCTTAACAGGTTAAGTGTAAGTAGAAAGTGAAATATGTCCTACGATAAAAAAGTAAATATTTATTCTAAAGATAAGCCATTTCGGCTAAGTCGCTTATATCAATAGTCAATATAGCTGAGCAAACACAGAATGACAGCTTCTATGAAGTTATATCTAGAACAAGAAATGTGGTTTAATTAAGTTTTTGTGAGAAAGAAATTGATTGAACTATCAATATACGGCTCATGCATATATAAATAAGGTTGTTTGTTTGTAAAGTTGTAGATAAAATACTCAGACAAGTCACGTTAATTAAGACACAAATGTAATTAGATGATGCTTAAAATTAAAAATGATATAAGAAGCTAAGTACCAATACTAATTTTTGACAAACGTAACATTTTTAAACTTTTGTCTTTAAGAAGAGTATGTGAATTCTTTGAACAATCTTGATACAGGGCCACTCAAGGAACATCTATAGCAAATATCAAAGCTCTAACTCTTGTATCTTGATACAGGGCCACTCAAGGAACATCCATAGCAAATATCAAGGCTCTAACTCTTGTATCATGATACAGGGCCACTCAAGGAACATTTATAGCAAATATCAAGGCTCTAACTCTTGTATCTTGATACAGGGCCACTCAAGGAACATCCATAGCAAATATCAAGGCTCTAACTCTTGTATCTTGATACAGGGCCACTCAAGGAACATCCATAGCAAATATCAAGGCTCTAACTCTTGTATCTTGATACAGGGCCACACAAGGAACATCTATAGCAAATATAAAGGCTCTAGCTCTTGTATCTTGATACAGGACCACTCAAGGAACATATATAGCAAATATCAAGGCTCTAACTCTTGTATCTTGATACAGGGCCACCCAAGGAACATCTATAGCAAATATCAAGGCTCTAACTCTTGTATCTTGATACAGGGCCAACCAAGGAACATCTATAGCAAATATCAAGGCTCTAACTCTTGTATCTTGATACAGGGCCACTCAAGGAACATCTATAGCAAATATCAAGGCTCTAACTCTTGTATCTTGATACAGGGCCACTCAAGGAACATACATAGCAAATATTAAGGCTCTAGCTCTTGTATCTTGATACAGGACCACTCAAGGAACATCTATAGCAAACATCAAGGCTCTAACTCTTGTATCATGATACAGGGCCACTCAAGGAACATCTATAGCAAATATCAAGGCTCTAACGCTTGTATCTTGATACAGGGCCACTCATGGAACATCTATAGCAAATATCAAGGCTCTAACTCTTGTATCTTGATACAAGGCCACTTAAGGAACATCTATAGCAAATTTAAGGCTCTAACTCTTGTATCTTGATACAGGGCCACCCAAGGAACATCTATAGCAAATATCAAGGCTCTAACTCTTGTATCATGAATCAGGGCCACCCAAGGAACATCTATAGCAAATATCAAGGCTCTAACTCTTGTATCATGATACAGGGCCACCCAAGGAACATCGAAAGCAAAAATCAACGCTCTAACTCTTTTATCTTGATACAGGGTTGCTCAAGGAACATCTATAGCAAATATCAAGGCTCTAACTCTTGTATCTTGATACAGGGCCACTTAAGGAACATCCATAGCAAATATCAAGGCTCTAACTCTTGTATCTTGATACAGGGCCACACAAGGAACATCTATAGCAAATATCAAGGCTCTAACTCTTGTATCATGATACAGGGCCACTCAAGGAACATCTATAGCAAAAATCAAGGCTCTAACTCTTGTATCTTGATACAGGGCCACTCAAGGAACATCTTTAGCAAATATCAAGGCTCTAACTCTTGTATCTTGATACAGGGCCACTCAAGGAACATCTATAGCAAATATCAAGGCTCTAACTCTTGTATCTTGATAGAGGGCCACCCAAAGAACATCTATAGCAAAAATCAAGGCTCTAACGCTTGTAGTATTTGACAAATAGCTTGTCAGTATGTCTTTTCAGTGATATATATGGACAATGGCCACCCAATGTTTATAATGGATCAAATTTCTTTGGCTGAAACACATTGAATAAGGCCACTTTCAGTTACTTCAATTTTAGTAGAATTTACATTAGCACCATGTGACCAAGGGCTTGCAAATGTCTGGATATTTCCATCAGATGGAAAAAGCACTACTGCAGTATGTGAGTGGGAATAAATGCTGTCTCCCTACATAAAATTAATCAAGTTTGTGTACCAATAAGACCAGGCTGCTATGATGTACTTAGTACATTGCAGTGTTTATTGTAATTATAAAAGTAAAATGTAACATGCTGAGCAACCTTCAGGTGTGTTTTCTAATGACTACTTGCTGTTCTTTTCATAACCCTTCTGTTCCTGTCCTACGAGATTTTGTTTGTTTTAATTATGTAAACATTTCTGTATACAAAGAAATATAATAACATCAAGGTGTATATAGAAAACTTCTGTCATTCTATTGGTATAATAAAACTATATGGTGCAGTCAACAAGGAATTTACTGCCAAACAAGAAGTCCAGGGTTCCAATCTCAGAGAACAACTATTTTTTATTGTTGCTTTCGTTACAATTGACCTTTTTAAATGTATTTGCAAAAGATAGCACGGCTTTTAAGAATAAAGTGATTAATATAATAACAATATGTCTTCAAACCTCTGCATATATGACTAACAAATAACTAAGTATTTATTAATTTGGTATTAAACATGTGTGGCAATGTATTGTTAACCTTAGTTGTACACCCTGAACATTTAATTTTGTATTGTGACAGTATTCATAACTGCAATTCCTCAGGTAGTCTTGAGCCTACAATCTGTTTAACAATGACTTTACCTGACCCTACAAGTTCAATTTTGCTAATTCTGTTTTTATGACAGATTAAACTTTTGATCTTTTTCAATTGGCATGGCTTATAACACTCAGGTGTATAGACTTAGAGATAATATACAGTATCTAACAGGAGTTTTGTTTGTAGCTGGCACCACCTGCCTGTGAACAGCGATGACAATCTACCCATAATTCGAAGGCACAAAGAAAATTAGTCATGGGTGGGGAAGAGCAGGGGTGAGATTTGATACCAATGGCCAAAAGCAGACAATTCCAGACTAACTAATCATTTCAAATTATGACTGGCCTGACCGTAAAACAATGTCTCTCTTTTTCAGACAAGCATATGAATGTGAATGAAATATTCTCACATGTTGTGAGTTTTGATATTACATAGAAAAGAAATAACAGATCAAAAGTCACTGACTCTGAATGCTAAACTTCAGTACAAGAGTACACAATATAATCAAAACAAAGAATAATAGGTAATATTTAAAAACTGCAAATTTTAATTATTAGGTGCATAATACTAGAATAAAAGTAAATGCTATAAAAAATGACATACGCTTCAGATGGTTGTCTGAAAAAATGTATCTGCCTGAAAGACTGTAATTGTATATTGTCATAATCAATGCTTATAACTCTAAATATGCTGATTAATAATCTGAGGCCATTTTCATGGATTGGTTGAAGCAGTACATATGTAAAAGTAAAATGATTCACACTATTTGAAAGTACCTGTTTTCATTTATGTAAATTAAAGAGTGAAATTTTGCATAAAAGAACATAGCTCTTGATAAACTATTCTTAAATTGTTTAGCAAAAATGACTTTATTGTTCAAGACATACAGTAGTTGACCCAGTTATTGGTGGATAATAGTAACCAATGCAATGTTAACAAATCCAAATGAGGATAAGATGGCATTTTATTGTTTTATTCTGGAAACTTGAGAAAACTGATAAATTAGAATGAATGTATTTTTTAGAAAAGTTAATTCCTTTTATTGTAAAATTGCTTCCAGAGTTTAAACCAAAACAACTAATTTCAAGTTACTGGAAATTAAGCCTACATTTTATACAACATGAACACTTTTTCACAAATTTCTGCCTTTTTCAAACAGCAGCTCTGTTTCATGATGTTGTTTGATAGGAGTGATGTTCTGCTGCTCTTAATAACACCTGTGTTGTTAATCTGGATTATAAATGGAATAAATAATAATTGTGCCCATAAATGCAGTGCAAATGTATTGATAAAAACCAGCAGTTACATCTGCAAAATAGTCGGCAGCTATTCCTATAACTATGATATATTTTATGATAAATTCAGAATATTTGATAGAAATTATGTGTGGTAAAGAAAAATAATAAATGGAACCTACATGTATATACACTTTTACAGTATAAAGGTCAGGTTTCAAACAAACCATCAAGTCCCTTGGTTTCATAATTACGACCAATTTGTAAACTACATTATTATTAATTTATTACCATCACTATCTTAGTTCTAGAAATTATTGCAGTCAAGTTACATACCATATTTATTCTAATTGAGACTCCTGCCCTTTATGAAGTGCCCCCAAGATTTTTAAGAATAATTAAGATATTTTTGCACTAAAATAACTGATGCAGAAAAGAGAAATACATTAAGTTTTTTATTTTTAAATATTTAGAATAAACAACAGCTTTTCATGTAAAGAATAATACTCATTGAACAATTATCATCCATACCTAATTAATATATGAAGTCAACTTCAAATGATCGTCACCTTTTTATACTAATTGGAGGATAACAAAGATGAAAGTATCTATGTTTATTAAAACCATTAGTAAGGACAGTGGATCATTGTGGGTATTGCTTGTAATTATTCTTTATGTTCGATCTATGTTAGAAGAATTGGCAGCAAAGTTCTTGTCTCTTACCTAATCAATTTTAACTTAAATTTGAAACTCGCAAAGAATTCATGTGTCTGTGATTTTTGTATATACCGTTCAAAAGTAAACTGAAAGTTTACATGTACATTCCCTTTATAATTTCTCCCACTGTCAACTAAAGTTGCGTACTACAGCAGCTCTCGATAAGTGTTATGCCTGTGCAAGCATTCACAACGAATTGGAGGCTCACTCGCAGCTGTGTCGGATAATCTGGAGATCTGCCAAGCTACATCAACATGTCTCAGCAGTAAGTGCATGAAAGCATTATATAGTAAAAAGGATGATGAAAGATACACGTGACATGCTCTGGTTTAACAAGACCTCTTTGAAGTGGCTGAAAAAAGGAGCAGTGAATAGTCAAGGTCGCAAATTGCAAGCTCAGAACTTTCGAAGAGATAATGAGAAAATCAGTCAAAGAACTGTGAACTGCTTTGCTGCCAAAAAAGTTTCATAAAGACTTGATGTGTGGTGAAGGTTCGAAGGCACTTAACTGTTTGAAAAAATTAACTAATTCAGCTCATAGAGTCGATTGTTTTGTATGATGCCTGGGCTCTTTTATTAGAATAAATACAGTACCCATTACAGGTTGAGTAAATAGTTCCAGCCACATTTCCCCCCAAGATGAAAGAAGACCACTAGTTTATAGCATAGCAACCAACTTAAAGCATACTAAGCAGATGTTATGATTGTATTATTATAAAAAATGTCTTTATAGTGTTATTGCTACTATAACAAGTCATCAGGGATGTATGCTCAATAGCAATACTGTTATTTCAAAACAGAGCTAATGTGTTAGTTGTGATAAATATCAAGTAAACAGGGGCTTTATTTGTTTCAAGATCATGTGGAAAAATAACAATTTTAGGTCATCATTTAAGTTTAAAAAACAAAAACAAATGAGAACTGTGTTACAAACTCAAATCCCAAAACAACAAAACATTGCAGAAAGAAAAGCACAGTTCATTTCTTGATTGTGCACAGAGTAATGAGTTGTTATGTCATCCCACTTACAATATTTCTAGATTACCTTAATGGTGTAACTTGATGCGAAACCAATTCCATCAATATGCAAATTACCCAGATAACCTCTGGCAAGGTTGCCTACCCATTTTAATTATTGATCAAGCAATCCAGTCACAGTTGAATGCCTTGCACACATCATTTAATATTCTCCTTAGACAATAAAACCTAGTTAACATGAGAACAAACATTTCAACAAATAACATTGGGATGTCATTGATACTTTGGATGCATCCTTACAGTTGACATTAAAGTTCTGGGTTTCAACCATGCCCAGTCAACAAAAGATTCTCAGAAAAGTCCATCAACAGTTACAGCACAGCATTCATAATAAACAGTCACAAAACATTTGTTTAACACCTCATTGGCCCTTTTACTTTCTGTATAGCCCTATGCTTGTTACATCTTGTTTCTAACCCATGCTAAATTCTCAGGGTTTTTTTCTTAATTATTATATATGTTACATGTCAGGGTAGATCTATTATAAGCATAAACTGTGCAGCAAATAGTATAGATCCTGATCAGACAGCTCTCAGCCTAAGCCTTATAAATTTGTGAATCTCAGGCTAAGAGTTAATACTAACTTTCCCATATAATGTCATTATTTAAACTTACAAAGATAACACAAGATAAAGAACCCAATTAAGGTCTTTGTAATCTTCATCCTGGGTAGAACCAGTACTCAAGTAGTAACAGTAGCAATGCCAATAATATTCATGCTCAAGGGTAATATTTATGCTCAAGGGTAATATTCATGCTCAATGGTTAACATCTTGTATGGGGTGACAACCCTGAACCCTCACATTAACCATTAGACCAACGACACAGACATAGTAGCTTTCTAACATAATGGTTTAACACACAATTGTAACGATTTAACCATGTTTTATGAACAGAATTGTATTGATTTAACCATGTTTTATTAACTTAACTGTACTGATTTAACCATGTTTTATGAACCTAACTGTATTGATTTAACAGTGTTTTATGAACTTAACTGTATTGATTTAACCATGTTTTATGAACTCAACTGTAACGATGTAACATTGTTTTATAAACACACCTGTAATTATTTAATACTGTTTTATGAACACACCTGTAATGGTATAATAATGTTTTTCATTGTTCAAAACAATTTGGACTGACTATATCTATTTAGTTATTACTTAAGACAATAATTGATTTTTTTTAATTTGAAAATGCACATGTTCACCTGTTTAAATATTGACCTAGACAAGAAACAAATGTGCTATTGGGCAGTATAAACACCTAGATATACAGGTGCTAACAAGTGGCATGTATAATAATCATCCCTTATTATCAAGCACTAGAACTACACAGTCTTGAATCCCTTACCCTGCTGCAGCAGTCCAAATCTCATATTTCTGGTTATATTTTACTTCACACCACATTCACAGGTGGCCTGTAATTATGTAGTACTTGGCAACTAATTGTGCAGATCCTGACCATTAAGATATATGAGATCTAAATAATTTGCCTACATAAATTTGTTCTTGGCTGGTTAAGAGTAAAATATAGGAACACAACATGGATGGTGAATAAATAATTAACAAAATTCACCCTAAGAGTAGCGTGTTTGTTGTGCTGTTGACATAATGAAACAGCACTCTAGCTGGTGACTATACCATAGTACATGTATGTACTGAACAGTGCAGCACACAGAAGGAATATCGCAGAGGATTTATTAGAAGGAATAATGCACAAGGAATATCACAGAAGACATATTACTGAAAGAACACCTACAGTTGTCACTGATTATTCTTTTTAAAAAATAAATGTTACCAGCATAAGCGGATCCAGGATTTTTTTGTTCAGGGTTGTCCTAATTGTGCAAGCACTAGAGGCATACTCCCCCACAACGCTTTCAAAATGTAGCAGCAAAATTCCTGCCTTTATGGAAGGTATATGTCTACAACCTCAGGGGGCAGGGTTGCAGCTGGACCCCACCCCAACCTCCCACCTACTATATCCGCCTATGATCTGAAGATTATGTGCTTAAAAATGATTTAATTATAAGCTCTTTTTCTGTGGTACAATGGCTGGATGCATACATTTTCTTATGCGTTCTACTTCTTCAAAAGAATATCAAGAGGTAGTTAAGGGATGGACTACAACAAGATTATGCTCAATTATACACTATAATGCAGAAAATCAAACGACTTTCTTATAAATAAAGATTTAAAAAAAAAAAAAATTACATACAACACCTACGAAAAACAAAAACACATGCCTTAAATTGTGGGTATAGAGCCAGGTCAATTTATACAAAATCAACACATAGCATTTATGACTAGCTTACATAGGTTATTCCCTTCCTAAATCCATCAGTTACCAGTTAAACCCCTTTACTGCTGGTACTTGTGGGTATTCCCTTCCTAAATCGATCAGTTATCCATCAACACTGTATTGTGGGTAATTAGAGGTATTCCCTTCCTAAATCCATAAGTCATCAGTTAACCCCTTTACTGTCGGTACTTGGGGGTATTCCCTTCCTAAATCCATCAGTTATCTATCAACATTTTACTGCTGGTACTTAGGGGTATTTCCTTCCTAAATCCATCAGTTATCTGTCAACCCCTGTACTGCTGGTACTTGGGGGTATTCCCTTCCTACATTCATCAGCTTTCCATCAACCCCTGTACTACTGGTACTTGTGGGTATTCCCTTCCTACATTCATCAGCTATCCATCAACACTGTACTGCTTGTACATGGGGGTTTTCCCTTCCTAAATCCATCAATTATCTGTCAATCCTTGTACTGCCAGTACTTCGGGATATTCCCTTCCTAAATCAATCAGTTATCCATCAACCCTGTACTGCTGGTACTTGTGGGTATTCCCTTCCTTAATCCGTCAGTTATCCATCAACCCTACACTGCTGGTATGTATATGGTGGCATTCCCTTCCTAAATCCATCAGTCATCAGTTTACCCCTTTACTGCTGGAGTACTAATAATAATTATAATTGTATATTATTAATGTGACAAGGGTAATGAAGTAGTCTTCCTGAATGAAATTGGACCTTCAGTTTACTAAGCTTTACCAAGCTAGCCAAATTTAACCGAACCAAATTGATCCATTTCATCTTAAAAGTTCACTGCACCAACTAAGCTGTTGGCAGATTTGGACCACAGCCCACTACCTTTTGTTGAAGACTGCAACATTGGCTTCTGATGAAAAGCATGTATCTATGCAAAGTAATCTTTAATCTGAATCATGTGTTACAAATATTACAATTAGCTTTGACATTATTTCAACCCTTATTGTAGTTGTTGATCTAAATGACCTTGTCCACCTCTGGCTCAGTACAAAATGTTCACCATACATGGTAAATAAAGTAGTTTTGACATAGGTAAATAGTGTAGATTCAAATTAGCCAGACATGACTGGTCCCTCTGATCAGAAGTAACACCATCTACCTAGAAGCCTCTTGTCAAATGTCTCACTGCCTTAGCAAATACAAGGAATGTAAGTCAATTAAGACAAATTCAGTTCTGAATAGATCAGATGAAGCAGCTTACTTATCAACCCATGACTGCCACAAACACATACACATTCTTCTCACGGATTAATGTTGCTACAACAATACTGATGTAATTGTGTCACATATGGGTCTGGTGCCTCCCTTCAATGGCACTATCAACACTTTGAGTGAACATGTATGTGTTCTTGTTATCTCAGTTTGCAAGAAAAATTGAACAAATGTTCACCACATTGCTTGGCAAACCAAACATATGGAGATACTAGCTTGGATAAGACATTTGTAGTATGGACTGTTGGCAGCATTTTTTCTTAGAAGATGTCTTCATCACAGTGTCAGCCTTATAACCTGACCATTGAACTTCCCTTCTACACTTGACATTGGCAAGTGAAGATGTACCAATATCAGCTCATCAGTCCCTGAAACTACAGCATCCTGTTAGCAAGATAAATACTCTACTTTCTGCCAGCAGGAGCCCGCCAAACAATCCTTGGTATATTACTTGTGGTTAAATATATACGTTTCCCAAACATCCTATACAACACAATTCACCTTATAGACCTTCTCACTTGAAGATTTGCTTCTTTTCCTCAAAATAAAGATGAAGGTTACCCACAATAAACATAGCAGTTTTCCATGTTCGTATGACTCTTATCGAAATTTGTTCATATCTTTGTAGTTGCATTATAAGGTTTTTGCCAACTGTATCATGTCTTAAATTTTTACTTCAATGTGTTAATCTGCCAATGTTGGACCATTGTATTGACTTAACCTCAGTGTGTTGACTTGAACTTCATCTTGTTATCACCTCATACAGCAAGGCATCAATAATTCTGGTCACTTATGACAAGTTTAACATGGTCAGTCCACAGAGCAACAGCTATTTATCACCAGTTTACAGCTCTCAACACTGATTACCCTGCTGACAACGTAATAAAATTGCACACCATAAATTTCAATGGCTTTTTCAATGGCCATCTCAGCATCCATGATTGTGAAGGTATTCAACTCTGGGGACATAGACACATGGTTATCTGTTAAATATACTTTAACAAAAGAAATGATTCTAATCAAAATATTTTCTTGCAACCTGAAAATATATGGGGTCTGCTGTATTTTTTTTATCATATATGTTAAATAAGGAATAAACCAAAATGTCCTTAAATGTCTTCTATTTAAGCAAGGTAACGATAATTGTAATTAGAAAGAGTGATAATGAGCAACATATTTTTGTAAGCTCCGTTCACATAACATCTGTCTTAAGGGAAGGTTCTGAGTTTGAGCCCTGGATTGTTATATAGCATTCTACTAAATACAGCATCTACTATCTGTTCATAGAGTATTAAGGAAGTTTATTTATTTTTACTTATTCTCTACTTGATTTCATGTCATTAAATTTTTGTCAGGAACTGTCTAACTTTCAATTAACAATTTAATAATTGTTTCATTTTATAAATTACAATTGTAGTTATCCTAAATAATTAAATTGACCACATTCTATTCATGCACAGAAATACATTGCATATGATCTTTACCATCAGCTTGAATAACTACTATTACTTTGTAGCGAGTCACTGTTGATTTTAGGGGCATCATTTAGATATTGCTTTTAAATGGTAGGTTTAGAATTTAAATGCTAGTTAAAAAATTGGCAATAACTGGCATGCATTTGTGAGTTTAATGAGCTTTGTGTTCTTAACATGACCATGGGATTAACACAATTTAAATGTAATCCTTATTGTAGGCCACTCTTAGTGCCTCAATAACAGCACATGTTGAAAATTGATAGCTTAAATTAAACTGAACATACCAATGCCAAAATTGGTGATATCTACACCTTACTGTTAATCAAGCATGAAAGAGATTTGAAATAAAGGTGCAACAATAACTTGGCTAAAAATTTTATAAAAACAAAATCTACTTACCAAAAATATTTTACCCTCTCTTTTAATATCGCAAACTATCTTCCATGAGATTGTCATTAGCACAAGGTTTTTGTTTCCTATTTATTAAAAATAATGAATGACTACATAACTTGTATGAAAAAAAAACATATTAGATTTGATAACAAATTAGTATGATGACTAGATGTTTTGTGATTACTATGATATTGGTGGATACAAATACATAACATTTGGTATAAAACAATGATTTTAGTACTCTGGGAATCCTTAATGAATTCATTGCCAATAGCCATATACTGAAAACAAAAAACTGGCAAACAAAATGGACACACTCCTCATACTGGCCATGTTATTCTAAGCTAGTAAAGATACCACTGCTGTCTCAAAAAATAAGTGACTGTTGAGAAGATGATGCCTGTGTACAGTCTTTTGTAATTGGTGTCAATGTATAAATAATAATGCAAATGTTTACACAAAATAACATTATTTTGATCTTTTTACATGCCTCAGCCTTTATTTTTACAATAAAAATACATTGACATGAATAGTTTAATATAAATCTTAAGGTAAATAATAACATTTAAATCATACAATGTTGCCATTCAATTGCACAGGATTGAACCAGTTTACCTGGAAAAGTATAACACACATTGTTTCTGTCGAGCACCTGTGATTTTTGTTTTTTTAAGTGTAAGTTGAAATGGTTTTAACTAAAATCCTTTTACAAATATTTAACATAAGTTCAAACAAGTTAAATTTTGGCCACTCTTTAACATGATTTGTGGTTTATGAGAACAATGCATAGATTTCTGATCAGCTTGTGTGAATGCCACTTTAAAAGTCTTTAGAAAAAATAAGTGCATTTAGAGTTCAGATGTGTCAGTCAGCTGTTTACCAATTTGCATGTTGAAGATGCTTGGTAACATTACAGACTATGTACATTAAGCGTAAAACTGATCAAACTTTTTTTAAATTTTACAGGAGCCATTAACCAATCTGACTCAATGTACTGTTTTTGGCAGGCTGAACTGAACTTAACTAATCACGTATATCCATCTGTGTATTTTAAAACTTTACTTGACTGAGCTTAAAGTCACATAAAATTACTGATCATTACTTCTGATCATAGCTACTTTGTGTAATCAATTTTGGTTTAGAAATATATCAAGAAAGTGCAAATGCTACAAACCTCACTTTGGGAGCACTAAATACATCTTTTTTCTTTTAGATGTATAAAGTTATTGTTATGAATCAAATCTACGACCCTAATCACAGACTTCCATTGATGAAATGTCTATATTGTATAACATCAAGTAATGGGCAGTCCATTGCATATTATGAATATTTAGGATAAGGTTTGTCCTGGGTCCTCTGTTGAGGTTGGTTTCTGCACGTATAATTAAAACTCTATGTTTGTTACAGCAACCCCCGAATGTTAGTATTTCATCTGATTTTTCCTTGTAATTGTAAATTAAAACCAATTTATGGTGCATTCATAAATATATTACACGAGGCTTGTGTTTGTGCACATGATATAAAAAATACAAATTTTATCTGAGACACATCATCCCAACCCGAGACATTTGTATGCTGTGTATTTAAGCAGTTTTTTCTGATTTATATGTTTAGTATGTTGTCTAAATGCATTATTTTGGATGGTTCAAATCCGTGTTTGGTCTGTTCTTTTTCCTGTAAATCTTTCTCTCTATCTGAGTATATATGATGAACCCCGCATTCTCTCTCCGCCTAGGCCTCTCTCCATCTCTCTACCCCTTATCCCCATTCCCCAACCCCATTACAATAGACAAACTAGGTTCAAACAATATTCTATACATTATTTTGAAAACGCACAAGCGGGGTAAAGGCGCGTCACCACAATAAAATGTACGCCTGGAAAGAAACACTGTTTACTGTACTGTAAGACGCTTACAAGAATGAAAATAAAGCCTGGCTATCTACGACACTTACCTCCAATGTACTAATCTCTCCTTCAACATATTTACATTCTGTTTTAGATATGAGTAATGTTACACAAATAATAGCACACACTTGAAGCACAATTCGACTCATGTTTGCAACTGTCATGACATGATTTCCGAATCGCGTTTCGTTCCACTGGAAGTAGCGAGTCAGTGCTCCACCATTTTACTGATCACGTGGCTGATCACTTAGCAACATGTAAACACCTGGAGTTATTTATAGAACCACTCACCTCTTCATAGTTAATTAAGTGAGAAAAGAAAACAGAACAAAGATGACGTCTACATCTTCTTTTTCCATTCATAGCTTCTTCTCTCTCAAATATTTATTGCTAGAAAATGTACGCGTATTCAAATGGGATATCTGGGAAACTTACTGTCACTGAATATGTTTTCTTTTACGTTGATCATAGTTCATACCTTTCCTGATTGTAGATCTAATTTATAATCTAGATCTAGTATTTGACGTTTCAAAAAGAACGATTTGTTGTGTTTTACTTGCAGCATATTTGCTAGTCCAAGCCTTTTCAACAAGCAGTTTATTTGGATACTGCCTCTGATCTGTACATTTGCACAGGCAATGTTGAAATAAATATATGAGCCCAGACCTGTGTCCACATGACGTACTGTTTCATAATTGAGGGAAGGCCCCTTTAAAAAGACCCCAATAATTCAGTTGTGTACGTCATTTTAATGCAGTACGACGTCATTGTCGGTGACGTAGTTTCTACAAAACCATGGACTGTAACCTGTTTAAAAATCATGTAAATGGTCTTTACTCTCGGCGTAGCTTACTTTTGACACACGAGAGGCATTTTTTAAATAAAGTTTATAAATGGTATTAAGTGATACGTTATTAACACCACATATATATGTATAGATATCATATTCAAAGATTGTGATCCGGATACAAAACATTTACCGAAGATTATATGAATGAAATCCTAGTTGACCCATGTAGATTGTAAACAGATTTGTATAATGGTTATTATACTGCCAATGGCTGAATGAGGATGAGGTGTAAAGACATTCTGAGAACAACTACACAGCCCAGAGACTTAAGCATGATGTTTGGGATTATATCAACATAGAAGAGAACAGAATAAAAAGGTGGTATCCGATAGTTTGGACCATTTTTCTTTTCTCTCAACCAAACGAATGATTGTTTCCCAAAATATCCCACAAAATGATGTTTATTTGATGCCTTACATTGGTGCAACATGCCAATAAGCGGGAATTGTTGTTTTTGTTTTTTAAGCAATGTAGTAAAATCAAGCTCTTCAATTTACTGGGACGTTCTCCCTTTTTGGAATAAAGAAATTATTGTAACTAATATCTAACTTATATCATGAAAACAACTAAAACTTGTACAATTGTATATATTAAAAATGATATTGAAATGTTAAATTATTTTAATTCATCAAAATAAAATAACATTGGCAGCACAAATAACTAAATGGAAGTAACACACATAAATTATACATTTGTTATCTTTTTTTTGTTTTGTTTTTGACAAAATCCCTTTAAAGACTTAAAAAAATGTGTATTTATTGCTGACCTATATATTATCAAACAAATTTAAGAAAATACATAATAATCAAGTTAGTTTAATAAAAGTAATAAGCTTGCTTTGAAAATTGCTGTTTTAATAAAACAAAAAAAGTTGAACACACATGATTCCAGCAATTATCTACAGGCAAACTTTAGAGGATTTCATTTATTCATACTGCAATACTGCTGAAAATTGTGGTAACATTAAACAAGAAAGTTTGAATTGTTTTAATATCTTATCTCAACTAAATTGAAATCATCTTATGAATATTTTATCTGAATCATTTTCTAGAAAAAATGTCATCTAGTTATGTAGAAATGATATCACACAAAATGTTTTATTGCTTAAAATGATGAACGACAGCTGAATAAATATATGCATGAATAAATAAACAAACCAATGGTCGGGTGACTGCTTAAATTAGTTTTTTCTTTTAATTAGCCAAGTTTTAAAGTGATAAAAATAGCAAATTTAAGTTTAACCAGAGACCTATACACACGTGTGTATAGGTCGGTCTTTGGTTGGACAAAGTAGAAATGAACAGATAGTAGTTCTATCTCTTTGCATAAACATTTTTAATTAAATAGGAATGTGTTGTACACAAATCTAAACAAACATGTTTCGCGACTCCATTTAAAATAACTTATGTTTGCCGCCTCTTTACAGGAATGATCATACTTTATAAATTTGCACATTAGTCACTTGTTAAGCAACACTTGATAGATCCAGATCTATTTTAATTTGTGTCCTATAAACAGACAAAGACAGAGACAGAGACACACACAGAGACACAAGGAAACACAGAGACAGAAAGAGACAGGCACAGGCAGACATACATACAGATGGACAAAGAGATAAACTGATAGATGAACAGAGGCAACAGAGACAGGAAGGCAGGCAGACGGAGGCAGGCAGACTGACATACAGATGGAGGGCAGGGCAATGGCAGATGGGAAGGCAGATAGACAGAGACAGGCAGACTGACATACAGATGGATGTCAGGTCAATGGCAAACAGATGGACTGACAGTGGTGGTCAGAGACAGAAAGGCAGGCCGACTAACATACAGATAGATGGCAGGGCAATGGCAAACAGATGGATGGACAGAGGCAACAGAGACAGTAAGGCAAACTGACATACAGATGGATGGCAGGGCAATGGCAAACAGACTGGCCAACAGAGGTGGTCAGAGACTGAGAGGCAGGCAGACTGACATACAGATGGATGGCAGGGCAATGGCAAACAGATGGACCGACAGAGGTGGTCAGAAACAGAGAGGCAGACAGACTGACATACAGATGGATGGCAGGGCAATGACAAACAGATGGACCGACAGAGGTGGTCAGAGACAGAGAGGCAGACAGACTGACATACAGATGGATGGCAGGACAATGGCAAACAGATAGACCAACAGAGGTGGTCAGAGACTGAGAGGCAGGCAGACTGACATACAGATGGATGGCAGGGCAATGACAAACAGATGGACCAACAAAGGTGGTCAGAGACAGAGAGGCAGACAGACTGACATACAGATGGATGGCAGGACAATGGCAAACAGATGGACCAACAGAGGTGGTCAGAGACTGAGAGGCAGGCAGACTGACATACAGATGGATGGCAGGGCAATGGCAAACAGATGGACCGACAGAGGTGGTCAGAGACAGGCAGACTGACATACAGATGGATGGCAGGGCAATGGCAAACAGATGGACCAACAGAGGTGGTCAGAGGCAGGCAGACTGACATACAGATGGATGGCAGGGCAATGGCAAACAGATGGACCGACAGAGGTGGTCAGAGGCAGGCAGACTGACATACAGATGGATGGCAGGGCAATGGCAAACAGATGGACCGACAGAGGTGGTCAGAGGCAGGCAGACTGACATACAGATGGATGGCAGGGCAATGGCAAACAGATGGACCGACAGAGGTGGTCAGAGACTGAGAGGCAGGCAGACTGACATACAGATGGATGGCAGGGCAATGGCAAACAGATGGACCAACAGAGGTTTTCAGAGACAGAGAGGCAGACAGACTGACATACAGATGGATGGCAGGGCAATGGCAAACACATGGACTGACAGAGGTGGTCAGAGACTGAGAGGCAGGCAGACTGACATACAGATGGACAACTGGTTAGAGGCAAACAGACAGGCAGGTAGAGAGGCAGAAAGACTAATATACAGATGGAAGACTGGACAGAGGCAAACAGACAGACTGATGGATAGGTGGAGGCAGATAGACAGACAGGTAGGTAGACAGACAGACATATAGATAGACAGATGGAGAGACAGAGAGAGACATAATTAGTATGTGATGAGCCACCGTGTACTTGTATTGTTAAAAGTAGATTTTTAATTATCCCAGGGTAGGTTCCTGAACTCTACATAATTAAAACCTATATTTACTGAACTTAAATTACACCTTAATATTTAATTGACCCAGTGTGTTGATAGAATACCTCAGTAATTAACTAGAAGATAAAATAGAGATTAACATTTTATACATTTGTCATCTGTACAGGTAATGCCCACATAGTGTTCTTAGACGGTCATGTAAGGCTAAAATGTTTAAGTCAAATAGGCAACATTTTCTGTAAGCTTCAAGGACAGCAACATGTACCGGTATATGTTTCAATGTTGATCTCGCAATGTTAACTTTATATTGTAACTTGTCTGTATATACATTTTATTCTTAGTTACTCTGGCTAAAACATTTCTGTCTTTAAACAGCAGAATCAGTTTCATGTTGCAAGATTATTATTTTTTTCTTATAAAATAAGTACATTGTGTTGTTGGGAATAATGCAAATATAGTTGGAAAAAGAAATATTTTATGTTTGCTCAGGTATGAAGAGTCATGTTTTATTTCCCATCAAGTAGTTTTCCTTAGATTTAACTTTCTCTGATAGTTATAATCTTAAGACTTTGTTTACTATGAAGAATGCCTAAAATATTTGACATGATAACATACTTAAAATGTCAAACAGTGAGGATAAAAGTTTAGATACTGACCATAAGGACACCAGGTCAAACAGTGAGGATAAAAACTTACTGATCATAAGCAAAAACGCTACTGCAGAGATCATACAACTTTTTTTACATTTCAGTTTTTTTTTTGTCTTACCATAGAAGTATTGTTTCTGTTTTGAATATGTTTAAAATATGCCATGATAATTGTCAGATATAAAATTTGTTATCACTAATCAATGTGTTACTTTATTAATATAAATAAAAGAGACCACTTTCCATCTCATTCTTTCAAATTGTGCATATGTATTACAAGCCTGAGGCCTTATGTTAGTTAAATAAACATTTTGATATGATTTGCTTCTAGTTAAGACACAGATGACAAATACTATTATTTTTAAAATCATTTTTATTGTAATGTATTGTTAATATATTGCACAAACATGTTTGAAATCTTCTCTGGGTTATCCACTGGATGCATCTTGGTGTAGGTGATAAACTGGCGTCTAGTTCTCTGCAGCTCTGCCATAGTAAACGACCTTGACAGAAATATCTGGGGCATCGAAGTCAAGGTAAAAAGCAACACTTTATTCTTATTTATGACAAAAGACAGGTACCACATATTCATATATGTACAACACTAAATAAAAAATATTGTGTGATGTCTATGTCCATTTATCTTGTGAATGTATTATTGACAGTAGACACCCATCAACCCACTTTTGTAAATACAGTAGAATAACTATTTATAACACCCATCAACCCACTCATTTAAATACAGCTAAATAATTAGTCAAGACACCCATCAACCCACTCATGTAAATACAGTACAATAACAAGAAACATGGCCATGCCACAAAACCAGGTTTTCAACGATTTAATACAAATTATTAAGTGGAAACTGTTTTTCTATTTTTAGTTAAGGTGACCTTGACCTAGATACGACTGGCCCCAAATTCAATCCCAAGCTAAATCTGCATGGAAGCTTGCTGTATCCAAAGTTTCAGCAAGAATTGTTTATTCAAACTGAAGTTATTGAACAGAAACTGTTTTTCTGGTTTTAGTAACAGTGACCTTGACTATTCCAAAATCCAATCCCAAGCTAAGTTTTCATGCAAGCTTGCTTCATTTAAAATTTCATCAAGATAGGTTTATTCAAACTGTTATTGACCAGAACCAGAATTATCATTGAAAACCTGGTTTACTAGTTATGACATCCATTAACCCACTCATGTAAAAACAGTTGAATACTAGTTATGACACCCACCAACCCACTCATATTTTGTCAAGGTCATCTTAGAAACAATAGGTTTCAACAGAATAAATACAGGTTACTTTACCAAACCTGTACCACAGAACAGTTAGAATTTATCAAATACATGCCCTTGCTAATTGGCAAAGGGAACATCTAAGAAATCACACACAAATCATTTTACAAACACAACATTATGTTAATCTGTTTTTACAGTAAAATACTGTTGATAGTGCAAGCAATCATCATCAACTAACTCTTAATATTCCCATATCTCACTTACAACATATGGGTTAGTCTGGTTATAATGGCATATTTATGTATTGTAGGGCTACAAAACAGCATTATGTTGCCAAACCATGTTCTGTAAGGATACCCTATCAGTGGCCCCAGACACACCTATATGGTCACCAGGCACTGCCATCTTCTGTCCCTCCATGATGCTGCCAACAATCTCCTTGGTGATTCGATCCAGCTCATACAAGAAGTTGGTTGATGACAGTGGTTGCTATAGAAATGTGCAAGATTCTCAGATCAGAAATCATATTTTAGGCAGTGATATTTTTTCTTTTTCATTTCCGAAATTTCTCAACCACTCTATATATTATGGCACCTTTTAAAAATTGTTACAAAGTGACAATTCAAAACTTAAAAACAGCAACATTTGTTTATTTTCAGAAAAAAAATTATTAGAAAAGCTGAACATGTGCCACATAATGATATGCTGAGTATACCATATCAGTGTACTGTCAGGCAGCTTGTTGCAAAGAAGGGACTCGGTCCTGGGTGTGACCAATTATTGGGTTCAGTCTCCATGACAACATATTTATTCGATAATGATGTTTCTGGATCAGTTTGCCCTCTGACAACATCCCAGGTGGCTGAATGAGCTGTTATACTGACAGCATATGTATATTATTTTGACTTATACATTTATTTTTCAATGTAAAATGTCCTTATAATTATGAAGCAAACTGAAAAAAAAACACCCAAAGTACAAAAATTTATTCATAGCAAAAAACAAAGACTCATTACTAAAAGTTTTGTTACACAGGCTTATGCTTCACAACACCGATGTTTACTACTTTTGAGCTAAAGTGCATATTTTTGCTTTAATCTTAAAACTGAATGTTTGGTAATGACTAAATAAATAACAAATTTAAGGCCAGTCACCCCTACTTTAACATTTGACTGACATTTGAGTTATTTATCCTTTTCACTGGTAGCATTCTGATAACAAAACCAGACTAAATGAATATTCAAATGGTTTTTATTTATTCCAAACATTTTTTTATAAATTTAGCATTGGTGCACAATTTCCAACATAAGGTTTGTTTAAATATTGTTTAAAATAAGTGAACTGGTAAATGCCTAAAAATTTAGAATTCACTGATTTTAAATCAGCAAAAATATAACAGTAAGAATCATTGTTTTGATTTTGAAAGAATGGTCTGTCATCAGGCATACATGTTCACTGTCACTGTTGATGAACTTCTACACTTGTCCAACAAATCTTTTACTTTGCACAATATCAACAGAACTGACATATACTACAAATAAATGATGTATCATGTGAGAAAATACTTGATGAAAGGATCTAAGTTTGAGATTTTAGCAACATACTGTGATCTTGTGGCCTAGGGTTTATAGTATTCATTAAGACTGAGTGTCCAAACTGGGCTATACAGAAGTTTTATATACATCTTTTTATAATTGGTGGTATTATGTATCAATTTGTAATTTTCTAATAAACAATGTTTCAAACTAATCAAACTTTCTAACAAAGTATAATACAACTCATATCAGAATTAAAGCACAACCATTTTGTTTGTGTTTAAAAAGAGATGATTTATTTTTTTAGAATGGTTTCAATTCCGAACACACTCCAATTCTGAACACTCATTGTAACTTAAAAAGTGTATAGCAGACTAAGAAAAGAGGGTTATTTCCCTTTACACAACATATGTTAACATTCCAAACACTACTAGTCATAATAATTTTATTTGCATAATGTGCCCACAGAATAATATGAAAAAAATATTTTCTTTTACATGAATTTGTGGGATATCTGATTTGGTTAAAAAAAGACACTGATGCCGCTGCCTTTTAGTTTAATAAATTCCCAAATATGTGGAGAATCTCACTATAAATCACAGAAGGCAAAAATCTCCAAATTTGAAATCATAGGTATATGTCTTTGCAAAGTATGTGAAGAGAAAGAAATTTGAAATGTATTTTCATATTCTTTCAGAAAGAGAAAAATTGGCCATACAGCCAAATACAATCTTAAAAACCTTTAAAAACCCATACAGATTGATTTGTGGAACGGAAACATTAACCGTATATATGGCTTAATATGTATTCTTTAATTTATCCTACTATAGTGTTATTGGTTTAAGAACTATACAATAGCGGTATTCAGTACATATATTGTGTACCCTTTGAAACATCATTCCATTTGTATCATTTCCCCTTAATAATAAATTTTTCAACCAAGTCTCATCTTAATCTGACAAAGGACTATTGACTAATGGCTCTGTTTAAAAATGTGACAGATGAATGAAAAGACAAAAGGACAGAAAGATGAAAGGACAACCTAAAATCACCCTCCTTTTGGCTGGGGATAATTAAATCTACTGAGTCTTTCAAAATTTCTTAATAAGAAACACAGAATGGCATTAGAAACTGGAGTTTCTGGTTGCTGAGAAAGCTATTCTTTTTCATGCATGACTACAGATCTGATGTGTTGTTGATAAAGCCATTCTGTCTCATGTATAACTTACAGGCAGCAGACCTGTTGTGTTGTTCATAAAGTTTTTCTTTCATATGCATAACTTACAGGCTCCAGACCCAATGTGTTGTTGATAAAGCTATTATTTTGTATGCATGACTTACAGGCTGCAGACCAGATGTGTTGTTGATAAAGCTATTATTTTGTATGAATGACTTACAGGCTGCAGACCTGATGTGTTGTTGATAAAACTATTCTTTCATATGCATGACTTACAGGCTGCAGACCTGATGTGTTGTTGATAAAACTATTCTTTCATATGCATGACTTACAGGCTGCAGACCTGATGTGTTGTTCATAAAGTTTTTCTTTCATATGCATGACTTACATGCTGCAGACCCGATGTGTTGTTAATAAAGCTTTTCTTTCTTATACATTACTTGCAGGTTGCAGACCAGATATGTTGTTGATAAAGCTTTTCTTTCTTATGCATGACCTACAGGCTGCAGACTGGATGTGTTGTTGATAAAGCTATTATTCGTATGCGTGTCTTACAGGCTGCAGACTGGATGTGTTGTTGATAAAGCTATTATTCATATGCGTGTCTTACAGGCTGCAGACCAGATATGTTGTTGATAAAGCTTTTCTTTCTTATGCATGACTTACAGGCTGCAGACCTGATGTGTTGTTGATAAAGCTATTATTCGTATGCATGTCTTACAGGCTGCAGACTGGATGTGTTGTTGATAAAGCTATTATTCATATGCGTGTCTTACAGGCTGCAGACCAGATGTGTTGTTGATAAAGCTATTATTCATATGCGTGTCTTACAGGCTGCAGACTGGATGTGTTGTCGATAAAGCTATTATTCGTATGCGTGTCTTACAGGCTGCAGACCAGATGTGTTGTTGATAAAGCTATTATTCGTATGCCTGTCTTACAGGCTGCAGACTGGATGTGTTGTTGATAAAGCTATTATTCGTATGCGTGTCTTACAGGCTGCAGACTGGATGTGTTGTTGATAAAGCTCTTTATGTTATGGATTTTACCTAATGAGTTGCTTGTTTAATATACCCAATTAAAGACCCATGTAACAGTAAGTAACCATGTAAACATGATTACTATTTGCAGCAGGTTAGTTGCATGTTCATAAAACAGTGAACAAGCATGCCACTGACCCATATCATGGACAGAACAAGCATGCCACTGACCCATATCATGGATAGAACAAGCATGCCACTGACCAATATCATGGATAGAACAAGCATGCCACTGACCCATATCATGGATAGAACAAGCATGCCACTGACCCATATCATGGATAGAACTAGCATGCCACTGACCCATATCATGGATAGAACAAGCATGCCACTGACCCATATCATGGATAGAACAAGCATGCCACTGACCCATATCATGGATAGAACAAGCATGCCACTGACCCATATCATGGATAGAACAAGCATGCCACTGACCCATATCATGGATAGAACAAGCATGCCACTGACCTTTATCATGGATAGATATAGCTGATCCTACAGTGAACAAGCATGCCACTGACCCATATCATGGAGAGAACAAGCATGCTACTGACCCATATCATGGATAGAACAAACATTCCACTGACCCATATCATGGATAGAACAAGCATGCCACTGACCCATATCATGGATAGAACAAGCATTCCACTGACCCATATCATGGATAGAACAAACATTCCACTGACCCATATCATGGATAGAACAAACATTCCACTGACCCATATCATGGATAGAACAAGCATGCCACTGACCCATATCATGGATAGAACAAACATTCCACTGACCCATATCATGGATAGAACAAACATTCCACTGACCCATATCATGGATAGAACAAGCATGCCACTGACCCATATCATGGATAGAACAAACATTCCACTGACCCATATCATGGATAGAACAAGCATGCCACTGACCCATATCATGGATAGAACAAACATTCCACTGACCCATATCATGGATAGAACAAACATTCCACTGACCCATATCATGGATAGAACAAGCATGCCACTGACCCATATCATGGATAGATATGGCTGATCCTACTCAAGAAACTATCTTATACTTATTAGTGTAAGTAACATACAGGCAAAGTAGAAGCATTGGGTGGTGGAGCTTTACGTCGTAGAAGAGCATCGGCGATGGTTTCGAGGGGTAACACGTCATCCTTCTGGACTACAAATAGTGGACTGTCCCAGCGGTTGTTTGACTTGGGCTCCTCAAACCTCATAATCAGGGCATCCAGCCTGTCCAACAGAATGTGTGAAATATTGAAATGTAAGGGTGAAGGAGTGAATTAATGTTTTAAAACAAGTTTAACAACAGTCTAAACCTTTACTAGTGTTATTAGAACAGCAAACATCTGAAAATGTATAAACATTGGAACAGCAAACATCTGAAAATGTATAAACATTGGAACAGCAAACATTTGAACATATATAAACATTTTAAAATATAACAAACAACAGTGTAAAGTATTTTTGATATTTTAAGAACAGTAGAAAAAGAAAAAGATAACTATCCAAAGAATATGTTATTATATGACTTGACAATAACATTTAATCTGCATAACAAAAGGCACAAAATGGTCTATAAGTTGAATGGTCAATTTGAACTGAATAGAAGGCCAACATCCTAAGATGCATGATATTGTAGCTGTGTACAGCAGTGTTGTAGCTGTGTACTGCAGTGTTGTAGCTATGTACTGCAGTGTTGTAGCTGTGTACTGCAGTTTTGTAGCTGTGTACTGCAGTGTTTTAGCTGTGTACTGCAGTGTTGTAGCTGTGTACTACAGTGTTGTAGCTGTGTACTCCAGTTTTTGGTGAATTGCTGTGTTGTAGCTGTGTACTCCAGTTTTCGGTGAATTGCTGTGTTGTAGCTGTGTACTGCAGTGTTGTAGCTGTGTACTCCAGTTTTCGGTGAATTGCTGTGTTGTAGCTGTGTACTGCAGTGTTTTAGCTGTGAACTCCAGTTTTCGGTGAATTGCTGTGTTGTAGCTGTGTACTGCAGTGTTGTAGCTGTTTACTCCAGTTTTCTGTGAATTACTGTGTACTGCTGTGTTGTAGCAGTGTTGTAGCTGTGTACTGCAGTGTTGTAGCTGTGTACTGCTGTGTTGTAGCTGTGTACTGCAGTGTTGTAGCTGTGTACTGCTGTGTTATAGCTGTGTACTGCAGTGTTGTAGCTGTGTACTGCAGTGTTGTAGCTGTGTATTGCTGTGTTGTACCTGTGTACTGCTGTGTTGTAGCTGTGTACTGCAGTGTTGTAGCTGTGTACTGCTGTGTTGTAGCAGTGTACTGCAGTGTTGTAGCTGTGTACTGCTGTGTTGTAGCTGTGTACTGCAGTTTTGTAGCTGTGTACTACAGTGTTTTAGCTGTGTACTGCAGTGTTGTAGCTGTGTACTACAGTGTTGTAGCTGTGTACTCCAGTTTTCGGTGAATTGCTGTGTTGTAGCTGTGTACTGCAGTGTTGTAGCTGTGTACTCCAGTTTTCGGTGAATTGCTGTGTTGTAGCTGTGTACTGCAGTGTTTTAGCTGTGAACTCCAGTTTTCGGTGAATTGCTGTGTTGTAGCTGTGTACTGCAGTGTTGTAGCTGTTTACTCCAGTTTTCTGTGAATTACTGTGTACTGCTGTGTTGTAGCAGTGTTGTAGCTGTGTACTGCAGTGTTGTAGCTGTGTACTGCTGTGTTGTAGCTGTGTACTGTAGTGTTGTAGCTGTGTACTGCAGTGTTGTAGCTGTGTATTGCTGTGTTGTACCTGTGTACTGCTGTGTTGTAGCTGTGTACTGCAGTGTTGTAGCTGTGTACTGCTGTGTTGTAGCAGTGTACTGCAGTGTTGTAGCTGTGTACTGCTGTGTTGTAGCTGTGTACTGCAGTGTTGTAGCTGTGTACTGCAGTGTTGTAGCTGTGTCATGCAGTGTTGGAGCTGTGTACTGCAGTGTTGTAGCTGTGTACTACAGTGTTGTAGCTGTGTACTGCTGTGTTGTAGCTGTGTACTGCAGTGTTGGAGCTGTGTACTGCTGTGTTGTAGCTTTGTACTGCAGTGTTGTAGCTGTGTACTGCAGTGTTGTAGCTGTGTACTGTTGTGTTGTAGCTGTGTACTGCAGTGTTGTAGCTGTGTATTGCTGTGTTGTACCTGTGTACTGCTGTGTTGTAGCTGTGTACTGCAGTGTTGTAGCTGTGTACTGCTGTGTTACTGCTGTGTTGTAGCTGTGTATTGCTGTGTTGTACCTGTGTACTGCTGTGTTGTAGCTGTGTACTGCAGTGTTGTAGCTGTGTACTGTTGTGTTGTAGCTGTGTACTGCAGTGTTGTAGCTGTGTATTGCTGTGTTGTACCTGTGTACTGCTGTGTTGTAGCTGTGTACTGCAGTGTTGTAGCTGTGTACTGCTGTGTTACTGCTGTGTTGTAGCTGTGTATTGCTGTGTTGTACCTGTGTACTGCTGTGTTGTAGCTGTGTACTGCAGTGTTTAGCTGTGTACTGCTGTGTTGTAGCTGTGTACTGCTGTGTTGTAGCTGTGCACTGCAGTGTTTAGCTGTGTACTGCTGTGTTGTAGCTGTGTACTGCAGTGTTGTAGCTGTGTACTGCAGTGTTGTAGCTGTGTACTGCAGTTTTCTGTGAATTGCTGTGAGGTTTTGCAGCTCCATTTATGTCTTAGGACTTCTATGTTTGTATGCATGAATTGCTAAGGCAAATGTTGTGATCAAGATGAGTCAACTCCTGCTGGGAGCTGTCTGATCAGGATCTGCTCTATATACTGGAGAGTCACAATGGGTCTCGGTATGGGTCAATGGGTCTTGTTGCATGCCAGAAACAAAGCGTTAGTGGGGGGAATTAACAAATGTTGCAGGTAGGGTGTTCACTTAATGGCAGCCAACATACAGCTCTGGAGTGTACTGCTCCTCTTCTGGCCGAGATCTGTTCCAGGATGTCACATCCTCAACATTAGTGGCACAATACACCTGAAATGGATTTATACAATACAGGTATTTGCTGCTGAGTCTCTAGCATTAAATCTTGATATATGTACTTCTACTTGCAGTTATTAGAAATTAACTTTAAATATAAAATGTAAAACAACAAAAGTAGCAGTTAACACAATAAAGTAATCAAGGGTCAATGATCCTTTATTATGTTTCATTTGTGCAAGACAAGAGGCCAGATGCAATGTAACTAAACTTTCAGTCCAATCTATGTATTCATAACAAAAATATAATAGAACCAAAATTGTCTGAAGGATAGGTCACCATTCTCAGACACACCAAGCAACAACTCAGCAAACAATTAATCTTAAATTACAAATTCACTATAGGAATATCTGATCTTTTATTTTTGATTTTGTTACTTCATAAAGTGAGCTTTATTTCACAAATTCCAACCCAGACAAAATATTAACTTACCACGCAATGAGTTGTCTGGCATTCTTTGGATACACAGTATAACTCATACCTAAAGCCTGAAATAAAATAAAATACAGAAACCATAGTTGTCAGAAATATCTGAAGCCAGAAATGGACCATACAATACAGAAACCAAAGCTGTCACAAATACCTGAGGCCTTAAATGGGCCATACAATACAGAAACCATAGCTGTCACAAATACCTGAGGCCTTAAATGGGCCATACAATACAGAAACCATACCTGTCACAAATACCTGAAGCCAGAAAGGGAACATACAATACAGAAACCATAGCTGTCACAAATACCTGAAGCCAGAAATGGACCATACAATACAGAAACCATAGCTGTCACAAATACCTGAAGCCAGAAAGGGACCATACAATACAGAAACCATACCTGTCACAAATTCCTGAAGCCAGAAAGGGACCATAAAGTATAGAAACCATACCTGTCACAAATACCTGAAGCCAGAAAGGGACCATAAAGTACAGAAGCCATAGCTGTCACAAATACCTGAAGCCAGAAAGGGAACATACAATACAGAAACCATACCTGTCACAAATTCCTGAAGCCAGAAAGGGACCATAAAGTATAGAAACCATAGCTGTCACAAATACCTGAAGCCAGAAATGGAACATACAATACAGAAACCATAGCTGTCACAAATACCTGAAGCCAGAAATGGACCATACAATACAGAAACCATAGCTGTCACAAATACCTGAAGCCAGAAATGGACCATACAATACAGAAACCATAGCTGTCACAAATACCTGAAGCCAGAAATGGACCATACAATACAGAAACCATAGCTGTCACAAATACCTGAAGCCAGAAATGGACCATACAATACAGAAACCATACCTGTCACAAATACCTGAAGCCAGAAAGGGAACATACAATACAGAAACCATACCTGTCACAAATTCCTGAAGCCAGAAAGGGACCATAAAGTATAGAAACCATAGCTGTCACAAATACCTGAAGCCAGAAATGGACCATACAATACAGAAACCATAGCTGTCACAAATACCTGAAGCCAGAAATGGACCATACAATACAGAAACCATAGCTGTCACAAATACCTGAAGCCAGAAATGGACCATACAATACAGAAACCATAGCTGTCACAAATACCTGAAGCCAGAAATGGACCATACAATACAGAAACCATACCTGTCACAAATACCTGAAGCCAGAAAGGGAACATACAATACAGAAACCATACCTGTCACAAATTCCTGAAGCCAGAAAGGGACCATAAAGTATAGAAACCATAGCTGTCACAAATACCTGAAGCCAGAAATGGAACATACAATACATAAACCATAGCTGTCACAAATACCTGAAGCCAGAAAGGGAACATACAATACAGAAACCATAGCTGTCACAAATACCTGAAGCCAGAAATGGAACATACAATACATAAACCATAGCTGTCACAAATACCTGAAGCCAGAAAGGGAACATACAATACAGAAACCATAGCTGTCACAAATACCTGAAGCCAGAAAGGGAACATACAATACAGAAACCATAGCTGTCACAAATACCTGAAGCCAGAAAGGGACCATAAAGTATAGAAACCATAGCTGTCACAAATACCTGAAGCCAGAAATGGAACATACAATACATAAACCATAGCTGTCACAAATACCTGAAGCCAGAAAGGGAACATACAATACAGAAACCATAGCTGTCACAAATACCTGAAGCCAGAAATGGACCATACAATACAGAAACCATAGCTGTCACAAATACCTGAAGCCAGAAAGGGAACATACAATACAGAAACCATAGCTGTCACAAATACCTGAAGCCAGAAAGGGAACATACAATACAGAAACCATACCTGTCACAAATTCCTGAAGCCAGAAAGGGACCATAAAGTATAGAAACCATAGCTGTCACAAATACCTGAAGCCAGAAAGGGACCATAAAGTACAGAAACCATACCTGTCACAAATACCTGAAGCCAGAAATGGAACATACAATACAGAAACCATAGTTGTCAGAAATATCTGAAGCCAGAAATGGAACATACAATACATAAACCAAAGCTGTCACAAATACCTGAAGCCAGAAATGGAACATACAATACATAAACCAAAGCTGTCACAAATACCTGAAGCCAGAAAGAGAACATACAATACAGAAACCATAGCTGTCACAAATATCTGAAAGTATTATGTAAGCTTGATAGTACTAGGAGAAAGCTTACACACATATGCAAACATTAACCTACATATATAATATAAGGGAATGCAGCAAAAGTTAAAATTCTGGTATACTGCACTAAGTTATTGTACAGGTACATACACACTAATCAGAGGCTCAAAAAACTAACAGACTTAAGTTAAAAATCAACATAGGTGGAGTTACAGTTCTCATGCATTACAACACTACCCTACTGATCACTAGGTTACCAAGTTTGAAGTGAATCTTTGCAGAAGTATAAGTTATCCTTGGACAAGCAAGTTGAATGGGCAGATGAATTGAACTACGTGTATCAATAAAGTTAAAAATGAAGAGTATATGCTTCCCATTACGGGGAGGGTAATTACTATACGAGCTTGAATGTGAGTTATCTGATTACATAACAGTTGCATATTTCTTACCTTTTATATAGTTTAATGAATCCAGAATTATCACTTGTTCTTTGTTGAGGTCTCTAAAAGGAAGAAATTTAAGTTGATTAAACCAAGTGTGAAATTCAAAAAATTTAGAAAGGTGTTTCAATGATATGGTCACAACCCAAAACCTGCTAGATTCTCTAGCCATATTTCTTGGTACCAATGCATGTGGTTATGAGAAGGTAACTAAGAGTTTAATACACTGGAACTCTATTATAACACTTCAGTCCTAACATGCTGGTTAAATGATATTGTTGAAAAAAGTGTTTTTTATTCATATGTATATAACTGCATGAGACTGCATACAAGTACAATGAATCAGTTATGATTTGTAGTGGTAAAGAAGAAAAAAAAGTAGGAAATATAAGTTTCAATGTGCAAGGCCTACCTTGGATTATTAAATATGGTAAATAAAGGAGTACACTATGCTTGATGAATTACTTTTCCCTTAGTTAAAAGCATACATTGTATTCCTATTCATTTTTTAATATCTCACTAAACAATTTGGCAACAGGAAGCTAATAATTGGGGAAGGAACCACACCCCTCAAACTTCCGATTGTATCTGTTATTCCATAAATGCCCCACATGTGGGATGGAAAACAACCAATGCCCTACCAGTGAGCTGGAATACCACCAACAGCCCACAGGTGAGCTTGAAAACTACCAACAGCCCACTGGTGAGCGGAAAAACTACCAACAGTCCACTGGTGAGCGGGAAAACTACCAACAGCCCACTGGTGAGCGGGAAAGCTACCAACAGCCCACTGGTGAGCGGGAAAACTACCAACGCCCCAAAGGTGAGTGGGAAAACTACCAACAGCCCACTGGTGAGCGGGAAAACTACCAACACCCCAAAGGTGAGTGGGAAAACTACCAACAGCCCCTAGGTGAGCTGGAAAACTATCAACACAGCACAGGTGAGCTGTAAAACTACCAACAGACCACAGGTGAGCTGGAAAACTACCAACAACCCACATGTGAGCTGGAAAACTACCAACACGGCACAGGTGAGCTGTAAAACTATCAACACAGCACAGGTGAGCTGTAAAACTACCAACAGCCCACAGGTGAGCTGGAAAACCACCAACAGCCCACAGGTGAGCTGGAAAACTACCAAAGCCCCACAGGTGAGCTGGAAAACTACCAACAGCCCCCAGGTGAGATGGAAAACTACCAACAGCCAACAGGTGAGCTGGAAAACTACCAACCACCCAAAGGTGGGCCGGAAAACTGTCAACACCCAACAGGTGAACTGGAAAATGACCAACAGCCCACAGGTGAGCTGGAAAACTATCAACACCCAACAAGTGAACTGGAAAATGACCAACAGCCCACAGGTGAGCTGGAAAACTAGCAACAGCCCACAGGTGAGCTGGAAAACTAGCAACAGCCCACAGGTGAACAGGAAAAAGACCAAAAGCCCACAGGTGAGCTGGAAAACTATTAACACCTAACAGGTGAACTGGAAAAAGATCAACAGCCCACATGTGAGCTGGAAAACTACCAAAGCCCCAAAGGTGAGCTGGAAAACTACCAACGTTCCACAGGTGGGCTGGAAAACTACTTACAGCCCCCAGGTGAGATGGAAAACCACCAATGCCCTACCAGTGAGCTGGAATACCACCAACAGTCCACGTGAAGCTGGAAAACTACCAACAGCCCACAGGTGGGCTGAAAAACTACCAACAGCAACCAATACCCCAGTGGTGAGCTGGAAATTCACCACACCCCATAAGTGGGCTGGAAACACCAATTCTTCACAGGTGAGCTGGCAAACCACCAACAGCCCACAGGTGTGCTGAAAACTAAAGGTCCAATGTCCCACAGATGGGCTGGAAAACCTATCCACATATCAGTTCTTGCTCTGACTGGGAATCGAACTGATGCTGTGCATGTTATAAAGTGATAACTCTCTATAAGCTTGTTCGCCCCCAATCCCATCAAAGAACATATATTTATATATGAAAAGGTTATTAAAATTAAACAAAACAGGACCATTACCTTTGCACTGCTGATTTAAGATTTCCTCTAACTAGCTTCTCTTGTTTCGAATCTGTAAACAAAAATACTATATATACTATAAATAAAGCAGTTTGACAAACATCCATAAGAGGAACTATAACAAGAGGGCCATGATGACCCTTAATCATTCACCTGAGGATACAGGCTTTTAATAGGCTCATATCTGGCATCAAGTAATTGTTATTTACTATTAAAATCTTTGGTGAAGATTGGACCTTTAGTGTGGCCTCTGGGCCGATAACATTTTGTAGAATTTTACCTGGTGACCTATTGAATCCATGTGACCCACTTCAAAATATATCTACGATTTCATACTGGCAAACATTCTGGCAAAGTGTGGTGAAGATCCGGCCATCAATGTGGCCTCTAAGCTTTTTCACAAGGTTTTTTAAAAATTTGACCTCGTGACCTACTTTATGACCCCACGTAACCTTGTTACAAATTCACAAAAGATTTCTTGCAGGCAAACATTCTGGCCATGTTTAGTGAAGATTGGGCCATAAGGGTGGTCTCTATTGTATTCACAATGTTTTTCACAAACATTCAGAATTAAGGATCTGGCTATCAATAACTGTACAGATCACATTACATTAAAGAAACATGTGTAAATGTATGTACTTATAGTTTAAAAGATTATTGTTTGAAATACAAACACTGTGTAAGTGTTTTCTACTGTTGCAGTCTACAAAAGAGTAAAACTACTGCCACTGCAAGTTTTCAGGTAAAAAAAGAAAGATTTGAGAATATTAGATGCCAGAATTTTGATTTCAGACTGCATCTGAACTTATTACATTTAGTGCGATTATAAATATATATTGGTGGTATATGAGATTATATTAAGAAAGAAGATTTTAGGTAATGGTTAATGCAATTATAGTTAAAGCACTAAGTTGTTATGAAGGTGTTTTTCTTGTGGTCAATGATTAACAAATCGCTCTATGTAATCATACATAAAGTACGCCATGAAGAGTGTATTCTCTATATACTTACTAAGCACAAATGATGTAACAGGTAAACATAGAAAAATGGTTTAATCTGTCTAATGAAAAACACAACATTATAAAACAAACATAAGTGGAGACACATATTAGATATGCTTTTGACTCATAGCAATAATAAATGAACAGAAGGAATGAAATGAAGTGTTGCTTATAGAAATGATGTGATCAAATATTTGCCCAACTTATTGTTACAGTTATTTGTTTTGTTGTAATACGTTGGTGAAAAAAAAAAAAATGATGAAATCATTTATCCTCTTATACAACTATGGGCACCAGGAGGCAGGTGTGTGCAAAGAGGGCACCTACCTATGCATTTAAACAAGGTATTTACATGCACATTTTTTACCTCTTTATTTTTAGGTTAATATCTTAGCTGAGTGTGATTTAAGTTGATTTTTTTATATAAATTAAGATGATTGCTCACTTGGGTTATATATATATATATATATATATATATATATATATATATATATATATATATATATATATATATATATATATATATATATATATATATATATAACCCAAGTGAGCAATCATATATATATATACATATATATATATATATACATACAAATAAGTGTAAGTATTTACAGCCTTAAATTAATGCACATAGATGAATACTGCTACATTTTTCTTGATCTGCACAACATTAATTGGCACTTCGATAACAAATAGATGATTCAGTTCATCTTATTTGCAGCATAGCATAAAACTAGTACTATTAGTGCTAGTGTTTGATGTATAATTAAAGTTTTTAATCGAGTGAGGTATGATTATATTTAAACTTGACACACATTATGTGCATATATTAAAAATATGCTAAATATGTTCTTGTTACAGGATACAATGACACTATATAAAACAAAATTAGGATAATATCTCGGACTACGAAGGGTAAACATAATATTTTGTTTCACTATAAGTTTAGTCCAATGGAAGGTGTGTTAAAAGAGGTCAATTGTTACATAAGTTTGCAAAGTATATAATAAATGCATGAAATATAGTATGAGTATCATACAGTTTTTTATATTGTTTTGATAATAATTCAAGTATTGTACATTATATTAAATTTATCAAGAGCAAGAAATGGCCATGCCAGAAAACCAGGTTTTCAACAATTTACAACTCCAAACTGAAGTTATTGACCGGAAACTGTTATTCTATTTTTAGTAACAGTGATCTTGACATTGACCTGACTGGCCTTTAATCCAATCCAATGCTAAGTTTGCACGTAAACTACCTACAAACAAAATTTCAGCAAAATAGCTCCATTTTAACACAAATTATTTAGTGGAAGCTGTTTTTCTATTTTTAGTAACAGTGATTTTGACCTTGACCCGACTGGCCAAAAATCCAATCCTAATTTGGGTCATCATGTAAGCTTGCTATATCCAAGAATGGTTATCTAAACTGAAGTTATTGACTGGAAACTGTTTTTTCTATTTTTTGTAACAGTGACCTTGATCTGACTGGCCCCAAATCCTATCCTAAGCTAGGTCTTTATGCAAGCTTGTTATATCCAAAGTTTCAGCAAGATTTGTTTACCCACACCAAAGTTATTGTTAAAAACCTGGTTTAAAATAGAACAAACAAAAATGAAACAGAGGGGTTGAATAGGTTCATAGAATAGGTTGGGGTCAGATAGTCAAGGGGTCTAATAGTCGCGTACCTCATACATGTTATACAATGACTCAATTTTCTAATAATTTAAGCTAAGAAGGCGGATGGGTTTGTACATTTAACCCTTTTTCAGAAAGAATTGATTGGCTGACATTGAAACCTCCACCATTTAAATAATATGTGGTAATTTATTTTCTTCAAAGCATGATTGTCTTCTTATAAAGCTGATGAGCGAGTACAGTACAATGACACCACTCAAGGCACAATTTATAACACAAGATCAAATCATTCAAAAATCATAGCCATAATGGAAGCTGCATATTACACTTTAAACTTGCAACAATGGCCCGAAGTGCATCAGAAGGTTAAATGTAAACAGCCTCACTGTGAATCTTTAAAAAGAATTTAGCTCCATGTGTTGTCATCCAGTAATGTTTTTAGAAGCAGAAACAGCCAATTTCAATAAACAATTTAGTTGAGGCATGGAAAGCGCAACATGCTCTTCTGACAACCATATACAACCATATAGACAAGATTTTTGCACATAAAATGCAGGAAGTGCACAAGCGCAGACATGGTGATACATCTGGTAGATTAAATATGAGCATCTAAAAAGCTTCCTGGGTAATATGAAAATGATTTAGATATGTCACACATATTTGAATCCTTAATTAATTCCATACAAAAGGTGTGCCAGACTGACTTTTCTGTGGTCTGATTCATTAAACTGAATGCCTAAGCACTTAACCACAGAAGTATCTGGCTATCAGACATGGCCAAATAAAAAGAAAGTTAAAAAACGATTAATGAACAATGACATAGTTTAGAAAATTTATTTCTTTATTTACCAAACTGTCGAATTTTGGCTAATTGTTCATATCTGTTAGAATACTGTTATAAACGTTTTCATTATTACTTGGGACTAAAATTGTTGCCAGTTTGTAACCACTAACTGCCTGAAAGCACACACAATCTGAAACTACTTCCATGTAAATAAACCAGCTTAACCTTCATATACTTCGTTCTTCTGAACACCGATACTGCTATCGTCGATAACTTTAACATCTTTATGACACACTGCCTCTAAATAGTCTCTTAGTTGCTGCGCTGTTGTTGTTTTTCCACTTGATGGGAACCCACACATTAAAATGAGTGGCATGTTCCTGAATGTGTATGTGTTTACACCGGAACCGGAACTGGCCAATGAATTCAAAGTGGGGGAGGGGACGTAGTCTGGTTCCCAGCTTCTATTGTAAACATTAAGGGCAGGTAATCCAGACTAGAGGGGACGGCGTAGTCTGGTTCCCAGCGTACCATCCTTCGCAATAGTACGTCTGGCTGATGCTAACAATGGCGGCCTCCGCTGTGTTAGAAACTAACACGGTAATGTTTGGTGTTATAACCTTTGCAAGTGTGCCAAGAAGTTAATACTCTATAATTAAGACATTATTTTTCTGTGAATGTATCATTTTTAAAATGTTTAGTATGAAATATTGTTTTTGAGCGCAGACTAAAGTGTACTAATTTTCGGATAATGATAATGTTCATTGCCGTGGTGATTTCGGATAGGAGTTACTTTATCATTATCACATCCATAAATTTACGGAAAAAGCATCTACGGCTGTCTAAGGTAAAACATTATTCAGGGAGCACATGTCCCCAGACATATAGTATTTATAAAAACACTAGTCCAGAACTTGGCAACAATGAGCTGGTTGGTGACCAGTGACACCCCTGTATAAGCAGATAATACTCCAGGTTGGAATAAAAGGTTACACTTTAATACATTTTTCTTTCAAGGTGATATAAGCAAAAATAAATAACCTTTCCAACCTGGAGGGGGACCAAGAACCTTGGATTTAGTAAAGGTTTTTCAAATATACTTTAATCAAATACTCTTAAAAGAGAGGCCTGAAATTTATATTTCCTCATAATCTATCAATCACAGTCAAAAATATGTTCACTTTTTGTTAAATGTTTATTGTTGTTATGCTGTGAAAGATGAGCTCAAAGTATTTTTGTTGTTTTACAGCTCAAGCTAATCCAACCTGCATTAGAAGAATATAATAGAAAATTCAAGCAAAGTATACCAGCTTTAAAATCTTTACAAGAGGAAACACTACAGTATTTGCTTTCTGGAGAAGACACTTTCTGTTGTTTACCAACTGGGTATGGAAAATCTGTGATTTATGAATTATTGCCATTTCTTGACAAGGGTTGCTTAGTCATAATAGTAGTTCCGTTAAATGCAATTATGGAACAAGGTCTGCAGAAATTATCAGGCGATGCTATTTCAAGAAGTCCTGGAAAAACAGATCTTAACAAATTGAAGTACAGTGATTACCATTATATCTTTGCTCACCCAGAGCATTTATTAAACAACAAAACAGTAAATGAAGCTCTTCAATTCATTGGTCAAAAAAGAAAGGTTTACTTAATTATTGATGAGGCACATTGTATTCTAGATTGGGGGCAAGATTTTAGACCAGATTATGCCCAAATATACCAGCTGCGGTCAGTAGTTGAGTGCATTGTTTTGGCATTATCAGCAACAGTAACTGAACAAGGCAGGGCTCAAATTGCTAAGAATCTTCAAATGAGAAGCTACAAAACTGTAACAGGTAGTCCTGCAAAAGATAATATTGTTTTAATTGTTGAAAAGAGACCAAGTCCAACTGCCAAGGGGAATTCATCAGTGACACCCTATGATTATATCTTTAAACCTCTTATAGAGGAACTGAAAGACAAACTAGACACATTTCCCATTACCATCATTTACTGCAAAAGTTCAAACTGGCTGGGATACGCCTATGAAATGGCCAGGAGAATGCTTGGAACGGAATTCTACCAGGGTGACAAGTCTCCGGAGAATGCTCGTGTGGCTATGTACCATGCAAACATGGAGAAAGATTCTGGACAGATATAAATATGTTTGTTCAATGTTCTAGATCATTTTAGCTTGACTATTAGAAGAATAACGAGAGCATATCCATCTCATACATGTGTCCATATCCACATTTTGCTAAACTCCCTTGATAAATTGCTTTGAACATTTTCACACTTATTAACAATCATGACCCTTAACCTAAGGAGTGAGGGTAACTATGTTAAACAATTTGTCAAAATTGTCTGCCTTTGTGGACTATATACAAGAGTGCTTTCATTTTACAATCAAGCCTTGTGTTGTGCTATATACAATATGGCATTTGTCCTTCAATGCTTGAACATTCCAAATTGGCCTTTAATAGTTCTAGAAAGTGCATAAATTTAACTTTAATTCTGTTCTGTTTGAACCCTGGTACATCCACATTTTACATCTTAAGGACCAAGTAACACATATCTTTAACAAGTATTATTGCATACAAACTCAGTTATTACACGTTTTACAAGTGTATGATTCAGGCTAAAAGTGTATGTGGAGTGTTGGTTAAATTTTATGCAATAATAGCAACTATGTATCTTTTCTCGGGCCTAAGTATCTGCAGTGGCCCTTTAACACAATAAAGCCCAAACGCTTCGCGTTCAGTCTTTATTGTATTTGCACGCCACAGCAAATGTTAACGCCCGGAAAAGGTGCATTATCCCTATAAAATAAATAATAAGATGTTGAAAATGCCTGTTTGATTTTTTACAGCTGAAGAATCTTATCATTTCAAGTCTAAAAAAGTCTGCTGAAGAGTGTCCTTTAAAGCTACTCTTTGCATCTGTTGCACTTGGCATGGGAGCAGACTTGCGAAATGTGCAGAGAGTGATACATGCTGGTCCACCAACATGCCTTGAAAGTAAGTTATGTGTACCAAACAAAGTAGCCATACATAACCAGCTCTTTTTACCATGTGGGTGGCAAAAACAGTTTTCATTCTGCTCATAATCTACTTGTAAGTGTAAAGCATTGCATTCTAGTGGTTAATACATTTGATTAAAACCGCTTGTTCCAATTCAATCCTTGCTCTGGGCACTAGATCTTTTTATTTAGATTGATCATAAATAATGCTCAAAGGCCATTCTTTTCTTAACTTGTATACCAGCAGAGATATGACTTAACACTGTTGAACCTGCATTAAATCAAGGAAACCTAAACACCTCGGTAAGGTCAATAACTTGTACAGCCCGTGTTCACAAAACAATTCAAGATAAATTTGTTCTCTCAGCTGACATTAAGTATGAAATTAACCAATCAAATTTCAGTATTAATGTTGATGTCCATTAGCCAATATCAAACTTATTAAATATTGCAAATCAGTCTCAAATATTTTTGTTAACATCGGGCTAGAATGCACCAAAATTACACAACTCATATGTGCATTATTTCACAATTTGATGAGAAAGGTGGGGCAAGTGAATATTGGGATCAATAAGTGGAAGGTCAAGATCACTCGCCATATCATTTTATTTCTCTATGAATGCTCTTCATACCCATACATACTAGTATTTGTAACGTACAATACATATAAATATACACATTTAAAAGTATAGTTAAACTAACAATACACAGGATAAAAAGATGTCCTGTAGATTTTTATTTTAATTGATAGAAGTGTAAAATAACAATAAACTCAATAGTTTTCACCATATTGGACCTTCAGGAATATTAAAATGATGTTGTCGATTGGGGACAACTTTAATAATGACCGCATCTTTTTCTCTCTATATATATTCATAATTTTTATTGAAATCTTAAATGTGCACCATGTAATATATATTTTGCAGCCTATATACAGGAAATAGGACGTGCTGGAAGGTCTGAATGCAGTGCAGAAGCCATTCTTTACTATAACAACAATGACTTAGCACAGCCATCAATGAGATCAGATATAAAGACATAGTATGATACTGTACTAAACCAGACAAGTGCCGACGAGAAGTGATTAATGAACATTTTGGCTTCAAAACCGAGGTAAAACCAGACCAGTGTTGCAACAACTGCCATTCCCATCTTGGTCTAACATATGACTTTTCCAAACTAAGTTTATAAAACGTTGTAACAATAAGTTGAAGAAAAGTCTTCAAAAATCTGCAATGCCTAAAGCTATGATATTTGGATAGCACATATAACTTTGTGGAATGTTTTGTTTCTAATTTTGCTTATTACCAGATATGGCATTTTTGTGCAGATGTGCAGTTAAAGCAAATAAATTTTGTAAAAATGAACTTTGACCTTGAATGACTTTGAACTTTATTCAGTGACTAGTTTCTATTGTTACAATTTAAAACCGTGGCCTTCAATTTGTCCATTGAATAAAACTGTTTTTGATTACCATGTTCAAGCATATTTAAACATGACAATTACCTTTAAATATGCATATAGCTCAATTTGGTCATGTAATACATTTCTTCATACAAGTTCAAAGTAGTTATGTACATACAAAATAAACATCAACAGAAGAGTGTTTTATCTTGATTTAAACCAATTCAGTGTTTTTACAACAATGTACACATAGTTAAACTATATACAGGCAGTTTTTTTTTCAGAAATGGGATTTATCATGTGGTATTTCCTGAGAATGCAGGTTATAAAACATATTTTCTGTCTTTTTTGGCAAACATCAGATAAAGCAATGATTTCCAGCAATTTTGGTAATTTCTGAAATAGAAATTTTTTAAGGTTCCCCGTACTTCAATATTGTGCTGTCTTATTTCACACATTTATTGTGTGTTTCCTCTGAAGCAGTGTTCCTGGTTTTTACGTGGGTCATCTTTGAGCGCCGACTGCCTATCTATCGTCGGTGCGCATTACATGTTATGGATAGTTCCACAATTTTTCAAGCTCCTCCCCATGCGGCATATTTTCTTTTAACTTGTGATAAGGTTTATCACAAACAGGAAGTATGCTTTCTTTTGTATCAATTCTAGAATGGATCACTTTCAATAAACATTGTTCACTCAAAATTCATGGTAACAAATTAGTTTATTGAACAATAAAACAAATTTTAGGTGTTAGCAGCTGGCCTCCAGAATATATTAGAAGATGGTAAGTTATACAAATATATCAAAATATCTCTTCAAATACATATAATAGTTGTTAGAAATGAAAATTTTGCTTAAAACCTTTATATTTTCACATTTTTCCTTCGAATAGACAATTCGCTTTTTTGCCATTAGGATATATCTTCTATATATAACGGCTACTGTGTTAGTAATGCAGTAGATTATGCTAAGAAAAACAATGTTTTACCAAAGATTTTGTCAACTTTCTCACTTCAATTAAGGGGTCATTAATAATGGATTTCTCCACTGAACATATCTAGACCAGTATTTACTGTTTATTTTATTATTATTTTTTTATTTGAGCATCTGGAGGCGTGCTGCTTTAATAACAAACAAAACAAATTTAATATTGCATTATCGTTCAATTGTTGTTTATTTTGTTTATCGATACTAATCTGTCATGAAATGTCAAAGAATAACCAACAAGTTCTTGCATAATTTGTCTGCTTTAAATGTCCGGTAAAAAAATCGAAGGATGGAGTAACTAATATCATAATACTCAATTGTTTTTTTGAAAGTAATAATAAGGGGTGATCATCCAATTCACAAGAAAATATCTGTTCCTCTCAAGTTCATTCCAATTATAGAATTTTTGCTAAACGAAACAACATTTAACAATGAAAAAATTCATGAAATTTCAATTAACACCTTCTGTGCCGTTTGCTCATTTGCTAGGGCCATGCTTATAACTCTCTGCAGTCTGGACAATTCATGAAATCTTTGTTTCATTAACATCCCATAAACACATCCCAGGACAGGAACAATAGCCTCTGTCGCTGTTGTGGAACCAATCTTTCCGGTTGGAAAGGATACTGCTAGCAGAATCTCAGTGAGAAAGGTTTGTTTTTCTATCATTTCATTCACAACTTCTTCCCAATTAAATTCCTTCAGATTTTTATACTGTTTATGATGTAAAACACTATGCCTTGATGCACAATCTTTTGCCTCTAATTCAGTATCTTGTAAAATCAATGTTTTAATTTGATGTCCTAGGGATGAAGAAAGAATCTCTCTGGCTGTCTGTTTGGAACTCCCGGTCCCTGTAATTTGTAAATAAAATCAACTAAGTCACTGCAGCATTTACAGATGTTATGAAAACACAAGCCATTTATATATGGAAATTTCTATACTGTATAATGTTATCTTTAGAACTACACATGTATTACTAAAGAACTACACTGATTTATCGAGATGCCTTCAACTTTAACTTTGCATCTATGCCAATGCATTCTTTTTATTTCGAACAGTATGTTTTGCAATATACAATTTAAGCAAACTGGCACAACTGCAAATATTTCATAGCCAGTGACTTAATTTTTTTATTATAACCAAGTGTAGTCATAACTTCTAAAACTTACATATTATGTCCACAAGTCTTGCTTTTTCAGTGTGGTTTATGTCAGCATACTCCCTTAAACGCTGGACAGCTACATCGTTAATGGCTTTTGCTGTTTCACTTGGATCATCCTGAAGAGAAAACATGCATTTTGATGAAATTGTAAACAAATACATGTACATTCTTTCTTAAAAAATGCTTAGTTGATTTATAATAACAGCAAAAAGTACACATAGTACAAATGTAGTCATTGTAGCATCTGGCCAAGAAGCACAGTTGGTGAGCCAGTAAGGAGGGGTAGATTCAATCCTAATTTTGGCCCCACAATTTGTAGCACTGTTTTGATCGTGATCAGCAACATGTATAATAATGGATAATTGTCGGCAGTTTACTTCCTAAAAACAGTAAGGATTGATACACATGAAGATATATGCACATGGGTTACTTCTCAAGTTAAAATATACATAACTGACAAGCGCTGTGGCAAAACTAGACTTAAAGACATATTTTATGAATTGAATGTTTTTGCATCATTATTCTTTAAATATAGCCTCGAGAAGATATGCACTTCTGAAGTTAAATAATAAATGAGTCAACATTTTAGAGAGAGTTTAATGAGGACAAAAGATGTGATGTCATTTTGCAATTTGCTCATTTACACCAATAGTCTTAGAATCATTGCCATGGAAACATTGATGGGCAGTTTTCATAACGATAACTAAGTATTGGTCGCATTAAGGTTTATGTATAGACTTTCTTTACCTTTTTCCAATGGCCAATAACAGCAATATTGTACATAAAATCAATATGGGGTTATCATCAAATTAAATGGCATGATAACATCTACTTCATAGTTATATGATGAACAAAACAATGACGTTATTGGCCAATGAAAAAGTATATACAAAGTCTATACAAGAACCTAAAGTCTGGATTTCGCATGTTGCTCCTCACATATACCTTTAAGTCTTTCTTTGGCTCCCAGAAAACCCATTCACCCTCAGTCTGACTGTGCTCACATCTGTGTTAAATATAAGACAAGTTACACAAAATACTTCAATAAAGCACTCAGTATTAAGTTTCTTCACTGTTACATTTAACTTACAAAATAGAAAATGGTCATCATATGAACATTAATGTACTGGGAGTTTCCAGTGGCATTATCATTTATGTTTTGGAGCATAAAGATTGCTAAATTGCACTTCATAAACGTAGATGCAAAATTGAAAGTCTATATATAACATGTGCAAAAAGGAACTGATTTCTATACCTCTGTCTATTTATCAAAGACATTTCTGTCTGTGTCTCCATATTTCTTGTTGCTTGTGGTGATGACTTCTTCCCATTCAGCTCTTAGCATGGATCAATACTAAGCCTGTTGTAAGCATTTCTACAGGATGCACCTGTTGAATAGACACAAATATTAAATGCACTGTCAACTGTAACGGGGGAAATGCAGGAATAGTGTGGGGAAGGACCTGTGTTTTGCATTTTTCAATGGTTTTGCTATAGTGATAAATAAAGCAAGAGATAAGGCAATTGATATTTCCCTGTAGTGCAGGGCATTTGGCACGGGTTTGAGCTTCTAGCTACCCCCCACGACAGGGACTTTACTTTTAGTTTTTTAAGTAGTGTAAGCTTACATTCATATAGTAAATAACTTCATAAAGAAGTTCAAGTGTTTTACCTGTCCTCATGCTATCTGGAAATCTTAGATTGACTGTCTTTGCACATCTGGCCCAGAAACTGTTGTCAGATTCACTATCTTCTGGTGATGATGTCGCAACAAACTGCTGCAAAAACTTTTTTTCATCTATAGACCATTTTGACCTTTGAACACCGATCAAACTGTCAGATGATTTCTGTAATTAGATAGAATTACATAAGAAAATATAATATTAAGTACCGTAAAGCAGAGTAAGGTCTTGGTCTGCAATCCAAAATATTAAACAGGCTGAAGAGCTTAGTGCTTATGCAAATTAACATATTCTATGAACTCAGTCTGCCATGTTCACTGTTTTATTCTTGTATAAGTACTATGACTAAGACCTTAATTTACCACAATGAACGAGTACAGATAGAGGTACAACTAACGAGATTATGAATAATGTGAAATTTATACAAATCATATGATAAAAATGTAAACCATTAGCACTTACTTTTTGAAGTTTCTTTTGTGTTTGAGTTGGTATTTTTCCTGTTGGGGTTGAACAAATCCTTTTTCTTTTTTTAGATGGGGTTTTTCTTATGCTGTAATCATGATCACCTGACTGGCTGAATAAAAGCTTGGCGACCTCTCATTGGTAGAATATCTATGATCCTCAACCTAAAAATGAAATAAATAAATTAATAAAATTAAAAACACCACATTCTTTTACAAATTATATTGTACATGAATAATCTACTTAACTTCATAGTCTTTTGAAAGTTGTGAACTTTTCATTTCATGACAGTTTGAATTCTAATCATTTTCACAGTTTAGTCAAATATAATATCATAATAATCATAATGTTAAGAAAATAAAAACAAAAGGTATTTAAAAAAATGTTTTTTTCTAATACAGTGTAATATCATTTAGAAACAATATGTTAGGCAACATGCCCATTATAATATGTAACTGATTAAGGCGAGTATAGGATTAACGATGCAATTATATTAATATCCGAACTTCCTATAGCTAATATAACCGTCCGAAAACATCGACACTATTCTACTAACAAATTTCTAGAAACAGGTAATGTACCATTTAAAATTACTTATTGTAATCGCTTATATGAACTAAGTTATGATCATAATAAAAATATCTTTCGAATGGCACAGCGATAAATTATAACTCGTGCTTCGCTAAATGTGTCTGTAAACTTACATTGGCGGTCGCCATTTTCAGCCTGTGCCTGACCCGATAACGTAGTGAAAGAGATAAAACTGTTAAAAATTTAACAAAAAAGAGACGCGCTCCCAGAGTTCGTCATCGTGGAGGAAGGAACCATTAGGAGGGCGTCGCGCCTGATAGAGAAAGTCGGATACTCATACACGAAAAAGGTATAATTAAACACAAAAAGTAACTTTATAATGAAAATTGTATGAAACTATTGAATAAATATAAATACATTATTAAATTTCCGTACGCCGCTTTTATATTAAACACTACAGAACTAAATGTAGTTTGTTTATACATATTTTTATTATTTGTCTTCCAGAGGGACACGACGAAAGGCAGCTACTGGGTATGTAGCATTCGTAATAAGAACACGAGGTGTCCGGCATCAGTTATACAGACTGGAAATTCATTTCAGAGGGGCATCCATAACCACAACCACTCTATGGACCCGTCCGTTACAGCGGACACTCAACTAGCCAAAGATGTAAGTAACCATGAATCTATATTATATAAATATAAATATATGCAAGATATTTTAATATCTATGTAGATTATATATATATATATATATATATATATATATATATATATATATATATATATATATATATATATATATATATATATATATATACATATTTATATTCTTATATTCTTATATTATATTAAAAACTATATAAAACTTATATTTCAGGTGAAGAATGATGCTGCAGAAAACATTTTCCAACCAGCTATGGGTGTTGTGGAAAACAAACTGCATGCCATTCCTGAGGGGTTTCCGCACATCCCCAAGCCTGAGGTCCTGGCACGGAAAGCAAATAGGTTCAGACAGAAGATGCGTCCAGCTGATCCTGTAGACGTAAACTTCGAGGTAAATAACACCATTTGGTAACTTTTCTTGTTTTGTTTATTTTTTTATTTTTAATATTTATTTTTATTAAATATAATTATGTTATTTTTTTTATAAAAGTATTTTTTTATTTCAGCTTGCAGAGGAGCATCTCCCATATGGATTTTTACGGACCGATTTGACAGTAGATGGCGCTAGGCACTTGATCTTCGCCACCGACAGACAGCTAGATCTTCTCAGCCAAGCAAAGACGTGGTATGTTGACGCAACATTCAAGGTCATCAGGAGGAAGGAGGTGTTTGATCAGCTGTTTGGAATTCATGCTTTCGTGAAAAAAGACGACAACACAAAACAGGTCCCTCTTGTGTTTGTCTTCATGTCAAGGCGGAGGAAAAAGGACTACAAAAAGGTGCTGAAGGTATGTATACATTTATTACTTAACTATTATTAATGAACAAAAATGAATTTACATAAATTGAGCAGTATTAAGCGCATTAAGTTAACAGTGTTAAAGGCTTTTTTTATTTGTAGAAAATCAAGAAGATGATGCCAAAGACTCCTGTTGTCTCAAGCTTCATGCTAGATTTCGAGGCGGCAACCTGGCAGGCGTTGAGAAGAGTTTTTCCACAGGCGACAATTCGAGGCTGCGCATTCCACTGGGCACAAGCTGTCTGGAAGCGAGTACAGGTAAAATACAATTTATATATAATTTTAATAGTTTTAAGTAAACTTATTACATCGATAAGAATAATAAAACTTAAATATATAATTTTACAACATTTACAAAATGTGTATAACATTATACAACTGTGTATTAATATTTCAGGGACTTGGATTAGCAACGAGCTACAGAAACGACGTGGGCTGTCAGAAAGTCATCAAAAGGTTGCTAGCTTTGCCGCTTCTCCCAGCACAGCACATTGAGGCGGCATTTGAGGAGCAGAAACAGATTTCCAATGGAAATCAAGGAATGACGCAACTCTGTTCCTACATTGAAGACCAGTGGATAAATGGCAGTCTCTGGACTCCAACGGACTGGACCGTGTACGGCATGCTCGTGCGCACGAACAACGACTGTGAAGGTAAACACCGTTACCGTTACTTTGTCCATTTTAGCAATATAAAATATAACTAACTAACTATACCAACTATAACTTTATTAACAAAATACACAGCAATAATATATGTTACTACTATGTTCATTTTTTCAGGTTGGCACAGACGTCTAAATAGCCGCACACCAGCCCCGCCCCCTTTCTACGTTCTGGTAGAAAAGTTGTACGAAGAAGCCAAGTATGTAGAAGTTCAGGTTCGACTTGTGTCAGAAAGGAAGCTTACAAAGAAATTAAGGAAGGGCCACAAGACCATGCAAAAACAGATTTGCGGTTACTGGGAGAAGTACTCAACAGGCGAGCTTACACCCATTAAGCTTCTGAAGAAGATTGCACGTGTGTACAATCCCGTGTAAATAGGATTTAAATAGACGGCCGTGTAAATAAAGGTGAACATTTATATTTTTCTGTGTCTGTGAACTTTTCTTCTGTAATGTATTGTCGCTCTATTTTTAATGTGCAATTTTTAATGTTGACAGATGTAAATAATGTGACAACGCTTGGTTACTTTTATTCATTATCTATCATGTTAATGTGATGTTGTGTTGTGTAAATAAAGGTTACTTGACAAAACTTGTACTCGTGTCTAATATAAAATGTGCTATTGTGTTATGTATATAAAACAACTATTTGTTTCATTTATTATTTAAAATTTATTGTTCTCTGTCTTCTTCATGTGCTATCGATTTAAAGTAAATAAATGTCAAACCATCAAATTTTCAAATTATTGTACTGTATTGTATTTTATGTTCATGCACATTGTGTAATGTAAATAAAGATCACATCTATTGTTTTCCAAATGTATTTATTCGTTATCTTTTACCTTCATTTACTAATCGGAAATGTTAACCCTAAACCACATACATGTATAGGTTAACCCAACTTTATTTTGAGAGTCATGATATGCTTTTTACACCACCGCTAAGTGTGAAGAGAAACACCCTCAAGGCAAGAGAGGTGCGAAGCCCGTTTATCACACAAATAGAGGTACGAAGTGACCCATCCGAAGGTACGAAGTGACCGAAAAAAGCAGGTACGAAGTGACCCGAGGTACGACTCGACCGGCTCCCACTCCAGACTAGGGACGGCGTTGCGTCAACACATGGTCAAAATGACCTGTGTGCAAACTCCCCGCAGTGATTACTTCCCTTGACAGTACATTATATCACTGCCACCAGCAAGTTTTTCGCCCAAATACAGGCGGATAGTGTTTTTTTTTTTTTTTTTTTTGTTGTTGTTTTTCTCTGGACTTATCTTCTCGAAATATAGTATCTTTCCTTTAACAATATTAATTTATCATATTAAAAATAAAAAGTAACTAAAAATACGAAAAAAATATGAAATTATGAAAGTCAAATTTCACCGTACTGTACAGAATACAACGTACTATACATACAGAAATTTAACAAATTAGGTCTCTCCTCACCCGTTAAACAACAAATTTTATTTATTGAAATCCCGTCTTTGTAATCAGATACATTAAAATGCCGCTTTTTTTTCGTCACATAAAAAACATTTTTGACTCTCTTTCGTGGCGTGTTTTGGGAGGCCGCCATGTTTGCTTCACGTGATACCCTATCGTCACGTGATCCTTGCTGGGGGCAGAGATTTAAGTAGCAACGCGTGACGTAATCGCTGTGAGGAGATTGACCTGTGTGATTGCGCTCGGTGTATTGTGGGTAAGGTAGTTCTTTAACATGGATGTTATGAATACGGAAGTGATTTCTAAAATGAACAAAACAAGTACGAAGAGGTATACAACAGATTATTTTGGCATTTTTTTATACATTCTAATAGTTAAAATATGTTTCATGCAAACATTTTGAACTAAATTTTGTAAACGGTCCACTCTAACGTAGTGACGTCACACGCTATGTATAATGAAAATATTACTGTTTGATTAACGAAAGCGAAAGTAGCAAAACTTGCTCATCGTATTTTTTTTCCATTTATCTATAAATATCAAGACTTTAAAAGTTTCTGGGCATAGAATAAGGCCTTAGAATATGGTTGTTTAGTCATTTATCTTAATTCAATGAATATTATAATCGAACGTATTTCCTACGCGGAACTGTTTTTTGTGCAGGCACAAATCTCACATTTTGGGTGAGTTACGAGTCGTAGTATAGAGATGACTTTAACGTAGTGACGTCACACGCTATGTATAGAATGGTGACATGGTACATTGATAAGCATGGCGGACTAAGAAAGGACTGTAAGGGATTTTCACTGATGTGGAAACTATCTATACGAAAGTGATTGCTAAAATGAACAAAACAAGTACGAAGGGGTATACAACTGATTATTTTGGCATTGTTTATACATTCTAATAGTTAAAATATGTTTCATGCAAACATTTTGAACTAAATTTTGTAAACGGTCCAGACTTTAACGTAGTGACGTCACACGCTATGTATAGAATGGACATATTACTGTAGTCATTTATCTTAATTCAATGAATATTACAATCGAACGTATTTCCTACGCGGAACTATTTTTTATGTTGGCACAAATCTCAAATTTTGGGTGAGTTACGAGTCGTAGGATGACTTTAACGTAGTGACGTCATATGCTATGTATGGAATGAATAATGTTTACGACAGAAGCTGGGAACCAGACTAGACTGGTCTCAGCATTGTGCATTTTTCGTCGCTATGCACTTTCGCAAGTAATAACTATATTGGACAATACATAGTTTTACTATGGACTTTATATTCAAATACGTTTGAAACGTTGTAACTAACACATTGATAAAAAAAGTTATAATCGTTAAAAAGGACTAGTACAAATCCCAAGTTTGGAGTGGTTTCTCTTCACGGCCGAACACATTTCTTTCGAAAACCAGTCAATTAAAATTGGCAGGATTTTTAGGGGACGCGGATTTTCTTACGCATTTTATGTCGCTTAGTTCAGATACATTAGCACAATCCCGCCTCCTAACTATCTAACTTAACCGTAATTAAGTTTTACAAAGCAGTGACTGAAACTTGAATAGACAGAGGCTTATTGAGCGAGTTTATCTGGAATCCTTATTGTCCCATGCTAAAACAGGTAAATGCATACTTACCGCCCACAGTGCCCAGTGATAAAATGGTGCATGTTTAAACGTGGTAATCAACAGTTAAAGTTGTTTTTTTTTTCAAATAATAAGTCTCTGTCAAATGAAAAAGTCCTACAAAATGATGTTTATTGGTGCCCTAGATCTGTGTGAACAACAAAGCATAACTTACTAGTCATTGCAAACTGGAATTTCCTATCGGAAGTTTAATTGTTGGGTTCTTCGTCCCACCAACAGATAGTTTCCACATCAGTGAAAATCCCTTATCTTGGCAGCCATCTTTGAGGGTAACTTCAAGGGATTTTCATATGAATTGTATAGAAGGGTAAATTTTATTTTCTTGTAATTTCTTTATTTGTGGTCCGAAAATTAAAAGCTTTACACCATTGGAATACTCATGAAATTCATATTTTACAATTGATAAATGCACACAGAATTAATACACAGAAATAAATAAAACTATTGGCTCATACTTAAAACACAATGAACAGTGAATCATTTTCGGTTGTATTTCTTTAACCTTTTAAATTATCAAAATAAAGTTTTGATATTTAAAATACTTTATAAAAGCTGTAAAATTTGATATAAAATTCAGTAAAATAGACTGAAAAATAAAAACACAGTGGTGAGTTTATTACAGCACATATTTCCTGATTTCGGCCTGCATTATCTTCTGCCCACAAAAATGGCTGCCTTAAACTGTCTTATCAGTGTCGATGACATCACATGGAAACTATATCTATTTCGGGTTGTCTGGAGACGGCGTCCGCTTGAAGCAGATATGGTTCTGCCTTTGCTGTGCATAGCATGCCGTGACATGGTACCACACCCAGTCGCATTATCTTGACCTCGGGCCAACCAGCCGTGAAACTACCCTTATATTTGCTGGAGCTTTTACACGGGGGCCTTACCACTATCATTTACAAGAAAAGTCGTTGATGCGAAGCATCAAAGATGACGCAAAACGTGGTAGAGGTAAAGAGATTAAAGCTATATGGGAGCATCGTTATGGTTTTTATTTGGTAGTTTTCAGAATACAATAAATGTCGAGAAAAAAGTATGTATAACTGATATTCCTGAGACCATAGAATGGTTTAAAATAAAATAAAAAGCAAAACCCAACACAATTTAATAGATTTTCTAAGATGTTAGATATGTAGCTGTTGTATTTGATTTCGTTTTCATTAATGAATATATTCACTTTTTATCTCAGAATTGAAGAAAATTGCATAATGCTTCACTCCCCAAATGTTGAGAAGATTAATACTTGTTACAGAGCAATAGCTTACACCAAGCTTACACTCATTCATTTATATTTTGCGACAAAACTTCGATTTGTTAGTTTCCATAAATAAGAACATATTGTAAAATAGTAATAAATTTTAATTTCGCATAAATTATTTAGTCATTAACCGAAATCATTAAGAAAACACTTGTTTGTGATTACTAAATTAATAATTCACTTCCATCTTTGTCTACTCGCTACTGACCGTAACCGTGAATAACATTAAAGATACTAATTCGTATTCTTTGCTCAAAATGGTTTATATTATATATTTATCCTAATAATGGTTTATATCATATATTTATCACGTATAACAGTTTCCAGATTTGAAAGAGAATTGTAACAAAGTTTTTGCAAAGCGAAAATTGCAACTTATCCAGAATTGCAATAATAATGATTTAAAAAAAAAAAGAATTCGTCCGCGAGTCTTTAAGAAAACACTTTCTGGTACATACTAGAGTACAATAGTTCACTTATATCAATAATAATAATAATAATTATTATTATTATTATATATTTTTGTCATAAAGCCATCTTTTTGCGACTTTTTCCAAGTCTTATTTCGCGACTGACCGAAACCAATTCATATGCCTGGCTAAAATAATGGTTGATATAAAAAGTATGCTAACAAGAATTTTGTTGTTTTATAATAAGAAGATTTTTTTGTGAAAATATATATTCACAGCTTTGAGATTGATTCTGGTATAGAATAGAGCAAAATGCAATTTACTTATATCCAAGCAAAATAAAAACTTAAACAGTGGCAATAGTTTTACCATTTGTAGGACAAAAAAAAAACACCCTGACAAAATCCATTTCGTTCATTTAGCAAAGGCGGACATCATCTAAAATTTGCCCCCCCCCCCCCACAAAAAATAAAATAAAAAATAAATAAATAAATAAAATAAACCACACACACAAATAAAAAAAAAACACACACACATACCCCCCCCCCCCCCCCCACACACACACACGCGCGCACACACACACACACACAACTAAACAGACAAACTCCCGTAAATTGATTACTTTAAAATATACCTTGCAGCTGGAATTTTATCAGAAAAAAAAAATCCGGTGAAATTATCAATGTATTTACGAGACTTCACTGTGCGAACCAAATAAACATTATTGCAAATGTGGAATATTTACAGGAGGGGATCTATCCGCAATGGTAACACTATGGGAGGGTGTTTGTCTGCCCACGCTAAAATGAAGCATGGTGTTACCGAAAGATTTTGTCCTTACGCCGTTTTTAGCAATAACACAGGGTTAAAGAATTATGTATCAAGTTGCAAGAAGAGAAAAAGGAAGATATATTGCTATATTGAGAATAATTTTATAATTAAGTGACTGCGGCTGTAGGAAGCATCATGCATAGCAATAGTACTTAAAGGTGGTATCCGACATTTGGACAAAAATATTTTCATTAAACATCATAATAAACCATTGTTACTAGAACAGATCTCGCAAATTGCTGTTTGTTGGTGTTCTACACCTGTCTGACAAGTGAACCATAATGCCATAATCGTCATTTCAAACTTGTATATCCTACACTTGAGGTACTGTTGAAAAATCATCAAAGCTTCTAGACTGAAGAATGATTTTTTCCAGAAATCATGTACAAATAGATAAACAGAGATAACATTTTGTTTGATATATTAGAAATAGGCAAACGATCAAGTACCATTTTATACAAGCAGGGTCAATTGATGTGGATAATAATTTGTAAATAATAATAACTAATAGTAACAGGTTTATTTAGCTTATTTAATGTGTTTTGCATAGAGATATCTCCTGGGTACTGAACCTCCAAAGTTGTAGGTACGGATCGAATGGTACGAACGGAATCGGGTACGAAACATCCGGTTACCATGCAGGGCGTAAGATCTAAGCGGGAACTTCGAACTTACTTTCCCGCAAAAAGTTATTCCAGGTTGGTTCAAAGAAGAGAACGCAAGAAAAAAATAAGTTTTAATAAGCCATGCCAGTCGAAAAAACAGCCGTACTTGATCACCAGAGCGAGCCTGAACCAAAAAAACAGTGCACCATGCCACTTGATTCTGTTATTCTTCGGTTTGCAAAATTAACAGAGAAAGCCTTTACTCCAACCAAAGGCTCGAAGTTGGCAGCAGGATATGATTTATACAGGTGAGATAAACTTAACAACTCAAACTAAACTGAACGTCTTTGTTTACGCTGTACAGATAAGCACATGCTGTATTAACTTGTAACCTAGATGGGTGATTAATTGCACTCCTGTTATTTTATGATAATGTAGAGCGGTTGCACCCAAATCCGAACAGAACCTGATACCGAACAAATAATTTAAACATGTATTATTTCCGTGCTGGCAAAAATAGCGTCTCTTTGCGAAGTTACAGGTCGTTCGGTGTTAGACACATAAATATTTTTGGATGTGATTCTGAACAATTTTATTACGGTTCGTTAACATATAGAGAGGCTCATTAACCAAAAATATTTGTAGCTTATGGTATAATTTATTAACATTTTTCTTTACCTCTGGTATTACTTAAATAATTTATAATGCATATTATAGTCTATTTCTGGAAATAAATCATAAATGTATTAAAATATTTTCATGGTCATTCTATCAAACAGTGGAAATATTTGTCTTATGACAAATGCGATCCTAGCACGCATGTCCTGGTTTTTACAAACTACAATAAAATTAAAAGTAGATCTAGCACGAAAGCTTAGAATGGATAGTCGAATTGCACAATGCGTAAACTATTAATTGTTCTTAAAACAAATGTTCTAAGTTCTGAATTTTTATTGTCGAAAGAACATGTAATACATGATTGTCTCTTTTACTCAATGAAAACGTTTTTTTATAGATGAGTCGCCAGGTGGGTGCAAAATCTTAACGACGCCAATATGATGTTAATTTGGTAAGCCAAGAGGCCAAACTTGTATCAGATGGAGCGATGCCACTCTCTAATGCAACAAAGTCGTATGGGATTCCCAAAACAACGTTACATGACCGTATCCAAAAAAAGTATACATCGGCTAAAATCGTTGCCAAACCTGTGGTCACAGATGTTGAAGAGGCTAGGGTTGTTAAGTAAAGGAGCTTAAGTAGCCCTTTTAATACGTCATATGTTAATACAAATAAGTAATTAAGTACGCAAAATGCCTTTAAATTATAAAGGTTATAACACGAAGTACAACACGTAACAAAAAGACACCCAAGTTTAAGGTGACTAATTAATAATGTATATAATATACAAGACTTTGCAGGTCATGTTAACATTAATTGGTTACTGTATAGTTTTTTAAGAGTTTCAATAATAATAATAATTGGTAAGTAACAAAGACATTGTTTACGCATTTACTGGCATTCTTCACTGACAGTTCTTGCAAATTACTGCTGACCAAGTAAAGAAACACCCCGTCTGGTCCTTCACTATAAACAGGGTAATGGCGGATTGATAATATTGCCATTTGTATTTCAAAAAGAAGAAATAGTTTTAAAATTAAGTGCTATGCTAAAATCATAAATATACCACCGCTTCTGCATTAAGTAAGGCTAGCAATGTAAATTGTGGCCAGAAATAAACATTTTACAATGAATAAACACATTGAATGTAATGGAAAAATGCCATGTTATGTGCGACTATTATATAAATTTGTTCCGAATATTCGAATATGATTCGAATACACATTACGAATATTAGAATATCGTTTTGGGATTCAATTTACATCCCTAGTTTTTAGAAAACTGTCTTACATATTAACTTCAAACTTGAAATACTTTTTCAAGATCAAAAGCGAACTTTATTTAAATAGAACAGGTAACTCAGTCATTTCTACACATTTTTACCCTTATGTTGACATATTTTCCTGTGGTTGTTGAGGTTTTTGTTAGTTCACCTGTGCATAAGGATGAGCTATTATGATTTTGTATGCTCACCTGTGCATAAGGATGAGCTATTATGATTTTGTATGCTCACCTGTGCATAAGGATGAGCTATTATGATTTTGTAAGCTCACCTGTGCATAAGGATGAGCTATTATGATCACCAGGCCTCAACATTCTGTAAACATCACCTCTGAATTCTCTGGCCCATTTCAACCAAAATTCTTTAGGAGCTTTAGTTGGCAGGGGGAATGAAAAGTTGTTAAAAGATGTTGATCAGTAAAAAAAACACATGGCCATCATTAATGTGGCCATTTCCCATATATGACTAGGAAAACTTTGAAAATCTACTTGTCAGAAACTACAAGAGCTAGAGCCTTGATATTTGGTGCTAAGCTTGATAATTGGTATAAATGTTCATTGGATGGCATTGTATCAGGACTGTTTAAAGAATTTTGATCTATCAAAAGAACATGGCTGCCAGGGGTCGGGCTGTTTTTCCATATGTGGCGATTTATGAAAACTTAAAAATCTTCTTGTCAGAACAAGAACTTGAGCCTTCGTTGTTTGGTATACATGTTCCTCGGGTGTCCCTGTATCAAGGTTGTTTAAAGAGTTTTGATTCGACAAAAAAGAAATTGAAAAGCTTTGAAAATGTTCTCATCAGACGCTTTAAAAGCTACAGCCTTAATATTTGGTATTTATCTTCCTGGCTGTGTATCAAGATTGTTCTAAAAATATTAATCCATCAGAAAGGATGGTCTTTGAACATTTTTTGCCTTTTGCAAGGCCTGTTTTTATTTGCTTCAACTGTTCAATTATCTTTTGGCAAGTAGCAAGGACTTGCTACCTGGCATAAAAGTTAATAGCGGTTAACACTAACCTAGTAGCAGAAAGTTCTTGCAAGGAATAAATCCTCCCTTCTACACATTTAAAACTCCCAAATCACTGTCTGTCCCATATGGAGCTATATATTATTCCTTGTAGCCCTCTTCCCTGTCGGCCACCGCCTGTTCTGGGTCTTTGAATGTTTGTGTTCCTGTTATTTTCACCATAATCAGTATGTCCATGACTTCAGTTCCCAAGTTGCATCGCCAGTCTGACTAACTCCTTTACATTCTTAAAGATCCTCTCTTACAGCGGGCAGTTGAAAGTGAGTAAACCTCTGCCAACTGATTCCGGAGCAAGTGTTTCAGCACAATACTTGCATTCACCATGGTTTTCAGTTGTGACCACTGCTGAATGTCCGAATTATACATTCAATAATACTGTTATAAAATGTTGATGTCATCATGCAAGACCAATATTTTGCAGATAATCATCGGAATGGGGCAAAAAATAATAGTTATGGAAATAAGGACAGCTTTTTGTAATAGATGTCAGTGCTGTTTATTTACCATACCTGGCTTTGATTTGCTTTCGATTGTAGAGGTCTGGTTTTGGCTTTAAAAACACATAAATTACTGGACAGATTCTGAATAAATTTAGCAAAGTAAAATTGCTACTTGCTACTGTTAATTACGAAAGCTGAAAACACTTTTGCAGCGTTTGTATCCAAAAATAATAATTGCTTAAAATGTTCATACATAGTTTTAAATATGCTTAGAAAATACCATGTATGGCTGGCTTTACATTTGTTGATAGTATGACCTTTTATTTTTTTAATGACCCCCAAACTTCCTTGATGTGGGTCACAATTGACCCCGTTCAATTTCAAGCAACACTGAATTATAATGTATGACTGATGTTGTTCTAGTGCATACGAGACCACAGTTCCAGCCAGAGGCAAAGCACTTGTCAAGACGGATATCCAAATAGCATTGCCAGATGGTTGCTATGGCCGTGTTGGTATGTTTTTGTTCTAATTAAAAAAGCTATATTATAACAAAACTGTTTTTAACTGAATATTGAAACACTTTCATGATCAGCCTTTTTTCTTCAGTACCTTATTTTACCTCTAACCTTATCCTAAGGCTTGCATATATAAATGCAGGGGTGAGGGGTGGGCATGGCCTAGTGATAGAGCCTTGACTTGTAACTCTTCCGACCACTTAGCCTCATGCTGTGTAGGTTCGGGGCGAAGGACTTAATATGGGAACGTGTTCTAGATGACCTGTGGTGATCCTGTGGTTCTACCCTCACATTTGTTTGGGTTCTTTCTCCGCAAGAAATGATCACAATTTGTTGCTGTGATGTGCATGGTTTTTACAGTCTTTAAATCCTGGAAAAAAGTATGGAAAACAACGCTATATAAGAGAAAGTCTGAAAAAAAGAATCTAACATTTTAACAAAACAACTTGAATTGGTCATGAAGAATTTGTTTTGGCACTTAATTTCTGACCAGGTTAAGATTACAATTTATTTTGTTTCTGCCTCTGGTCATGCCCCATGGTTTAGCACTATTACTTGTTAACAATCTAAGTGTCAATTGGCAGCTCTTGTAGATCCTCAACTAGCTATCTTGAAACTTTAGATTGGTTAACTGATATAAATGTTTAATTATCTACTTTAAAATACCTCAAATTCTAAATGCTGAGGAAAATGATGATGGTGACGAGGAGGGGAGATAACATAGAGAACAAATTTTCAAGATTATAATTTTTTATTTAAACAAAAAAGTCGAATAATTACAGATCAAAATATGCAAGTGTCTTCCACATCTTTAAAGTTTTTTGCAACACAGTATAGTTATGGGAAATAACTTAGGAGAACTGTGTTCACATTATTTCATTTATTACGGTATTTATCGGAGACGCTCGTGGCAGAGCGGTAAGGGTTGCTGATTTAATCCTCCTCAACCGCCGCATGGGTTCGAGGCCTAGTTGAAAAAACATTTGATGTTGAATCAATTGTAATAAAATGTAGTATATACTGGAAGACATTAAAAATATGAAAGTACCTAGTGGTATATATATGTATTGTTCAACACATAGTGAAAATTGGCCCAGACTTTGACAATTCGCATAATGAAAATTGGCCCAGCTAATATGTACCAATAATATTACTTGCAATATTGATACTGAACCAAAGATTTATCATTTGCAGATATTTTATGACATAAGTTATCCATATCTTTTTGATCCATAGTATCTTTTTTGCGGATCAGGAGGTCGTGGTTTCAAACCCTGGCCAGTTCAAACCAAAGACTTTAGAGTTGGTAGTAGTGACTTTCCTTCTAACGCTCGGAGCTAAGGGTCTGTATAATGGACCGGCAGGGTTCAGTCCCATGTTGATACACAAATTTAAATGCAAGATCTGCACTTCAAACTTTATGTCAGGGGATTCTTCAACTGTTATAATCACAATTGTCCAACAAAGATCCTCTGTCATGTGAAATGATCAAACTAAAGGCCAACAATGACCACGACTATGTCAGTGCCATCAAATATGAACAAGTGGTCATGTGCAAAAGTGTCCCATTCACTGATTGGGTGGGTCTGTGGAATAATTTTTCTGGGAATAGTCTTGAATTGTTTATTGGTTTAATTCTAAATCTTATGTTGTAATTTGTTTAATGATGAAGGTGATAGCAACAGTTTGGACCAAATTATATTGTTTAAAATTGTCTGTATGATTTTCCTGATTTTTTTCGTCGGGTACCACCTTTAACACTTGTAACAAACGGTTGATTCTTAATTAAAATTAAAGATGATAACAAGTCAAGACATTGCTTTTTGATTAAATATATGTCCCTTATGATTAACATTGTAGCACCTCGATCTGGACTTGCACACAAGAACTTCATCGATGTAGGTGGTAGGTACTTGAAATTGTTATTTGTTATTTCTTACTTCGTAACATGATCATTAGTTTCATCACATTATAAGCTTTTAATTCTGTAAGCTTCCTGGTTCAATCTGAAACTGCTTTTTACTGATAAAATTTAGATTTTGACATCTTTAAAGAAATATTTTATTTTCAATACAAGATTCATTTTGAATTTTTTCTGTCACATCTTGATCAGTGCAAACTGACAAACACTGTACTTATTAAAGTTGCCATTATTGACCATGCGTAAATGCTTTCCCCCTGTTACAGCTGGTGTGATTGACCAGGATTACCGTGGTAACGTGGGAGTGGTTATGTTCAACTTCTCAGAAACAGATTTCCAAGGTAATTACTTAATGTTTTGTTGAAGTGGACAGTAGGCTGACACTAGTAGGCTGACGTTCAGCCTATTTAAGAGTCATGTAAAACAATTTTAGTTTAATCATCTTTTGTTTACATATGATGAAAAAAAAAAAGTAAGAAAACTTTAGTCTAACATTATTATATGCCCCTGATTTTAAGGCGGATCATGGTCCACCTGCACGACCTATAAATACTTGTCACAATGCCATGTTAGCCATATTGAGCTTCACCTTGTCAGTTCAACACCGCTAAAATTGTAGTGATTGGCTCAATTTGCCATGACTTTTTCTCTGATAATCGGAATACAGGTATATACCAAGACAGACCTGATGAATTGACATTTAGTGATGGCCCAAGACATTAATGGAATTAAAGAAGATTATGAAAACACAGAATTTGTAGCAAGTGCTACTTGTAACAATGAATGAGAGTTTGTCATCTGAAGGTGACAATTCACAGGTGTTACCTAGTGTTCAATTTAGCTTTGCTCTGAAGGGAGCTCTTTTGGCCCATTGTCTCTAAAATAAGGGGCCCTAACAGAAAATAGAGGGGTCATATCCAAAATAAACATTTACCTTAAAGTATTAGGCTTATTTTTGTCATACTTGGTCTTAAAATCTAAAAATAACACTTGCTGCTCTTGTTAAAGATGCTCCTGCTGTCACACGTGAGGGACAAGTATTGGCAAAAGCAATATCTGTTTCAAATCATTTTCAATCACATGCTATTCTTCAGTAGCCCTCACTGACTAGTGTGTGGCATTGTCACCTGAATATAATGACTACATCATGACATTTCTTCAGCTTCAGGTTAGGACATAAGTCATACTTCAATGTTTCAATCTTCTTTCAAAACCAATATACAGATCACTTAACAAAAGTAAATGCTGTTTTGTTTTGGCCCTTTTCAAGTTGGACTTTTTTGACATCAGTCACTGAGCGACTGAGCAAACATGATCTGCCAATGGTATGGGATGTTCAGAAGTAAAAATAGCCAACAATGATTTGGTTGATTTTTTTCTAATGAATTTATGAGCTCAACTTGGGAGGGAGGGGGGGAGTATTACAAAGACTTTAGATCCATCAAAAACCATGGCTGCCTGGGGCAGGCCATTTTCCATATATGGCTATAAAGAAAAACTAACAAAACCTTCATGTAAGAAACTACAAGAGCTAGAGCCTTGATATTTGGTATACTTTTTCTTTGGGTAACACTGTGTCAAGATTTGTAAAAGAATTTTGATCTATCAGAAAACATGGTCACCTTAGGAATGGCCATTTTCTCTATATGGGTAGATAGGAAAACTTAGAAATCTTTGCAAACTTCAAGAGCTAGAGCCTTGTGATTTGGTATACATGTTTCTTGGGTGGCTTTTATCAAGAGTGTTCAAAGACTTGATCTTTAAAAAACATGGTCATCACGGGTGTGCCTGTTTTCCTTGTATGGTTATAAGTAAAATATAGGGTATTCATGGCCATCTTGTTTTGTTGTGTCCTTTGTCGTGCCAACTGTCAGACAGGACCTTCCCAAAGAAACCAGGGATTATTTGTGATTTTTAACCAGGTTTTCTTTAGGAAAATTAGATTGGGGTATGTCGTTGGGCAGGCGGGCATCAACATTTCATTAATATTTTTTTAAAGTTGTATTTTTCTCAGTAACCCTTCATGGTGGAGCTTTGAAACTTAACATACGGTAGTTGTCTTTCATTACAGTAGCAATTATCAGGACAAGATTCATAACTCCTGACTCTATATTGCAACGGTTTTGCCCCTTTTTCACATAAAATTTTCATTAATATTTTTGTGAAAATTGTCTTTTTCTCAGTAACCCTTCAAGGTAGAGCTTTAATACTTAACAAAGTTGTCAGACATTACAGTAGAAATTCTCAGGACAAGTTTCATTACTCATGACTGTATTTTGTCGTAGTAATGTTCCTTAAAGAGCTTTGAAACTTAACATACCTTCACACAAGTGTTCATTAAGTATGACAGAGTGTCTTGTCTTGTCTACCTCAAAGGTCAAAGTAACACCTAGGGTATAAAGTCTCAAAAATTGCCAAAATTAAGTTTCCGGAGTTTAGTTCAACACTTAAAAAAGATTTTTCAGTTTAGATGCATAAAAGAATATTCCCCTCAATGAAACTGAGTTTTGCATCCAAGAACCATGGCCCTACCTCAACTGACAAGATCACACTTAAGAGTTCAAAAGTCAAAATTTGTGCAAATTTATAGTTTCTGGAGCATAAATTTGCAACTAATCAAGGGATTTCATCCAAATTGCACAGAATTGTTAATCTAAATGAAAACCTGATTTAATCACGTGTCGATGTTTTTTGTTGTCCTGCTTTTGTAACAAATACTTATACAAATTCAATATATCTTCTTTACAACTGAAATATTTAATTTGTTTTAAAAAAACAACTGAATCTATGTTGCTTTTGCACACACAAAATCTCAATGTCATGGGTCTCGTTTATCTTGCGAAACATTTTGTGTAAAAAAAGCTGACTTAACTGGCATAGTTTTCTGTGTGTAGGCTTTGCTTATTATGGATTCTAGGACTGGTTAACCCAATTTCTGAAACTTGCAATGTGATCTGATGTTAACATGATCGTGTCATGGTTTATAGTGACAATAAATGTTTTGTTCAAGTGAACTTCAATGTTGCTTCTATAAGCCTTACAAAAGTCACTTGTAACACATAAATAATAACATGCTTTTTTATATAACAAAACCTGAATGTACTGTCAAATTTACATGTACTATGAAATAAAAATACAAACAAAAATGAAAAAAAAAGCATTTATAAATTATGTTAAAACCCATTTACTTTGGAATTGTCATTAACTTGGATGAATTGTGACAATTTTAGCAGTAAAGAATATTGTTTCAGTAGGTCTGTTATGAGGGGTGTTTTTTCTTAGACATGAAGATTTGATTAAAATGTTTCAATGCAGAATATTTGTAACGTATTGTGCTTGGTATTGATTTTTTTGTGGTTTTTTAAAATATTGTGTATTTCATAAAATAACATATCTTGCTTTGACATGTATTTTTGATAAAATATAATTTCAGTAAAACCAGGTGATCGTATTGCCCAACTAATCTGTGAAAGAATTTACCTCCCTGAACTTCAAGAGGAACAGGTTAGTATTTATCTTAGGTTACATAATTGGAATCTGATATCTACAGGAGTTATTTTTGGTCCATGACAGAAGTTAATTTTGGTCCATTTGCACAGCTATCCTTATCATACCCCTATCTAAGAAATGTATGGGGGTCCAGTCGGTCCATCTCTGTAGACAAGATTTAGCTGTACTATTTCTCAGTTACCATTAGTTGAATTGATATCAATCTTTATAGTACTGATAAGTACCAGCCCAATTGTTTATATCCTTGGTTCATCATGACCTGCTGAGTTATGGCCCTTTGCTATATAAATTTCAGTAATTTTGGCAAAGCAATATCTGGAAGGTTTTCATTAGCTTTGGTTCTGGTTCTTGCATATAATTATTTTTGTTATAAAAAAAAAAATTTTGAGAACAAGTGACATACTTATCTGACAAAAGTGCAGATCATTGCCAGGGGTGCGTAAATACCATACCTGACAGGCCCAACACTTGAAATTTCATTGTCAGACAAGTGGAATTTTTCATCTAAGTTGTCTGTGGACAGTATTATATTTGTTGTATAATGCTTTTCATATAAGAATTTTGTGTTAAAAGTTCATTTAAATAAGTCCATAAACATAGCAGAGATTAACATAAGGCATGTCCGGCTGATGCGTTAATTAATAATCATGTTAAAGCCAACATGGTAAAAAATGGTAATGGTATAGCTCCCTTGCTAACGCTCAAGCAAATATAAGGGTAGTTCCACAACTGGCGTCAGGATAATGTGACTGGGTGTGGTATCATGCCAGGTTTTCACGGCATGCTAAATGCAGAGAAGGCAGCACTGTATCTGCTTCAAGTTGATACCATCTCCAGATAACTGAAATACTGTTGGTGGGACGATAAACCCAATAAACATAAACACTATCAGAAAAGGTCCCTTTTAAAGGGGCAGATAACACTACATTAATTGTGGCAGAGTCATGCCTGTTTGACATGGAATTTTCATTATACTCTACATGTATCCAGCACTGTCTATAGACAGCTCCTGTGTTTTATTGTTTACTGACTCATACATTGCCCTGATTCTTGCACTGATTTACGTAGTCTGTTATTTATTAAAGAAGACACTTTTTTGAATACTAAAAAATATGGTAAGTAAATATTTCATGTCCATGCTGATCTAATAATTTATGCCTTAATCAACGAGATTGTAAAAAGTCCAGTAAGTGGAGTGTGCCCTCCAGGTGAATAACCAACTTAAACTGTGTTGGACTACGATTTACAGAAAAGATGAATCCTTATAATTAAAATTGACCATGTACAATGGATGCTTACAACTACATTGTTAGTATTGATGGTTTATTATAACAACTTGACCATGTACTATGGTTGCTTATAACTGGTTTATTGTAACACCAACAACTCTCATTGCTGTTGTTGTGAGGTCACCTTGATAACTTTCAAGTTGAGAAACTTTCCAGCTTAAGCTAGTTTGCATGACAATTTTGAATTTAACAAGAATGAAGCTGGTTTTATTTGCTTTTATTATGTATTGGATCAACTCTGCAAGTTACCAAATATTCTGATCACAATATTTTGTTGAGTATGTTGTTTAACACATGCATCTCCTATGTCCAGTTTGTCTTTTTAGCACCCCTTTTTGAAGGAAAAGATAATATAATGACACTCTTATCAGCATTTGTTGATCAATTTTGCTAAGGTCCAGTAACAACAACCAAAAATCACCACATTCTTGTAATACCTGTTGACTATTAGTGACGAGTTACCATTAAATTAATGTTTATGTTGCAGAGTCTTGATGACACTGACAGAGGAAGTGGAGGTTTTGGGTCAACAGGTGTGAGCAAAAATTGAACTCCAGACTGTGTAGAATTATAGACGTCTTATCAGTTTACATCTGTGGTCCATACAAGAACGCACAACAGCTGTTTTTCTTGAGCACCATTCCTGGATCGAGTCAAAATTGTTTTTTTAGAAATTTGAAATCCTGTGCTTCATTCTGTCATAATAATACTCTGTAATCATGCATTGAAAACTCCTGTTTTTCTTATTACATGTTAAAGTAAATCTTGTACTTATTTCCCTGTTCATTTTTACATTTCACATTTCCATAATAGACATTACCTCTGCTGACCAATGTTTATTTTTCTTACATGTGTCTGGTTTTTATAATATTTTGTGCTACATTTTTCTCCTATCTATAATCTTTTTAAGTTAACTTTGTGCTGTTTGCCATTTTGTGTTGTTTTTCTTTGGGGGGCGGGGGGTCCTTTGTATTGTATTATTGATACAAAAAAAACTTACCCAAAATGTGTTCATACCAGTTTATATGCTGAATAAAAGCTTAAAAAAATCATGGATTTGTTTGCTCTGTCGGAAGTTTTTTCATTAGACCTTCCACTACAATCTTAAAACTGATAATCATCAACTGCTTTGTGAAATGATTGTCTGGCATCTAATAATTTAAAGTATACCTGGCTTAACACTGACTTTGAATTTTAACCTACTATAGTACCATCCTTCTCTATAACTACTTAATTGTATCTAAGCAGTTCGTTGTTGAATTAGCTTCTCTAGAGGCAGTTGATTTTGCTTTGTGTTTGAATATACTTCGGCATGTAACCTTGTCTTTGAAGAAAAAAATGTCTACAATTTCATGATATGCAGCCCTTGCACAGTCACGGTTGGTTCCACCTTTCCTGGATATCCACAAATATCTGCTAGTCTAGACAATTTACTCTTTTAAAATAGGACACCTTGTAATGCTTTTACTTGCTTATATACCAGTTGTGTAAAGCAACTTGGTCACAATCTTATTTGTAACCTTGACTTTTCTATGAACTGTGTCCATGAATGTTGGCAAAATGAGATTTACTCCATATCGAAGGGCCGAGGGATAGTCTCTGACTTTTAAATCCTCTGACTGCTCAGCATCTCATCGCTGCATTTTGAGTTCCAGTCGGGGATGAAGGATGCTGGTGTAACGTGGGGTTATAAATAGGTCACTAGGGCAAATTTTAGAAAAAGCTTTTGAACACACTAGAGACCACATTTATAGTCCAATCTTCACCAAACTTGGTCAGAATGTTTGTCTGCATGAAATCTTGGATGAGTTCGTTATTAGGTCACGTGGGGTCAAAAGTTAGGTCACTAGGTCAAATTTTAGAAAAAAAACTTGTGAACACACTAGAGACCATATTTATAGCCCAATCTTCACCAAATTTGGTCAGAATGTTTGTGTGCGTGAAATCTTGGGTCAGTTGGTAACTGGGTTACGTGGGATCAAAAAGTAGGTCACTAGGTCCAATCTTAGCAAAAGCTTGTGAACGCTTAAGAGGCAACATATACAGGCCAATCTTCAAACTTGGTCAGAATGTTTGCATGAAATCTTGGATGAGTTTGATATTGGGTCAAGTGGGATCAAAAATTAGGCCACAAGGTCAAATCTTAAAAAAACACATTCACACTAGAGGCCCCATTTATAGCCCTAATCTTCGCCAAACTAGATCAGAACGTTTGCCTGCATGAAACCTTGGATGAGTTCATAGCTGGGTCACATGGGGTCAATAAGTAGGTCGGTATGTCAAATCTTAGAAAGAGAATGTCAACACACTAGAGACCACATTTACAGCTCAATCTTCACCAAACTTCCATTGCAAATGGCGATCAGCAGAAAATGATTCACCTCTAACTACTATTCTAAAACTCCAGTTACAGCTTTTAAAGGCTTTCAAATTATATATTTTAAGTAAAACATAATAAAAAATAACAAGTAAAACAGGTTCGACTAAACCACTCAAATATTTTGTACTATCCATATACAAATAGAGGTTACTTTTTAATAAAAAACGTACTATGATCGCGTTTGGGGCAACCACGGGGTATGTTGGACGCGTGAGGTATCCAATGGGGGAAAGGCTTCGATATCAACTCTTCCAAAGCTCTCTTGTGTTGTCACCGAACCGCACCTCCGATGGACACAGGGTTATTCCCTCAAAATGAACAATTAATGTTTACTTAGTTATAACAAACATAGAGGGGTTGTATTTTTAGCTGAACTGTATTTTGTTTTAAAAACAACATACTTTTATGAGGTCCTGAAAGGGTACCGTTGCTGGCTTATTAACTTTTATTTTAAACTTTTTTTTTAAATATAATAATAAGTAGTGGTGTCCCTAACACCAAAACATGTCCGGAGGAGGATGTGGTTCATGCAATGAAAAAGGGCGACTTAAATCTTGATTGTTAAAAAGGTGGACTGGAAATCGTGATGTAAAAAGAAAGCACTTTGTGCATATAATGTATATCCAATAATATTCTCTTTTATTACCTCAACGATAATATATGTAACTGTGCTTATTTTAAAATGATAATTTTAATATATTCTTAATTACACGCCAAAACACCAATACACATCAAAATTACACACCACTAGACTATAATAATATTCAACGTTGCTGATCACTTCATGATATTTTATATTGTATAATTTTAGATTTGTCAGCATACGTTAACCCTCACGCCATTAATATAATTATGCTGTGATATTTATGTTTTAACTGCTTGTAAATTAATGCTCGCCCAATAACATTAGTTAGGACGAGGGTAAATAAATCCAAGTAGTAGAAACTTGGTCAGAGTGTTTGTCTGCATGAAATTTTAGATGAGTTCATTATTGGGTCACTTGGGGTCAGTAAGTAGGTCACATTTTAGAAAAACCTTGTGAAAACAAGTAAGAGGCCACATTGATGGCCCGATCTTCACCAAACTTGGCCAGCATGTTTGCCAGTATGAAATCTTACATATGTTTTGAAGTTGGTCATGTGGATTCAGTAGGTTACTTGGTAAACTTTTTGAAAATTTTATCAACCCATTGGCCACACTAATGATCTAAAAGATTTCTAAAGTAAATAACTCTTAATTACTTGATGCCAGATTTGAGCCTACTGAAAGCCTGTGTCATCAGGTGAGCGATTTAGGGCCATCACAGCTCTCTTGTTTAAAATGTTTTTGTTAAAGGCCAAGTATCGAACTTTGGAGCTCATTTGCTGCTACTAACATGTTGCTGGATACAGTTGAACTGCTACCACTAATGTCATCAGCTGGGTACCACTTGTCACTGCTTGTTTCGCCCTTTTAAACCCAGGACAAGCTCAAAGTGGTGGGCGATAGTGTTGATCAGACACTACCCATTAGTGGACGGCTTCCAGCTACTGGCGTTCCTCCTGAGCCACAGCCAGCTGGAGCTCTTTTCAGCAGATTGTGAAGCCTTCTTGATGGCCAACTTTCTTGCCTGTCCCACGATGCCAACATCCTGGAACATCTTCCCCAATGATGGTGCGGGGAACCCTCGACATCCTACCTCAACTGGGTAGTTCCAAGCCTTCCATCCAGCCTGCCTACACTCCTGGATGAGGTCTTCATACTTGGCCTTCTTGCGCTCGTACGCTTGGGTACATCTTTCTTCCCAAGGCACCGTCAGCTCCACAATGACAATCTTTTTTGCCTTGGATGAGGACATCACTATGTCGGGACGGAGGGTGGTGTGGACAATGTCTGGAAATTGTAGTTGTTTCCCAATGTCTGCCTGCAGCACCCAGTCATTAGAGCCGTCAAGTATGCTGCAGGGTTGTCCTCCCTTGTTGCCTTCTATCCTTGCCCCTGCCTGGATAAAGTTGATGTGCCTGGGCTTGACATGTACCCGCGCCTTCTTCTTCTGTCTCTCGAGGGTGTCAGCTATCTCCCGAAGTACCTGGTCATGTCTCCATCGATATCTTCCCTGGGACAAAGCTTCTTCACACGACGACAGAATGTGGTCCAGAGTAGCTCTGCTTCCGCATAGCGCACACTCAGCAGCTTCCGCCAGCCCCCATCTCTGAAGGTTGGCAGGTGTTGGCAAGACATCATATACCGCCCTGATCAGGAATTGGAGTTGGAAAAACTGGTATTTCCAAATGTCTGTCCAGTTTAGTTTCCTTTCTGATGTCTGCCACTTTGTCCAGCTTCCCTGGTTCCCCATCTGAACCGCCTTGACTTTCCTTGACTCTTCCTCCTCTCTCCTGATCTCACTCTGGACAAGCGCTCGGCGTTCGCCTGTAGTGGCAGAGTTCCATAGTGGCCTGGTGTTATTTCCAAGGCCCTGTCTGCCTGAGCAGCTTATCCCCACAATGTCCTGGTGTTTCAGTCTGCTCTCCGCCTTCTCCACAGCGCTGGATGCTGACCAGCGTCTACCCGTGCGAACCTCGATCCCTGCTCTTCTGATGCTCATGTCGCTAGAATCTCTGAGGGTCAACACAAGCCTTGCCTTGCTGACTTTGTACTCCTCTACAATAGATGATAGAGGGAGCTGCAGCATACCAGTCTTGTTGTAGAGTCCAATACTTGTCATGGATGGAGGGAGTCCAAACCATCGTCTCAGGTACCTGTTGACCATGGTCTCCAGGCCTTCAACAGTTGATGTTGGTACCTCATACAACGTTAGTGGCCATAGAAGACGAGGTAGAAGTCCATGTTGGAACAACCAGGCCTTGAACTTCCCTGGCAGGCCTGTTCCGTCAATCTTCTTTAGCCCATCCTGTAGCTGCTGCTTAGTGCGCTCAGTGTTGTTGGTGTCACTCAGCGTAGTGTCAAACCATTTCCCTAAGCATTTGACTGGGTTGTTGATCAGCGATGAAATTTCTTCACCCTGGACTCTAAGGGTCGTATTCGGCCAGACCTTGCCTTTCCTCAGGATCAATACCCGGGATTTTCTTGGCTTGAAGCTCATTCTGGCCCATGTGACAACATCTTCCAGAGCGTTCAGAATCCACCGTGCCTGTATGTGGGACTCAGTTGTGATTGTTAGGTCATCCATAAAACCCCTATTCGGTGGGAGTCTGATGTCTGACTTGGTTTTCGGTCCCCTGGTTTCCCGGTCTCCTGCCTTCATGATCAGATTCATGGCGGCAATGAACAATATCACTGACACTGTGCAGCCAGTCACAATTCCCTTCTCTAGTTGTATCCAGGATGTTGTGAAGTTCCTGCTTGTGAAGCGCATGTTAATGTCGCTGTAGTAGCTTCTAACAATGTTCTGAATGTGTTCAGGCACGTGGTGGTGTTTCAGAGCAAAGTCCTGACTATAAAGCACAAGTTTACATTCTTTAATTGGTTAAACTATGTCCTTTTTCCTGAGTATTTATAAAATAGCTATGGAAATATATCAATTATTTGATGCCAGATTTGAACCTACTAAAAGCCTGTGTCATCAGGTGAGATGGCCATCATGGCCCTCTTGTTTATATCTGGATTATCAACGAAAATAATTATTTCCTAAACTTAGCCTACTTAACACATTTTAAGTGAAATGGGTGAAGACAAACTGAAAGAAACGGTAAAAAAATAACGATCTGGTATGGCGATATTCCTGATGGGACTAATGTTGTAATAAAAGTCATGAACAAATCTTATGTCTGGTCTACAGTTTGAATCCAGAACCCACCGAACCTCCCGTCCAAGAACAGCATTTCGCGGCATCTTTCCAGGAAACAATGGTCAAAACTGCCTTGATAAAGAAAGAGGTGTTACAGTTTTCAATAAATTTGTCAAACTTGAGAAATACAACTCATTTTATTTGCATTAGAAATTGTAATCTAGAGAGCTAATTATCATACTCTATTGGAAATTATTTTTTTATATTTTTTATTATACAAGGTATATGATATCCAATCATTTTTATTGTTGAATAGACTGTGAGCAACACATTAAAAGAGATTTTTGGGAAAAGTGCTTGAAAAATTCACAATAAAATTATGTGACCCTGTGTTCGCGGTAATTATTATAACAAAACAACAAAACAACTAAAACCACACATAAAAGAGCATGTAAACTCCTTTTTTTCTTTCGATATATTTTTACTTTCACCAAAGGCTTGTTTTAGATTAATACAAAAACATGTATGGATTCCACCGATGTTTTGTTGTTTTTGCAGTTGTTTTAATCTTTTTATATTTTTTTTGCTGTTTGTTTTTGTGTTTTTTTGTTTTTTTTTCTTTCTTTCTTTCTAAAATCTGACCACTGTTTTAAATAATTTGCCTTTGCTTGACTCAGGTCCATCATTGGGTATTAAAGCCGTGTGTTATTGTTTTATTGATCATCTCAACGCTTGGCGAAGTCAGGGTCACATAGACGCTATTTTCCGAAAAAAAAGACAACACGGTAACAATCGATCTACCGAGGAAGACTTTTTTTGGTATTTACACACTGCATCGAAGGCAAAGATGGATAAGGTAAATATATTCCATTTTCTCCTTTTACTTTGCAAGCATGCTTTCGCTTAAACGGAAAACACACACAAAAAACAGTCATTACATAACATCGTCACGGCCTGCATGTTTCGACAAAACTGGAGCAAATATCAAACCTACATACATTTGACCTTTTTCTGAGGCCAAGTCGGAGATTTGTTGTTTTCATATAAACAAAGAAGGAAAGTATCTGTTTCCAAGTAGGAACATTTCTGAAAATAACACCACTTATTTTCAATAATTTTGAGCCATAAAGTGGGAGTCTCCCTCCAAAAGTGGGGGAGTTCACTTGTATGCACCTATTACATGTATTTTTATTTTACAGTTGATTGAGACACATAATCTCACAAACTATATTAACCCTTTTTCGACTCTAAACTTCAATGGATAGTTCCCATATCAGTGAAAAGCCCTTATCTTGGCAGCCATCTTTGAAGGCAACTTTAAGGGATTTTCAGATGAATTGTATAGAAGCATACATTTTATTTTCTTGTAATTTCATCATTTGTGATCCAAAAATTAAAAGCTATACACCATTTGAAAGCTATTCAAATTTATATTTTTAAAATACATTTTTTTTTAAAATTGATAAATGCACAAAAGATTAATACCCATAAATAAATAAAATTATTGGCTCATCCTTAAACCAAATGAACAGTGTACCTTTTTTTGGTTGTAGTTTTTTTTTTTAAACCTTTTAAAATTTGAAAAGATAGTTTTAATACTTAAAATACTTCATAATGCTGTAAAATTTGATATAAAATTCAGTAAAATAGACTGAAAAATAAAAACACAGTGGTGAGTTTAATACAGCATGTATTGCCTGAATTTGGCCTGCAATAGCTGCTGCCTTCAAAGATGACAGCCTTAAACTGTCTTAACAGTGCCTATGACATCAAATGGAAACTATCTATTGTTTGTAGAACCTGTCATCAAGGTAGTAACTTCGAGCAACAATAATGTGTTGTAATGAGATTTCCCTATCAACATCTCAAAGTCTAGTCTGAACAGTTATATAGAGTATGTGAAATACTCTGTTGGATAAACCAATTCCTACACAACAGTATTCAGAGGGTATTGTAGTGCAGTATCTGAGCCTGTACTCAGGGATGGATCCAGCGGACAGAGGGGTGGGGTGATGCCCCCACCACACCCCCCACACATACCAACCAGGAAAAATAGTGCATATCATTTTCTATATATAATAAAACACAATATATCCAACCACCTTGTCCAGGCTATATCTCTGCAACCACCGGTTTGTATTCAAAGAAACCTAATGGGAAGTTGCACCAAAAAATGAACTGGGCATGTTATCAACACATTCAGTTTCTATGATTTTTCACTTAGTTATTGCCCTTTGTAATTTCTATATTATGTGATATAATACAGTTTATGTCCAGGCTATTTCTCAGCGAGAGCCAGTTGGAATTCAGTGATACTTTATGCAAAGCTTCGCTAACAAGTGCAGATGTGCATACAGTTAGCACATTCTGGTTTGGTGAATTTTCACAAGAGTTATTGGCCTTTTAATTTTCTGTATAGTGTCTAAGTGTTCGTCAACATTCTTTAAACCACATATCATATGAAACCCTGACTTATAATGAAAAGTAGGCAAGGGGAACAAAAATTTGTTCAAAGTATTTTGACCCACCATAAACCATGGCTGCCAGGGGCCTGGCCATTTTCCTATATTGCTAAGAAGGCCATACATGGCTAGAGAGTAAAACTTCGAAATTTTTCTTGCTATTAACTACAAGAGCTAGAGATTTGAATACTTGGTGTACCAGTTCTTTGTGCAACAATATATTGTTAAAAAGCCCTTGTTTTAAGCTCAAGGACCATTTGTGATACCCCTTAATCTGGCGTGAAGTGGTCAACAATTTGCTTGTGAACACACTAGAGGCTACAATTTACATTCAGTCTTCACCAAACTTGGTCAGAATGTTTGCACGAAATCTTGGATTAGTTCGTAACTGGGCATAATCCAGCGAGCAGTTGTCAAGAATTTGCTTGTGAACACACTAGAGGCTGCATTTATGGCCTAATCTTCACCAAACTTGGCCAGAATGTTTGCCTGCATAAAATCTTGGATAGGTTCTTAATTAGATTATATGTGGTAAAAAATAGGTCACTAGGTCAGATCTTTAAAAAAACCTTGTGAACAGGTTAGAGGCCACATTTATGGCCCAATCTTCACCAGACTTGGCCAGAATGTTTGCCTACATGAGCCTACTAAAAGCCTGTGTCTTCAGATGAGCCATCATGGCCCTTTGGTCTTAGCAACATATAATATATCTTTCTGTATCCTGGTAATACCCTATGGAGCATCCATTGGTTCCACCAATATCTTATTACTGCAAGACGGCATATTACATCCAGGAAGTAAGACAGTAATACTATATTACATAGGAATAAATCTTAAGACCATGTCATACATATTTGCCAGCAGAATAAGGTCTAATTGTTTCCACCCTGTCCTTATTCATTATCCATAGATAATCTGTCTGGATAAGCACTATCATGTAGTCAAAGTAAATACATTTTATTCCCATCAGATTATGGTGCAACTTTATGCAATGAACTTATTACAGTGCAGACTTGTATAATAGGAATGGCCTAGGTGAAGGTAAGGCTGACTTTTAAAGCAAGCAGACATAAATGATTTAAGATATGATCGTACAGATTGTGTATTGACTGGAACCTAGTGTGGATACTAGATAAGATATTGGTGCACATGTCCTCTTCTCTCTTAGCTTGCTAACTACAGATTGATCAGGCTAAGGCATATTGTGCTGGGAGTTGGCTGATCATTAACTGCACCATTTGCTGCTAAGTTCTCTGCAATATGTCTTACCTATGCATAAAAATTGTTTGCACATTACTTACTACATTTATGTTAGTTATTAATAAATGTGGAAGTTTAAGGGTTAACACTTACTCTGTCAATAGTCGTTGCTAGAAATCAGCATATCAAGAGTTTTCTCCCATGTCCGCCATTACGCCGCTGTTTCGGCTTTGCCAGCCTAGAACTTACAGGTTGCCACCCTTGGCCAACTGTTACAATTGTCGTGCCATACATTAATTGAATCCGGTATTGCGCTAATAATGGTCGAGTCTGGTCATTTATTTCTATTTTACTGCATTTGATTAAAACACAGAAACATTGATTTAAGAAGGATTTTAATTTGCTCCTATCTAGCTAAATACAGTCACTGTACTACCATCATGCAACAGTATTTAAATAAACTAATAAAGTAGACCTGTTGATGTATTATACATTTTCACATGGGTATTTTATTACAATCAACATGTTTACCTCAAACATGCGATTGAGTTTGTCAAAGTATATGCAAAAATGCTGGCAAATCCCATCCCATTTAAAAAACATAAAATACTTTTGGCAAATACAAAATCCATGTGACATCAATACAACTAGATATATTTCCGAACACACTTATTTCAGTCACAGTAAAAATGATTGCAGACAAAGAAGCAATAAAGTCATGGAGGAAATGACAGTATGACAAAACACGTAATTATCAACCATAGAAATACTGAACGATGCTTTTTCACTTTGGATAATTTAAATGAAGATTTTCTATTCAAGGCAATTAATACTTATGTGGAGAATTTTGTTCTCATTAGCAATTTAGAATATAAGATTTAGACAGCTGTAGCAAATTGTGTGCAGGTGGTTTTTGTTTTGTCTTTTTTTTACTAATTATCAAATGACTAAGGATAAATCATCTTTAAAAAATGTTGTTTATTTTTGCTTAATCTAATTTCTCAAAAATTGGGTAGTGTATATAGTTTACAGCAATATCTTAGTGGCTGAATTTAAAATAATCTTCAGTATGTGGTCAAAAGTTATTACAGGCAGTGTAAAATAAAATACCGCCTAGTCTAATATAAAAAACAAACAAGAGTTTTATAAATCGACACAAACATATTTCTGTTGCTGTGATGATATGTGTTATTGAGACAAAAACTTCAGGATTCTCTATTCTGAGTTTGTTATATATTCTATTGCCAACTATTTGCATCCTAAGCATTGTACAGTCCTGCACAGCCAGTGGCTGTACTGTGGCTGTCGTGCCAGCCTCTGAATGGCGGACGGTCAAGTGACAATACAATGGCAGCCTTCATTGATTTGAAAATGGCATTGCATATAAGCAAAGGTATAAAGCTGACAATTTTCAAAAGCTCAAGTAATGAAGGAACCAAAGTACACATTTATCTAGACCAATAATGTGAACCAAGATCAGCTGGCTCCTACAAATTAATGCTTAGTCTCCAGCAAAGTGGCTAATTACACTTGCATCAAATTGTATTAATGTAAATAACAAAAATAAGTATGGCTTATTAATAATAGTAACCAGATAAAGGTTATTGCTAACAGGACACTAAATGGTTGCATACATTATGCCCAGATTAGATGTATTGTTAGCTGGGTGCAAGCTGTTGTGTTCCTACCTGCAGTACTGTTGTTGGACTCACATTCACAGTGTTTATTACTAGAGATTGACATACACTGACTCTATAGGTAGAAAATGCCATACAGTGATACAACACAGGTATTTTAACATGGATTTTTATATATATTTAGTGTTACTTTTAACATATCTACTTTTTATCAGATCTTGGACAATTTAATATTGTGATGCTTAAACCATCATTTTAAAAAATATTCATTCAGAATGAGAACCAGTGCTGTAAAATTCCTTATAATAATAGATCTATGTTGCTTTCTTTATTCAGTCATATGTTATTGAAAAAGTAAGTTATATTGATGGAAAGAAATAGTATTAACTAGATGGGGGAAGATTATTTAAATGTAGACTAAATTGAATATCAAGGTTTCCATTTGATTCTAGTAAATAATTGCACATAAAAGGTGTGTTTGTTACATCTTTTCTGACTTGTTAAGTTGAAAATGTATTATTTCTTTATCGGTATATGGTGTATGACGATAACCCAATGTTAAAGAAGTCTTATTGAAAATCTCTATCCGTATTTAAAGTGGTATGTTTGATTGATTTAAATGCAAATTTAAATCTTCCTAAATCAGAAAACATCTTTAAGCATGTTAATATTACAGACACAAGTAAGTGTCACCACATTATCACCATGGTTCATAACAGTTATTTAAAACTTCTGTAGCCAGTAAAAAACATCAGTAAAACTCAGTAAAAGATCTGACCTTAGCAATCAGTCTAGATATGCTAGCTTAGATGTAACTTACCTTATAAAGTCAAGGTTGTTTTCAAGTGTTTAGACAGACAGTTTTGTCTCTGTCCCTATGCATGTCATTCAGTTGATGTCGTTGTGAGTGTATCAATAAGGATAGATATTGTGATAAAAATATCGCAGATTAAACCTTAAAACCATTTTATCTCAGTCACATTGATTTGCCTTCTTTTTAATATTTTAAATTGGCTGTGGTTTGAACAGTAATACTGGAAACATCTTTTAAGTAGATGACTTAAAATATGTTTAGGCTATTAACAAAATCAACCTTGGATATGGTTTAATGTATGTTTATATTGGTTCCTGTTTCAGATATCACAGCTTCATCAGCCACATGTCCACATCAGGAACCGTGAGTATGTGGAGAAGATTCTTACAAAGATGATCAAGGATGGCAAAGAAAAGCTACAGGTAGGTTGTACATCTGAGACATGTTCATGTATGTCCTGAGGCTGTTTAGAGGTGGGATGTTTGGTTGGTTGGAATGTTGCAGTCTGGTTTTGTATAGAGAATCTAGTTCTTGAAATGCTTCCTTTTTCTTATCTTGGCTTAAAAATGGCTCAGTTGTGATTTGATGATAAATATTATAAGAAATACATGACATTCATTAAATATGTTAAATTATCATTATTTGAAAATATTTTTTGTGCTTGTCCTAGTTGAGGTGAAAATTTTCATGTAAGGAAGTTTTCCATTTTATCTGTGGGACAATGGTGGTTTGAATTAACCATAAGTATATGTAAACTGGATAGTATCAGTATGATAAAGTTGTGAAAGTGTTATGTAGTTATAAAAAATACAATTTGATATCTTTTGTTTTTCAATTAATTATATCTTTTACTTCATTGTTACAACATACTTTTAATACCGCATCACTTTTTTCTCTTTGGCTTTCCCTTTCTTGTCTTGTTTTCTAGGAAGATACCTGTGTCAATCTGTCAGTTGACTTCATGTTCAGTTGATTGTATATTTTGAAATTTCCTTTCTACTAATGTTGTTTCTAACTAGTCCACACCTTTGTGACACCCTGTAGTCTTGTAATGACAACATTCAGAAGCAGAGTGCAGTAAGTGGATTCAATACACCTTTTGCTTGCCTTAGTTACTGTTGCAATCTGCTCACAAGCTTTCTTTTAATGGAGATGCTTAATTGAAAACTACATCTGTGCACCATGGCTCTGATCAGACAAAGTGTGTAAAGACTTGTCCTAGTGAAACAAAAAGCAATTTAGCCACTGTTCACTATTGGAAACCCTGTAATTTTGTAGCTATTGATGTTGCACTCAGAAATATGGCTATATAGAACAGTTTCTTCAGGTTTTACCCTGTTCAAAGCTATTTATACTTTGATTGCAGGAAGTTGTATTTAAGATTTTCCCTGTTCATGAATGAGCTTTTTTTAAGTGGTAAATTAGTTGTTTTGATTGGTTAAAATGGTCCATTGTTGATGAATAAATATAAGTTTATCAAAATAGACTTCTGCTTTGAAACTTTTTCCATGCTGAATTATCTTTTTATAATTTATTTGTAAACTGTAATAGTAAACCCTTCCCTAGCATTATAAAGGTGTTAAATCTCATTATTTATTATAAATGGGTTTTATTTGGATAATCATTAATCTCTTTGTGAATATGTTGGCCTTTGTGTGCCCTAAATTTATTGTTTTTATTTTAACTTGATAAAAAAGTTTTCTTCTTCATAACATCAAAGTTATCGTTTTTGCAAAGACTTTTGATTTTGCTGAACACTTGTCTGAATGTTAAATCTGTTACGAGGATAATACAATCCCTTATTTTGGTTCTGCAATGCTTGTTCCTAGGTGTGTACAGACTTTGATGCAACTTTGACTAACTTCACAGGAGCTTGTTCCTATAGTAAGTATTCATTCCAGCCATTGCTTGAACTAGCCATTCACATTCAATAACCTTTCAGAAGATGCACAGTAATTTAAAGAAATTTAAGGAATACAAAATAGTACAAATATTTTATATATTTACTGGATTACTTTTAATTTAAAGATTTAAAATTTCTAAATTAGATAATTAGTTTTTTTAATTAAGTTTCAATGTTCACAAGTAAAGGAATTTCAATTTATGTGTAAGAGTACCTGTTTGTGAACCCAGTTAGGCTTACTCATTTGTGTTCAGTAAGGAAACCAAAGGACTCTGTTTATAAAAGTTACTGGAGCTAGGTAGAACCTTGTATTATGCATTTAGGTTTCATTAAATGGTGAAATGGATTAACAGCTTGATCACCGGTACATGATTTACCCTCAGGTGATGTATTGATTTTGCAAATTACGTTTGGACTTAAGTTAGCTGGTTTTGTCATATGTACACAGTATATATCAGATAGAATACAAATTCCTGCAATGTTGAAATTAATTGAAACCTTCGATAAGCTTCTAGGACACCGTAAATCACTATTCATAGTTTTATCATGTGATTATTCAGAAGCAAAGATGATAATTCTTTTTCCTTTTTTACATATTGAGCAACCCAAACTAGTAGGGTTGTCAAATTATTTGCTCTGTACAAAAGTTTATTGGGTTGTTTTTATGGTTATTGTATTTTGTCTTTTGTCCACCATGTCCAACATGCTTCCAGTTGCATAAGGTGTTAGCTTTTCTTTTAGTAAATGTAATTGACTTGTTTTGTGAGCATTTTATCCTTCCTGTAGCAATGTGCATCGTCTTGTCTGGTGGTAAGCTTTAAGTTCTAATAATTCCAAGCATGCATGTAATTAGTCCTAGAGAAAAAATGTTGATTAAACTGTCTCATGCTGCGACATACAAATGTCATTAAAAATTGAAGTGGTATAGCTTCCTTGCTAACACTCAAGCAAATATAAGGGTAGTTCCATGGCTGGTCGGCCCAGTGTCACTGGGCATAGTATCATGCTGGTGGTTCACAGCATGCTATACACCGTGAAGGCAGCACTATGACTGCTTCAAGAAATACTGTTGTTGGGACGATAAATCCAGTAAACGAATTACATTAAATGTGATGTTGGAATAAGGTTTATCAGTGTTAGTTATTCATTGAGACCTATAATAAAAAGTGTAACCAGAATAGAAATATTGTGTTGAAACTTAAGGTACATAACCTTGATAGCAGTTGAGACATCCCTAAGGCATCCAAATTCAGAATTTGTATCAGTATAAGTAGATTAATCAGTATGCATGTGGCATCACTGCGGCTCTAGCTGGCAGTTACTGCTGCTCCACTGCATGTGGCATCACTTGAGCTATTGCTATAAGTTACTGCTGCTCTATGACATGTGGCATCACTGCAGCTCTAGCTGGCAGTTACTGCTGCTCTATGGCATGTTGCATCACTGCAGCTCTTGCTGTAAGTTACTGCTGCACTACATGTTGCATCACTGGAGCTCTTTCTATAAGTTACTGCTGCTGCACTACATTTGGCATCACTGGAGCTCTTGCTATAAGTTACTGCTGCTCCACTGCATATAACATCACTGCGGCTGTAGCTGGCAGTTACTGCTTCTCCAAGCATGTGACATCACTGTGGCTGTAGCTGGTAGTTACTGCTGCTCCACTGCATGTGGCATCACTGTGGCTGTAGCTGGCAGTTACTGCTGCTCCACAGCATGTTGCATCACTGCAGCTTTTGCTATAAGTTACTACTGCTCCACAGCACTGTGGCTCTAGCTGGAAGTTACTGCTGCTCCACTGCATGTGACATCACTGTGGCTCTAGCTGGAAGTTACTGCTGCTCCACTGCATGTGACATCACTGTGGCTCTAGCTGGAAGTTACTGCTGCTCCACTGCATGTGACATCACTGTGGCTGTAGCTGGCAGTTACTGCTGCTCCAAGCATGTGACGTCACTTAGCTGTAGCTGGTAGTTACTGCTGCTCCACTGCATGTGGCATCACTGTGGCTCTAGCTGGAAGTTACTGCTGCTCCCCTGCATGTGACATCACTGCAGCTCTAGCTGGCAGTTACTGCTGCTCCACTGCATGTGACATCACCGTGGCTCTAGCTGGAAGTTACTGCTGCTCCACTGCATGTGACATCACTGTGGCTCTAGCTGGAAGTTACTGCTGCTCCACTGCATGTGGCATCACTGTGGCTCTAGCTGGAAGTTACTGCTGCTCCACTGCATGTGACATCACTGTGGCTCTAGCTGGAAGTTACTGCTGCTCCACTGCATGTGACATCACTGTGGCTCTAGCTGGCAGTTACTGCTGCTCCACTGCATGTGACATCACTGTGGCTCTAGCTGGAAGTTACTGCTGCTCCACTGCATGTGACATCACTGCAGCTCTAGCTGGCAGTCACTGCTGCTCCACTGCATGTGACATCACTGTGGCTCTAGCTGGCAGTTACTGCTGCTCCACTGCATGTGGCTTTACTGCGGCTCTTGCTGGAAGTTACTGCTGCTCCACTGCATGTGGCTTCACTGCGGCTCTTGCTGGAAGTTACTGCTGCTCCACTTCATGTGGCTTCACTGCGGCTCTTGCTGGCAGTTACTGCTGCTCCAATGCATGTGGCTTCACTGCGGCTCTTGCTGGAAGTTACTGCTGCTCCACTGCATGTGGCTTCACTGCGGCTCTTGCTGGAAGTTACTGCTGCTCCACTTTATGTGGCTTCACTGCGGCTCTTGCTGGAAGTTACTGCTGCTCCACTGCATGTGGCTTCACTGCGGCTCTTGCTGGAAGTTACTGCTGCTCCACTGCATGTGGCTTCACTGCGGCTCTTGCTGGAAGTTACTGCTGCTCCACTTCATGTGGCTTCACTGCGGCTCTTGCTGGCAGTTACTGCTGCTCCACTGCATGTGGCTTCACTGCGGCTCTTGCTGGAAGTTACTGCTGCTCCACTTCAAGTGGCTTCACTGCTGCTCTTGCTGGCAGTTACTGCTGCTCCACTGCATGTGCCATTACTGCTGCTCATGCAGACTATTACTACTAGTCTTGATGATGATGATGTTGATGCTTATTAACCTTATTATTGTAACATGGAGAGAACATTAGATGCTGTTACTGATAAGGATGTTCATGTTTTTTACAAATACCTTATTAATACAATTTAATGTAAGATAATGATAAAATTTCTTTAGTGTTTTTTACATGCTGTGGATAAATAGCTGTGAGAGACCCAATAACACACTTAATATTGCATTGCAATTTATATGCTGTATTAGCAAAAGATATTCATGATATTGTGATTCATCTTTTGACAATCTGCCCAAACAATCATTAGCTTACCATCATTTATATTTTATATAATCATTACTTGTTACAGATTGCAATATCTAGCACCTGATCAAACTAATGGTTAATCATCTTTGGACAGGTTAACATTCTTGTGTCCAAAAATTTAGGTGGGGAGCAATTCAAGTGATATCTTGTTGTTCATTTGAAACAACTGTATGTATGTTACCTGTTGAAAGTACCAGTCTGTTTTTGTCATAAATAGTTATGAATGTGAAAAGACAGCTTCTTCCAGCATTAAGAGGGTGAAAAACAAAGAATTAACGGCATTTTCAGGAATAGTTACTGTGCACCATTTTAACACATGTCCTTTCTGTAATTTCTGATTATTGTAGGATCTGTTGACACATTTCCATTGTATAAATCTTTGTACTCAGTTCTTCATAGTTATATACAAGAATACCAGCAAAAAAAAGCATAGTGATACCATATCTTTCTCAGTAGCCATGTATCGATATGACAAAGCTTGTGATTACAATAGATCAACATTAGATTGTTTAGATAGTGACAAGGTGGTGTCGTGAGGAATGTTGAAAAAGTTGTCATGTAGTGGTCTGTGCCTGCAGTATCTACAGCTACCAGTAAACTGCAATGGGTTAGAAGGTGTCAGTAGTGGTCTGTGTCTGCAGTATCTACAACTACCAGTAAACTGCAATGGATTAGATGGTGTCAGTAGTGGTCTGTGTCTGCAGTATCTACAACTAGCAGTAAACTGCAATGGATTAGATGGTGTCAGTAGTGGTCTGTGCCTGCAGTATCTACAGCTAGCAGTAAACTGCAATGGGTTAGAAGGTGTCAGTAGTGGTCTGTGCCTGCAGTATCTACAGCTAGCAGTAAACTGCAATGGGTTAGAAGGTGTCAGTAGTGGTCTGTGTCTGCAGTATCTACAGCTAGCAGTAAACTGCAATGGGTTAGAAGGTGTCAGTAGTGGTCTGTGCCTGCAGTATCTACAGCTAGCAGTAAACTGCAATGGGTTAGAAGGTGTCAGTAGTGGTCTGTGCCTGCAGTATCTACAGCTACCAGTAAACTGCAATGGGTTAGAAGGTGTCAGTAGTGGTCTGTGCCTGCAGTATCTACAGCTAGCAGTAAACTGCAATGGGTTAGAAGGTGTCAGTAGTGGTCTGTGTCTGCAGTATCTACAACTAGCAGTAAACTGCAATGGGTTAGAAGGTGTCAGTAGTGGTCTGTGCCTGCAGTATCTACAGCTAGCAGTAAACTGCAATGGGTTAGAAGGTGTCAGTAGTGGTCTGTGCCTGCAGTATCTACAGCTAGCAGTAAACTGCAATGGATTAGAAGGTGTCAGTAGTGGTCTGTGCCTGCAGTATCTACAGCTAGCAGTAAACTGCAATGGGTTAGAAGGTGTCAGTAGTGGTCTGTGCCTGCAGTATCTACAGCTAGCAGTAAACTGCAATGGATTAGAAGGTGTCAGTTGTGGTCTGTGCCTGCAGTATCTACAGCTAGCAGTAAACTGCAATGGATTAGAAGGTGTCAGTTGTGGTCTGTGCCTGCAGTATCTACAGCTAGCAGTAAACTGCAATGGATTAGAAGGTGTCAGTAGTGGTCTGTGCCTGCAGTATCTACAGCTAGCAGTAAACTGCAATGGATTAGAAGGTGTCAGTAGTGGTCTGTGCCTGCAGTATCTACAGCTAGCAGTAAACTGCAATGGGTTAGAAGGTGTCAGTAGTGGTCTGTGCCTGCAGTATCTACAGCTAGCAGTAAACTGCAATGGGTTAGAAGGTGTCAGTAGTGGTCTGTGCCTGCAGTATCTACAGCTAGCAGTAAACTGCAATGGGTTAGAAGGTGTCAGTAGTGGTCTGTGCCTGCAGTATCTACAGCTAGCAGTAAACTGCAATGGGTTAGAAGGTGTCAGTAGTGGTCTGTGTCTGCAGTATCTACAGCTACCAGTAAACTGCAATGGATTAGATGGTGTCAGTAGTGGTCTGTGTCTGCAGTATCTACAACTAGCAGTAAACTGCAATGGATTAGATGGTGTCAGTAGTGGTCTGTGCCTGCAGTATCTACAGCTAGCAGTAAACTGCAATGGGTTAGAAGGTGTCAGTAGTGGTCTGTGCCTGCAGTATCTACAGCTAGCAGTAAACTGCAATGGATTAGAAGGTGTCATGTAGTGGACTGTGCCTGCAGTATCTACAACTAGCAGTAAACTGCAATGGATTAGATGGTGTCAGTAGTGGTCTGTGCCTGCAGTATCTACAGCTACCAGTAAACTGCAATGGGTTAGAAGGTGGCAGTAGTGGTCTGTGCCTGCAGTATCTACAGCTAGCAGTAAACTGCAATGGGTTAGAAGGTGTCAGTAGTGGTCTGTGCCTGCAGTATCTACAACTAGCAGTAAACTGCAATGGGTAAGAAGGTGTCAGTAGTGGTCTGTGCCTGCAGTATCTACAGCTAGCAGTAAACTGCAATGGATTAGAAGGTGTCAGTAGTGGTCTGTGCCTGCAGTATCTACAGCTACCAGTAAACTGCAATGGGTTAGAAGGTGTCAGTAGTGGTCTGTGCCTGCAGTATCTACAACTAGCAGTAAACTGCAATGGGTTAGAAGGTGTCAGTAGTGGTCTGTGCCTGCAGTATCTACAACTAGCAGTAAACTGCAATGGATTAGAAGGTGTCAGTAGTGGTCTGTGCCTGCAGTATCTACAACTAGCAGTAAACTGCAATGGGTTAGAAGGTGTCAGTAGTGGTCTGTGCCTGCAGTATCTACAGCTAGCAGTAAACTGCAATGGATTAGAAGGTGTCAGTAGTGGTCTGTGCCTGCAGTATCTACAGCTACCAGTAAACTGCAATGGGTTAGAAGGTGTCAGTAGTGGTCTGTGCCTGCAGTATCTACAACTAGCAGTAAACTGCAATGGGTTAGAAGGTGTCAGTAGTGGTCTGTGCCTGCAGTATCTACAACTAGCAGTAAACTGCAATGGATTAGAAGGTGTCAGTAGTGGTCTGTGTCTGCAGTATCTACAACTAGCAGTAAACTGCAATGGGTTAGAAGGTGTCATGTAGTGGTCTGTGTCTGCAGTATCTACAGCTAGCAGTAAACTGCAATGGGTTAGAAGGTGGCAGTAGTGGTCTGTGCCTGCAGTATCTACAACTAGCAGTAAACTGCAATGGGTAAGAAGGTGTCAGTAGTGGTCTGTGCCTGCAGTATCTACAGCTAGCAGTAAACTGCAATGGGTTAGAAGGTGTCAGTAGTGGTCTGTGCCTGCAGTATCTACAGCTACCAGTAAACTGCAATGGGTTAGAAGGTGTCAGTAGTGGTCTGTGCCTGCAGTATCTACAGCTAGCAGTAAACTGCAATGGGTTAGAAGGTGTCAGTAGTGGTCTGTGCCTGCAGTATCTACAGCTAGCAGTAAACTGCAATGGGTTAGAAGGTGTCAGTAGTGGTCTGTGCCTGCAGTATCTACAACTAGCAGTAAACTGCAATGGGTAAGAAGGTGTCAGTAGTGGTCTGTGCCTGCAGTATCTACAGCTAGCAGTAAACTGCAATGGGTTAGAAGGTGTCAGTAGTGGTCTGTGTCTGCAGTATCTACAGCTAGCAGTAAACTGCAATGGATTAGAAGGTGTCATGTAGTGGTCTGTGTCTGCAGTATCTACAGCTAGCAGTAAACTGCAATGGGTAAGAAGGTGTCAGTAGTGGTCTGTGCCTGCAGTATCTACAGCTAGCAGTAAACTGCAATGGGTTAGAAGGTGTCATGTAGTGGTCTGTGTCTGCAGTATCTACAGCTAGCAGTAAACTGCAATGGATTAGAAGGTGTCAGTAGTGGTCTGTGTCTGCAGTATCTACAGCTAGCAGTAAACTGCAATGGATTAGAAGGTGTCATGTAGTGGTCTGTGTCTGCAGTATCTACAACTAGCAGTAAACTGCAATGGGTTAGAAGGTGTCATGTAGTGGTCTGTGTCTGCAGTATCTACAGCTAGCAGTAAACTGCAATGGGTTAGAAGGTGTCATGTAGTGGTCTGTGTCTGCAGTATCTACAACTAGCAGTAAACTGCAATGGGTTAGAAGGTGTCAGTAGTGGTCTGTGCCTGCAGTATCTACAGCTAGCAGTAAACTGCAATGGGTTAGAAGGTGTCAGTAGTGGTCTGTGCCTGCAGTATCTACAACTAGCAGTAAACTGCAATGGGTAAGAAGGTGTCAGTAGTGGTCTGTGCCTGCAGTATCTACAGCTAGCAGTAAACTGCAATGGGTTAGAAGGTGTCAGTAGTGGTCTGTGTCTGCAGTATCTACAGCTAGCAGTAAACTGCAATGGATTAGAAGGTGTCATGTAGTGGTCTGTGTCTGCAGTATCTACAGCTAGCAGTAAACTGCAATGGGTAAGAAGGTGTCAGTAGTGGTCTGTGCCTGCAGTATCTACAGCTAGCAGTAAACTGCAATGGGTTAGAAGGTGTCATGTAGTGGTCTGTGTCTGCAGTATCTACAGCTAGCAGTAAACTGCAATGGATTAGAAGGTGTCAGTAGTGGTCTGTGTCTGCAGTATCTACAGCTAGCAGTAAACTGCAATGGATTAGAAGGTGTCATGTAGTGGTCTGTGTCTGCAGTATCTACAACTAGCAGTAAACTGCAATGGGTTAGAAGGTGTCATGTAGTGGTCTGTGTCTGCAGTATCTACAACTAGCAGTAAACTGCAATGGGTTAGAAGGTGTCATGTAGTAGTCTGTGCCTGCAGTATCTACAACTAGCAGTAAACTGCAATGGGTTAGAAGGTGTCATGTAGTGGTCTGTGTCTGCAGTATCTACAGCTAGCAGTAAACTGCAATGGATTAGAAGGTGTCAGTAGTGGTCTGTGCCTGCAGTATCTACAGCTAGCAGTAAACTGCAATGGGTTAGAAGGTGTCAGTAGTGGTCTGTGCCTGCAGTATCTACAGCTAGCAGTAAACTGCAATGGGTTAGAAGGTGTCATGTAGTGGTCTGTGCCTGCAGTATCTACAACTAGCAGTAAACTGCAATGGATTAGAAGGTGTCAGTAGTGGTCTGTGCCTGCAGTATCTACAGCTAGCAGTAAACTGCAATGGGTTAGAAGGTGTCAGTAGTGGTCTGTGCCTGCAGTATCTACAGCTAGCAGTAAACTGCAATGGATTAGAAGGTGTCAGTAGTGGTCTGTGCCTGCAGTATCTACAGCTAGCAGTAAACTGCAATGGATTAGAAGGTGTCATGTAGTGGTCTGTGTCTGCAGTATCTACAGCTAGCAGTAAACTGCAATGGGTTAGAAGGTGTCAGTAGTGGTCTGTGCCTGCAGTATCTACAGCTAGCAGTAAACTGCAATGGGTTAGAAGGTGTCAGTAGTGGTCTGTGTCTGCAGTATCTACAGCTAGCAGTAAACTGCAATGGGTTAGAAGGTGTCATGTAGTGGTCTGTGTCTGCAGTATCTACAACTAGCAGTAAACTGCAATGGGTTAGAAGGTGTCATGTAGTGGTCTGTGCCTGCAGTATCTACAGCTAGCAGTAAACTGCAATGGGTTAGAAGGTGTCAGTAGTGGTCTGTGCCTGCAGTATCTACAGCTAGCAGTAAACTGCAATGGGTTAGAAGGTGTCAGTAGTGGTCTGTGCCTGCAGTATCTACAGCTAGCAGTAAACTGCAATGGGTAAGAAGGTGTCAGTAGTGGTCTGTGCCTGCAGTATCTACAGCTAGCAGTAAACTGCAATGGATTAGAAGGTGTCAGTAGTGGTCTGTGTCTGCAGTATCTACAACTAGCAGTAAACTGCAATGGGTTAGAAGGTGTCATGTAGTGGTCTGTGCCTGCAGTATCTACAACTAGCAGTAAACTGCAATGGGTTAGAAGGTGTCAGTAGTGGTCTGTGTCTGCAGTATATACAGCTAGCAGTAAACTGCAATGGATTAGAAGGTATCAGTAGTGGTCTGTGCCTGCAGTATCTACAGCTAGCAGTAAACTGCAATGGGTAAGAAGGTGTCAGTAGTGGTCTGTGCCTGCAGTATCTACAGCTAGCAGTAAACTGCAATGGGTTAGATGGTGTCAGTAGTGGTCTGTGCCTGCAGTATCTATAGCTAGCAGTAAACTGCAATGGATTAGAAGGTGTCAGTAGTGGTCTGTGCCTGCAGTATCTACAGCTAGCAGTAATTTGCAATGGGTAAGAAGGTGTCAGTAGTGGTCTGTGCCTGCAGTATCTACAGCTAGCAGTAAACTGCAATGGGTAAGAAGGTGTCAGTAGTGGTCTGTGTCTGCAGTATCTACAGCTAGCAGTAAACTGCAATGGGTTAGAAGGTGTCAGTAGTGGTCTGTGCCTGCAGTATCTACAGCTAGCAGTAAACTGCAATGGGTTAGAAGGTGTCAGTAGTGGTCTGTGCCTGCAGTATCTACAGCTAGCAGTAAACTGCAATGGGTAAGAAGGTGTCAGTAGTGGTCTGTGCCTGCAGTATCTACAGCTAGCAGTAAACTGCAATGGATTAGAAGGTGTCAGTAGTGGTCTGTGCCTGCAGTATCTACAGCTAGCAGTAAACTGCAATGGGTAAGAAGGTGTCAGTGGTGGTCTGTGCCTGCAGTATCTACAGCTAGCAGTAAACTGCAATGGGTTAGAAGGTGTCAGTGGTGGTCTGTGCCTGCAGTATCTACAGCTAGCAGTAAACTGCAATGGGTAAGAAGGTGTCAGTAGTGGTCTGTGTCTGCAGTATCTACAGCTAGCAGTAAACTGCAATGGGTAAGAAGGTGTCAGTAGTGGTCTGTGTCTGCAGTATCTACAACTAGCAGTAAACTGCAATGGGTTAGAAGGTGTCAGTAGTGGTCTGTGTCTGCAGTATCTACAGCTAGCAGTAAACTGCAATGGGTTAGAAGGTGTCAGTAGTGGTCTGTGTCTGCAGTATCTACAGCTAGCAGTAAACTGCAATGGGTAAGAAGGTGTCAGTAGTGGTCTGTGTCTGCAGTATCTACAGCTAGCAGTAAACTGCAATGGGTTAGAAGGTGTCAGTAGTGGTCTGTGTCTGCAGTATCTACAGCTAGCAGTAAACTGCAATGGGTAAGAAGGTGTCAGTAGTGGTCTGTGCCTGCAGTATCTACAGCTAGCAGTAAACTGCAATGGGTTAGAAGGTGTCAGTAGTGGTCTGTGCCTGCAGTATCTACAGCTAGCAGTAAACTGCAATGGGTAAGAAGGTGTCAGTAGTGGTCTGTGTCTGCAGTATCTACAGCTAGCAGTAAACTGCAATGGGTTAGAAGGTGTCAGTAGTGGTCTGTGCCTGCAGTATCTACAGCTAGCAGTAAACTGCAATGGGTAAGAAGGTGTCAGTAGTGGTCTGTGTCTGCAGTATCTACAGCTAGCAGTAAACTGCAATGGGTAAGAAGGTGTCAGTAGTGGTCTGTGTCTGCAGTATCTACAGCTAGCAGTAAACTGCAGTGGGTTAGAAGGTGTCAGTAGTGGTCTGTGTCTGCAGTATCTACAGCTAGCAGTAAACTGCAGTGGATTAGAAGGTGTCAGTAGTGGTCTGTGTCTGCAGTATCTACAGCTAGCAGTAAACTGCAATGGGTAAGAAGGTGTCAGTAGTGGTCTGTGTCTGCAGTATCTACAACTAGCAGTAAACTGCAATGGGTTAGAAGGTGTCAGTAGTGGTCTGTGTCTGCAGTATCTACAGCTAGCAGTAAACTGCAATGGATTAGAAGGTGTCAGTAGTGGTCTGTGCCTGCAGTATCTACAGCTAGCAGTAAACTGCAATGGGTTAGAAGGTGTCAGTAGTGGTCTGTGCCTGCAGTATCTACAACTAGCAGTAAACTGCAATGGGTTAGAAGGTGTCAGTAGTGGTCTGTGCCTGCAGTATCTACAGCTAGCAGTAAACTGCAATGGATTAGAAGGTGTCAGTAGTGGTCTGTGTCTGCAGTATCTACAGCTAGCAGTAAACTGCAATGGGTTAGAAGGTGTCATGTAGTGGTCTGTGCCTGCAGTATCTACAACTAGCAGTAAACTGCAATGGGTTAGAAGGTGTCAGTAGTGGTCTGTGCCTGCAGTATCTACAGCTAGCAGTAAACTGCAATGGGTAAGAAGGTGTCAGTAGTGGTCTGTGCCTGCAGTATCTACAGCTAGCAGTAAACTGCAATGGGTAAGAAGGTGTCAGTAGTGGTCTGTGTCTGCAGTATCTACAACTAGCAGTAAACTGCAATGGATTAGAAGGTGTCATGTAGTGGTCTGTGTCTGCAGTATCTACAGCTAGCAGTAAACTGCAATGGGTAAGAAGGTGTCAGTAGTGGTCTGTGCCTGCAGTATCTACAGCTAGCAGTAAACTGCAATGGGTTAGAAGGTGCCATGTAGTGGTCTGTGTCTGCAGTATCTACAGCTAGCAGTAAACTGCAATGGGTTAGAAGGTGTCAGTAGTGGTCTGTGTCTGCAGTATCTACAGCTAGCAGTAAACTGCAATGGGTAAGAAGGTGTCAGTAGTGGTCTGTGTCTGCAGTATCTACAGCTAGCAGTAAACTGCAATGGGTTAGAAGGTGTCATGTAGTGGTCTGTGTCTGCAGTATCTACAACTAGCAGTAAACTGCAATGGGTTAGAAGGTGTCAGTAGTGGTCTGTGTCTGCAGTATCTACAGCTAGCAGTAAACTGCAATGGGTTAGAAGGTGTCATGTAGTGGTCTGTGTCTGCAGTATCTACAACTAGCAGTAAACTGCAATGGGTTAGAAGGTGTCAGTAGTGGTCTGTGTCTGCAGTATCTACAGCTAGCAGTAAACTGCAATGGGTAAGAAGGTGTCAGTAGTGGTCTGTGCCTGCAGTATCTACAGCTAGCAGTAAACTGCAATGGGTTAGATGGTGTCAGTAGTGGTCTGTGCCTGCAGTATCTACAGCTAGCAGTAAACTGCAATGGGTAAGAAGGTGTCAGTAGTGGTCTGTGCCTGCAGTATCTACAGCTAGCAGTAAACTGCAATGGATTAGAAGGTGTCAGTGGTGGTCTGTGCCTGCAGTATCTACAGCTAGCAGTAAACTGCAATGGGTTAGAAGGTGTCAGTAGTGGTCTGTGCCTGCAGTATCTACAGCTAGCAGTAAACTGCAATGGGTTAGAAGGTGTCAGTAGTGGTCTGTGTCTGCAGTATCTACAGCTAGCAGTAAACTGCAATGGGTTAGAAGGTGTCAGTAGTGGTCTGTGCCTGCAGTATCTACAACTAGCAGTAAACTGCAATGGATTAGAAGGTGTCAGTAGTGGTCTGTGTCTGCAGTATCTACAACTAGCAGTAAACTGCAATGGGTTAGAAGGTGTCATGTAGTGGTCTGTGCCTGCAGTATCTACAACTAGCAGTAAACTGCAATGGGTTAGAAGGTGTCAGTAGTGGTCTGTGCCTGCAGTATCTACAGCTAGCAGTAAACTGCAATGGATTAGAAGGTGTCAGTAGTGGTCTGTGCCTGCAGTATCTACAGCTAGCAGTAAACTGCAATGGATTAGAAGGTGTCAGTAGTGGTCTGTGCCTGCAGTATCTACAACAAGCAGTAAACTGCAATGGGTTAGAAGGTGTCAGTAGTGGTCTGTGCCTGCAGTATCTACAGCTAGCAGTAAACTGCAATGGATTAGAAGGTGTCAGTAGTGGTCTGTGTCTGCAGTATCTACAGCTAGCAGTAAACTGCAATGGATTAGAAGGTGTCAGTAGTGGTCTGTGTCTGCAGTATCTACAGCTAGCAGTAAACTGCAATGGATTAGAAGGTGTCAGTAGTGGTCTGTGCCTGCAGTATCTACAGCTACCAGTAAACTGCAATGGGTAAGAAGGTGTCAGTAGTGGTCTGTGCCTGCAGTATCTACAGCTACCAGTAAACTGCAATGGGTTAGAAGGTGTCATGTAGTGGTCTGTGCCTGCAGTATCTACAACTAGCAGTAAACTGCAATGGGTTAGAAGGTGTCAGTAGTGGTCTGTGCCTGCAGTATCTACAGCTAGCAGTAAACTGCAATGGGTTAGAAGGTGTCAGTAGTGGTCTGTGCCTGCAGTATCTACAACTAGCAGTAAACTGCAATGGGTTAGAAGGTGTCAGTAGTGGTCTGTGCCTGCAGTATCTACAACTAGCAGTAAACTGCAATGGGTAAGAAGGTGTCAGTAGTGGTCTGTGCCTGCAGTATCTACAGCTAGCAGTAAACTGCAATGGGTAAGAAGGTGTCAGTAGTGGTCTGTGCCTGCAGTATCTACAGCTAGCAGTAAACTGCAATGGATTAGAAGGTGTCATGTAGTGGTCTGTGTCTGCAGTATCTACAACTAGCAGTAAACTGCAATGGGTTAGAAGGTGTCATGTAGTGGTCTGTGCCTGCAGTATCTACAACTAGCAGTAAACTGCAATGGGTTAGAAGGTGTCATGTAGTGGTCTGTGCCTGCAGTATCTACAGCTAGCAGTAAACTGCAATGGGTAAGAAGGTGTCAGTAGTGGTCTGTGCCTGCAGTATCTACAACTAGCAGTAAACTGCAATGGGTTAGAAGGTGCCATGTAGTGGTCTGTGCCTGCAGTATCTACAGCTAGCAGTAAACTGCAATGGGTTAGAAGGTGTCAGTAGTGGTCTGTGCCTGCAGTATCTACAGCTAGCAGTAAACTGCAATGGGTAAGAAGGTGTCAGTAGTGGTCTGTGTCTGCAGTATCTACAGCTAGCAGTAAACTGCAATGGATTAGAAGGTGTCAGTAGTGGTCTGTGCCTGCAGTATCTACAACAAGCAGTAAACTGCAATGGGTTAGAAGGTGTCAGTAGTGGTCTGTGCCTGCAGTATCTACAGCTACCAGTAAACTGCAATGGGTTAGAAGGTGTCATGTAGTGGTCTGTGCCTGCAGTATCTACAGCTGGCAGTAAATTGCAATGGATTAGAAGGTGTCAGTAGTGGTCTGTGCCTGCAGTATCTACAGCTGGCAGTAAATTGCAATGGATTAGAAGGTGTCAGTAGTGGTCTGTGCCTGCAGTATCTACAGCTAGCAGTAAACTGCAATGGGTTAGAAGGTGTCAGTAGTGGTCTGTGCCTGCAGTATCTACAGCTAGCAGTAAACTGCAATGGGTTAGAAGGTGTCAGTAGTGGTCTGTGCCTGCAGTATCTACAGCTGGCAGTAAATTGCAATGGATTAGAAGGTGTCAGTAGTGGTCTGTGCCTGCAGTATCTACAGCTAGCAGTAAACTGCAATGGGTTAGAAGGTGTCAGTAGTGGTCTGTGCCTGCAGTATCTACAGCTAGCAGTAAACTGCAATGGGTTAGAAGGTGTCAGTAGTGGTCTGTGCCTGCAGTATCTACAGCTAGCAGTAAACTGCAATGGATTAGAAGGTGTCAGTGGTGGTCTGTGCCTGCAGTATCTACAGCTACCAGTAAACTGCAATGGGTAAGAAGGTGTCAGTAGTGGTCTGTGCCTGCAGTATCTACAGCTAGCAGTAAACTGCAATGGATTAGAAGGTGTCAGTAGTGGTCTGTGTCTGCAGTATCTACAGCTAGCAGTAAACTGCAATGGGTAAGAAGGTGTCAGTAGTGGTCTGTGCCTGCAGTATCTACAGCTACCAGTAAACTGCAATGGATTAGAAGGTGTCAGTAGTGGTCTGTGTCTGCAGTATCTACAGCTACCAGTAAACTGCAATGGGTAAGAAGGTGTCAGTAGTGGTCTGTGCCTGCAGTATCTACAGCTACCAGTAAACTGCAATGGGTTAGAAGGTGTCATGTAGTGGTCTGTGCCTGCAGTATCTACAGCTACCAGTAAACTGCAATGGATTAGAAGGTGTCAGTAGTGGTCTGTGCCTGCAGTATCTACAGCTAGCAGTAAACTGCAATGGGTTAGAAGGTGTCAGTAGTGGTCTGTGCCTGCAGTATCTACAGCTAGCAGTAAACTGCAATGGGTTAGAAGGTGTCATGTAGTGGTCTGTGCCTGCAGTATCTACAGCTACCAGTAAACTGCAATGGGTTAGAAGGTGTCAGTAGTGGTCTGTGCCTGCAGTATCTACAGCTAGCAGTAAACTGCAATGGGTTAGAAGGTGTCAGTAGTGGTCTGTGCCTGCAGTATCTACAACTAGCAGTAAACTGCAATGGGTTAGAAGGTGTCAGTAGTGGTCTGTGCCTGCAGTATCTACAGCTAGCAGTAAACTGCAATGGGTTAGAAGGTGTCAGTAGTGGTCTGTGCCTGCAGTATCTACAGCTAGCAGTAAACTGCAATGGGTTAGAAGGTGTCAGTAGTGGTCTGTGCCTGCAGTATCTACAGCTAGCAGTAAACTGCAATGGGTTAGAAGGTGTCAGTAGTGGTCTGTGCCTGCAGTATCTACAGCTAGCAGTAAACTGCAATGGGTTAGAAGGTGTCAGTGGTGGTCTGTGCCTGCAGTATCTACAGCTAGCAGTAAACTGCAATGGGTTAGAAGGTGTCAGTAGTGGTCTGTGCCTGCAGTATCTACAGCTAGCAGTAAACTGCAATGGATTAGAAGGTGTCAGTAGTGGTCTGTGCCTGCAGTATCTACAACTAGCAGTAAACTGCAATGGATTAGAAGGTGTCAGTAGTGGTCTGTGCCTGCAGTATCTACAGCTAGCAGTAAACTGCAATGGGTAAGAAGGTGTCAGTAGTGGTCTGTGCCTGCAGTATCTACAACTAGCAGTAAACTGCAATGGGTTAGAAGGTGTCAGTAGTGGTCTGTGCCTGCAGTATCTACAGCTAGCAGTAAACTGCAATGGATTAGAAGGTGTCAGTAGTGGTCTGTGCCTGCAGTATCTACAGCTAGCAGTAAACTGCAATGGATTAGAAGGTGTCAGTAGTGGTCTGTGCCTGCAGTATCTACAGCTAGCAGTAAACTGCAATGGGTTAGAAGGTGTCAGTCTCCTTGGCAAGGATATATCTGTTGATGGGAAACCAAGAGTTACATCCCAAAATGAATAATTGTCTTTAAATATTGCCAAGGATTATCTCCATAAGTGTATGATGTAACAACAAGTGCTGTTACATTACATCACACTCGACTATTCAAATGCTTGATCACATGATGTAAGCTTTATGGAACTTTATAGCAAGCACATCCTTAACCTTATGTATGTGCACCAACATTTTCAAAGTCAATCCAGGGCCATATGTCTCACAAAATCCAACCTTACTAATATAAACTTGATTATAGCTGCAGATATTATCCGTAATATGTTTCACTCCAATCTTCGCAAAGGTTATTGAGGTTTAAAGCTTAATGGTATAGGCCTGCAAAACTGAGTGGAATAGCTCCACTTATTTATAAAATAGTCGAACTCGATATGTTGTAGTTTCGCTGGAATATGACTGCAACCCGGTATTGAAGTTGTCATATGCTGTTTTGTTCAGCACCTTTGTAATGAGTTTGGAGCACTGTGTTTACATTTTCTCTTAATACAAAGAAAACCTAGTCTGCAACATATAAATGTTTCTATTTCTTACAATGCTGTATTAAAGTGTTTCTTAAACAAGTGTGAATGACTTTATTGTTTTGGAGTAACAATAACTGTTGTTGTCATTTATTTCCAACATATGTTCCCCCTTTATTCAGTTTTTACATTAAAGATGTATTTTAACAAAGTGCACACAAAAAGGCAGCTCTGTATATCACCAAATTTGTAAAAATCGTAAAAATACAGTTTTTTACCGAAAAGGAGAGGTGATTAATGATTTATCTCCCAAACAAGTTAAGTGAGGTATATTTTTTATATGAGTTTTATTAAGAATATATTCATATTTATTAGTGCAGATTATTGTTTTTAAATCTCTCTGCTTTAATTTTTTAGTATAAAAAAATCTTGAAAAAAACTTTTGGTTATAATATAGGCTTTTTTTTTTATATTATGGCTTTATTTTCCACTTAAAGTCTGTATGACATTTTTTTTTTTAAATTTGTGTTCCAGTGTGTAATTAACATATTAACATACACATTTAAATCTTTGTTATTTCCTTCTAATTTGATTGTGAATGATGACAGTGACTTTTCATTAATTAGTTTGAAAAAGGCCAAATACTAGATATAAAAATAAAGAGTTATTGCAGAAACAAGCAAGGTGACCCATTCATTTTAACATACATGTTTGTTTCTCATACCCTAAAGAATAAGTGTACCAATTTTGGTGAATTTCTCTCCATTCAAACTTACTCAAGCATATGTCTTTAATGTATTGAGGAAGGAGAAAAGTATCTTCATTATCTGGTCTTATATCATGTAGTTAACAACCGCAATTCACCCATGCAAATTTTACTAAAACAATAAGGCATATGGACAGTAAGGCAAATGAAAATATATGCATTTATATTATTGGTCAAATCTTCCATTTAGCAAATTGCAAGAACACTAAATACTTTGTAACCATTTATAAAAGAATGGCTGATTTTTATTGATTATGTAATCTGTTGATGTTGGCATGTTGACTATATTTAAACATATATAACAGGAAACTAACTTTTCATTTAGAAAGATAGCATACATTGGTGTCCATTGGCAACAGTGTAATCTTGTGACAACCAGCTTAGTTTTGCCATTGGTATGTTATGTAAATTAAAGCAAAAGCAGCTGTGTGTGTGAGTGATAATAATATAAATATTATATTGCATGGACGACGCTTGCACATATTGTCAATGCAGAATAGCTTCGGTAAGGAAAAAGTTCAGAAATTTAATATGCAGTACCTGAAATGTCATTTTATATATGGCACTTTTTCTCCTCCATATTCAAGATTTTCTTCCTTTTCACATGAGTAATAGATATGACGCAAAGTTGTGAATGAAGGTGAGATAACTCAGATTGCATTGCTTGTTGAAGAGTTATTGCCCATTGTAGTTTTTCTTTGCAAATTCTTTTGCCAAAAACTCCTTCGTTGTTATTCGTTGGAAATTCTTTACATGTATGATTAATATAGATGTATAATGGTAAGATTTTTTTACATTGCATTGTTTAGTCAAGTTATTTCATCTTATTAAGTTCTCTCTTTGTATCTCTTTGGAATTTCTTCACAGATGAATCATGCTAATGAGCACTTAAAGCTTGACCTTCAACACATCATGCTCTGCATTGTAGTGTTCTTGTTTAACCTGTATCAATGTTTTGTAATTAATAAGAAAATAATTAGTTTTCTTAAGTTTACAAACATAAACCAGAACCCAAATGTAAGAAATGTAAACACTGCAGTAATGTGAATACTTACTTTGGCAGTGATTTTGACAGAAATAATACACTGTACACATATTGGACATTTTAATTCTGATTTTGATACTCTTTTTCCCCTCAGATTTCACAACTTCTCTGGCCATGTTCTCTTAGCTTACAGCATGACAGCTTCAGTGCTATGGTTGCTAGATGAATCTCCCCTTACAGCACAAGTTTTTTAAAGGGCCATAGTTATTAAGTGTAAATTATATAGAAAACCTTAGATAAATTTGCATTAGGTATTTATCTATATATATTTCCATATTGTAAAGTGTATCTTGTGTATATTTCAGGTGGTAGCAGATTTTGATAGGACCCTGTCTAAGTTCACACACAACGGCAATGTGTGTGCGACGTGTCACAGTATGTCCTTACATGTAACCAGAGTTGGAGCTCCAAGGCAGAGGAGTATTTCTGATGATGAATCTCATATTTCTGCACCAAATCTTGTATGGCTGTACTCATTAGAAAATAACTAATTGACCAAGCTTGAGCACACACTGTACAACAAGCTTCCACAGAGAGTTGTTTGTTAATGATGTACACTGTTTGCTATTCGATACAAATTTGTTACTAAGACATGAATTTGATAACTAATAACTTTCAGTTTAAAGTTTAATATTAACAAAAGTAGTATCGAGGTTGGGAAGTGGGGGTGGGTTCATGTGTAGCCATGCTATAGTGTTTGGATAAGAATTATAGGATACCTGAGTCCACAATCAGATTTACTCCTTTTTGCTGGAGCTCCGTAAAGTGTGCTTTCTTACCCTCTCATGCATCATTAGCTACCCAGCGCTCACCATCCACCTGGTTCAAATAGTCAGCTATCCACCAGTCATTTATAGCTCCACCCTCATCTTAAGATCTTCACTGTTTTTATTTTAATACTGCTTACAATCTGATCATTAGAAAAAAAAATGGCTAGATACTTAGCAGCAAATATGCAGATGCAGTGTTTAGAGGCATTTGTAAAATTTGTAGAGCTACAATTGCTTATGTGCATTCAAGAAAATAATTATAATATAGTTTTTTGTGAACTCTAGTTGCATTCATTTATTATTAGTTGATTCATTAGGTTCAGTAATCTGACTGTATAGAAGTACAGATAATTCATTAAGTTAAGTATTATGGCTATATTAAAGTACAGATCAATTAGTAAGTTCAGTAATATGGCTTTATGGAAGTACAGCCATGGGCGTCTGATGATGCATGTTTTGCTTTGTTTCCAATTTGCCAATTTTTAATACTTTACCTCTAAGCATGCTAAGGTCGTAGATCTCTGCTCACAGAGATGATTCAGTCATACAGCTGGCTAAGCCTGGTCTGCATTTTAGGCTGGCTGAGCCTGGTCTGCACTTTAGGCTGACTGAGACTGGTCTGTACTTTAGGCTCCTGGTGCAGGTCTGCACTTTAGGCTCCTGGTGCAGGTCTGCACTTTAGGCTGGCTGAGCCTGATCTGCACTCTAGGCTGCTGGGCCTGGTATAACTTATAGCTACTTAGCCAGGTCTGCACTCTTGCTTGCTGAGCCTGGTCTGCACTTTGGGCTGCTAAGCCATGTCTGCACTCTAGGCTACTATGCCTGGTCTGTTATTTAGGCTGGCTGAGCCTGATCTGCACTCTAGGCTGCTGAGCCTGGTCTATATTATAGGCTGGTTAGTCAGGTCTGCACTCTAGGCTGCTGACCCTGGTCTGCACTTTAGGCTGCTAAGCCTGGTCTGTATGCTGGTCTGCACTCTAGGCTGCTGATGCAGGTCTACAGGCTAGGCCACTGAGCTAGGTTCACTCGCTAGGCTGCTGGGCCTGGTCTGCCCTTTAGGCTGCTAAGCCTGGTCTGCACTTTAGGCTGCTACGCCAGGTCTGCACTCTAGGCACTAAGCCTGGTCTGCATGTTAGATGGCTAAGCCATTTCTGCACTCTTGGCTGCTGAGCCTGGTCTGCACTTAAAGCTGCTGAGCCAGGTCTACACTCTAGGCTGCTGAGCCAGGTCTACACTCTAGGCCACTGAGCTAGGGACGTACTCAAGGCTGCCCAGCCTAGTCTGCACTTTAGGCTGCTAAGCCTGGTCTGCACTTTAGGCTGCTGAGCCTGGTCTGCACTCTAGGCTGCTGAGCCAGGTCTACACTCTAGGCTGCTGAGCCTGGTCTGTACTTTAGGCTGCTAAGCATAGTCTGCACTTTAGACTGTTGAGCCTGGTCTGCACTTTAGGCTGCTAATCCTGGTCTGTACTCTAGGCTGCTGAGCATGGTCTTCACTCAAGGGTGCTAAGCCAGGTCTGCACTCTTGGGTGCTGAGCACGGTCTACATTTAAGGTGCTGAGCCAGGTCTGCACTCATGCAGGTTAACATTCTTATTATCGAAGTGCGAATTTCTCCAGATGTTTAGTCTTAGATAGCTATTATATTAGGAAAGAAAATCAACAAACTGAATGATTCCTCACTTATTTGCATCAGATCACACATTTAGAAATGTACCAGTAGTAGTGTGTACATTTACTGTCTTGAGCTTTACTTTAGACCCATCCCAAGTTGTACACTTTTAACTGTCAGAAGAAATACAAATAAAAGAAGGGTTTATATGAAATGTAGTTGTGTAATATTGAAATGTAATTTTTAGGTTTTTGATACAAACATTAACGTTGGAGTTTGGAACAAAATTACTTTTGTACATTGTTCTCATAGATGTTTTGAAAATAAAATAATATAAATATAACAATGTCATTGTAAGTGGAAACATAGCATCAGCAGAAAGACATTTAAAAGTGTAGATAAGAGAGACCAATTTGAATAGCCATTACAGTAATTCTTTTATTTTTATAGTACTTAGGCATGGTATATAATTGCTGTTTAAAAAAGTTAATGTACCCGGTAAGCTTGATACTGACCAAGGAAATAAGGTAAATCTCCTTATTATTCTGAAATGAATAAGTGTGACATGGTTTTTTTTCACAGAAACTTGTTAAGTGTTTACCTTATTATTCAACCTAGCATGTATCTTATTTAACTATTTTCCACCAATGCATGCATATCAAAGACTGGTGTAAGCATACTTATAAATGAATCTCGTGTTTTAATTTATTTTCATTTAATACAAAGGTTCAAATAGACAAAATGAATTCAGTATAACTTTCATTGTCCATCATAACAGGTAAAAATGATAAGACTTTCTTTTGAGGTTTATGATTTGTGTAAATGTATTCAGGAGTTGTCATAAAAGTACTTGACATTTGGTTGTTAATAAACAATAAACATGGCTGTATATGAATGTCCAAGATCAAACATTAATCAATAAACACGGCTGTTTATAAATGTCCAAGATTAAACATTTCCTACTAGACAATTGGCAGTGTACATAACACTTCAATATTTAGTAGTGACATGTACATAATGTGTCATTAATCATTTTGAGAAAGTAGCACTTAATGCAGGCCTCAGGATAACATGATTTCTTTTGTACCAAATCAGAAAAATTCAGAATTCAACCGAAGTTATTTAAATTCTTCAATCTTAAACCTTATTAATTGCACTATTTATAGATGATAAAAAGATCAAATTTATATAATTATGCCTTTAGAAACAATGCCATTTCTTGCATTGTTGGAAGAAGCTGTTATCTATAGTTGACATAACAGTGTTGCTGTATAAAACTGTTCTAACCTCAGTTTTGCAGGCCCTTATCTATCACAGTGACTGGATATTATATGATATGGTAGTTCTGCTAAGAGTTGGGTCATTGATTTTTTATGTTATGCAGAAGATAACATTTTTAAATAATCTTTGTTCTTAAGTTGTATTGATATATATGCTTGAAAATGTTAGCAACTTTCAATGAAGAGAACTCAGTGGTTTATCAGGTACAATGAATTGTACTAACATTGTTTAGAAGCAAACTTGTTACAAACAGTAATTTGGAAAGAACTACTGTCACCTAATACATTTTGAGTGGGGGGGGGGGGCTTTTGTCATGCATTATTTGTTAACGGTAGTATCCAACAGTTAAGACCAAAAATCTTCCCTCATACAACCAAATAAATCATTTTTGAGATTATGTTATATCATCATCTGGGTTATCCATTTTGCTGTTGTCTATTTTAAGTGGAAATCCCACTTTTGCTTAATATAGATATGGAAAAAATAAACATTTAGAGTGTTTTTTTTTTAAATGAGTTGTACTGTTTTATGATTTAGGTTGTGTTCATTTGCACCTTTGCTTAGAACCATCTCCAGATAACTAAAATACTATTGGTGGTAGATGAACACAGTAAACATAAACTTTTGCTCAGACTTAAATAGAAGTTCCTGCAGAAATTATGCACAAATTGTTGCATGTATTTGATAAAGGCAAACTGATGTATATCACCTTTAACATTTTGTAACCAAGGCTATTCTTATTTTCTCACTATTTTATCTCGACTAATCAACAAATAGAGCAGATCCTGTTCATTCATGTCCAAGAGTTAGTGTAAGGGAAGCTGGCAAATCTGGATCTACACTATTTGTCTTACGTTTGATTCATTAACCATGTTTGTATTCTAGTAAAAAAGGAGGTGTATAATCACTTAAATGGTCATTATTATGTTTGTGTAGTTATAAACATGTGGGAACTTTGGTTGTTTCTTTTGAGCTTTTGCTTTGTTGTTTTCTAGTTTTATATCTGTATCAACTGTATTAACTATACTAGGGGAAAAAAGAAATGCAACAACTGATCTATACTCAGTAATTTCTTGAAGTAAGTAGCGCTTCAAGTGTAGCGCGTGCATTTTGAAACACTGTTTCTGGTGGCTATGTGCATGCTTTTCTCGGACACTGTTAAGCGTATCATATTCCCTAGCAATTGTGACTAATATTTTAGCATCGGTTGTGCACAGTTAAAACAAAATTAACTTTATTTGTAATGACTTCAAAAGTTGTGGGTTTTTTCTCCCTAGTATATGTTGTTACAGTTTGCCTGTATCTTATAAAGGAAACAGCTTACAATTGCTTACAGGAATTTGTGCCACATTCCTGCATAAACTTACACATTAAGTAATAGCTGGCATTAACATTTCCTTTATTGTTAGACAGTACAAATTGAGAAATATATTGTTTAAATGGCCATTATTTCCAAATCTATAAATAGGCATGATGGGGATTTCAGCTAAAAATAGATATTCATGTCAGAGCTGATTGCTGGGATGGTCATGTAATGTGATCTCAAATGTAAGCGATCACGTGGAATAAAATAGATAACTGCAGCTTGTCTCGGAAAGAAAATGTATTTTTATAATTACAAGGCGGGTGTTATGCTACATTTCACATGGATGTAGGGCACTAATAAACAGCATTTTGCTGGATCTTTTCAGGTAACAATATAATTTTGATTTATTTGGTAACATGTAAGGAAAAAATGGTCCAAAGTGTTGGATACTACATTTAACTTGTCACTTTGTTGAGGTCACTTTTAAAAAAAAATTAACCAATAAGTTTTTGTGTTCTGTACCTATGTACTTAATCTAGTGTAACAATATAACTTGTTTTTTAACATTTAACAATTGTGTTAATTTTGTTTTAAAAGCAGTTAATATTAATTACTAGAAAATAAATGCATAATAGATTGCATTTTGTTTTGAATAGTGGATACAAAACATCATTGATCATTTTAACTACTGGTATTAAGATTCTTTGACATTGGTAATTGCTTCATATGTAGGTCTGTGTGATATATATTTTTTGCATTTCTATAGATGTGTTGGAGACGGGAGGCCTGCCAGAAGAATACAAGGAGAAGGTAACCACTATATCATGCTTCTTTTGTGAAAAATCATACTTAATTCTTAGTTATTTGCTATTCTTTTCCTGCAAGTGCTACAAGATGTATTTATAAAGTCTAAGCAGTTAATTATCTGGATCCTAATTCCAGCAGGAGCTAGCTGATCTAGATCTGCATTATTTCCCAATGCCTGATCCATATTTGCTAGCAAATGAAGAGTTAAGATACACAGGAACAAACACATACCCTGTATTAATGAATTGTGCATTCACAGATGTTATGTTTATGATTGACTAGCTTTATAGATGACAATTTTATGACTGCTTATGTTTTTGCTATAAAGCAAAGTTCACTAATTGGGTCAATTGTGGAAACTGTAATGTTGTTACAAGGAATTTATCCATTTGTTCAAACGTAGAGAAATTGACCTGAGCACAGTGAAAATTTCCACTGCCAAAAAGCTTATAAAACAGTACCCTACATTATTAAAACAAATATAAGTGCACTTTTGTAAGAACAATGTATTCATTTTTCAACACAATTAGTTTCATAAATGGCCATAATTTATGAATATGAACTTGATTATAAGTTTGACTGTAAATTGAAGTATACTTTGATGCTCCAGACTATAGGTAGAGATTAGTCATCATTGTGCAGCAGCTGTTGCAGTAGTTAAAATAAGGCAATGAGCAGTGTATGCTATGATAATTAAAAATTGGCAACAAGCAGCAAAGGGTTGAGTTTAAGGGTTTTTTTTAATTTAAGAACTGCGTGGGTTTTTCCTGCCCATTTTGGGGCTAAATGTATGAATATAGCCTTGATACTATAATTCTGTGGTCCTTTTATACTTGTTTAAATAATTAGACATATGATCGGGAAACATTTATTAGATAAGACAATAATGTTAATTTAGGCTTGTGTACCGAATCAAGGTAACCTGATTTCAACCCAACTTAACATGAAAGTTGCCATGTCACTTGAGTGTAATCAATGGAGCTTTACTACAACCCTTTTTGAAACTTTCTTTTGTCACTTAGATTGAATTAATGCTCTTCATTAGCAAGTTTTATCTGTGTTTTTTTAATTATTTTAACATAGGTACATGTATAATTCTTAATTATTTTTTGTGGTAACTAAATGTTTCAAAGAAAGTGGAGCTACTGCCATGACCTTCTTGTTGGCCTTGGCAATGGTTAACCTTTTTTGCAAATATCTATATTTTGAAAACTGTAAAGCTGTTCATCTGAAACTGAGAATGCAGGTTCACTTTCAATAGTGGAACACTTTGCAATAGGGCAGATAACCCTGTAATTTTGGCAGAGTTATGCCATTTCGTTTTCCTTAGATTTTTTCTGATGTTTAGTTTTTGGTTACCGTACCTTGCATTGGGAGTTAATGTTTTTGTTAAGAATAGTAACCGCTAAAGCTTTCCAGCACTGAGAAGAGGGGAGCATGCTTCTTCTGATACTAATTGTTCACCTATTTTGTAAATCTTGATTTCAGGCTAATGCAATCAGAAATAAATATTTCCCCATAGAGACCGACCCCAATCTGACAATTGAGGAGAAAACGCCATACATGGTCGAGTGGTAAGTGCTTTGGCTTTTTTATTGTTGGTTCAGTTTACAAATGCTTCTTCTTGGTCCTACCTTTTTTTATGACAATGTGAATATTTAAGTCAATACACTGTAAGAGCTCTAAATAGAAAAAGAAACTAATTTTCGAACAAAATCAATTCATTTAATATAAGTATTGCAGACAAAGATCTAGATTTTATGTTGAAGATGGTTTTATAGTGATAATATTGTTTATGATAATTGAGCAGAAGATGATGAAAACACTTATTTTGATAATGAAAAATCTTGATGGTGATTGTCAGCTTAGCCAAGCATAGGACATGTGAACCATTTCAATTCAACCTTTCATATGTTGTGTATGTGTGTATTAGGTGGAACCAGGCCCATGAACTGTTACTACAGTACCCATTCTCTAGGCACATGATAAAGGAGATGGTGGCCGACTCCACAGCGAAACTCAGGTCAGTGGCCACATGCAACAATTGTACCAGAATATATTGATCAATTCTTATTTGGCTTCTCACTAGAGGTGGAAGTTATCTTAAATTGAATCAGTTTTTAGAATAATCAACTCACTACACCAATAATTTAATATGCACTTAATACTACAATGGTACATAACAGTTTTATTGATGTATTTCGCACATTTGTTTACAATTTTACATAGACCTGTCTTAGAGACTTTAAACTCACAACCAGCTTTGTCATAAATGTTATACTTACACTAAGAACAGCTGTTTATGATACCATGTCCCAGTTATTTGTAATGCATATAAATTGTTTGTGTTTATTATGAGTTTCTTATGAGTATACTTCACATGTACTTACAGGGAAGGTTGTGCAGAGTTCTTTGACAAGTTACACAGCGGTGATATCCCCCTGCTGGTATTTTCCGCTGGTGTTGGTGATATCATCCGTGAAGTCATTGCACAGCAGGCTTGTCTGTACGACAACACGCATATTGTTTCAAACTTCCTTAAATTTGATGACCAGGTAAAAATGATCTATTCCTCCCTTGATAATTTTTTTAAATAAACTCCAAATCATTTTCTGCAGGTATACTTGTTACAAAGCAACAAAAAAAAATTGAAATTGATGTGTAGTACTTCTTGCTGTTGATGGTATGTCTTCAAGGCGATCCACAATTTTAGTTCTATTTGCTGATTTTAAGTTTCACAGACTTTCACTTTCTGTTGTTTGAGATAGGTTTATATCTGTTGTTATTTAAGATTAACTCATTGTACCCTAATGACGCATTAAAGCGGCACGAAAAACAGCCTCCTCATGCCGGGAGACGACTTATCGCGTCGCATTTTACCTGTGTCTGGCGCCGAGCGCCGCATTAAGGCGGCCCTGAAAATGTCTCGGCTACTGCCGAACGCCGCGTTAATGCGTCCATCATATTTGCTGGTTAAAACTCATGTTTTCAATCACTTTCGAGTCTCGGCCAATCAAGTACATCACAGTATCGTAAATGCTAATGTCATCGTAATCTAAATCTATTGGCTTAAATCCTTTTTTGTTTTTTCATTTATTGTATCGAGCAACAGTAAAATCGGCGACATTTTCTCTGATTGAAGTGATTCACATCTAATTTGAAACATTTCTCGGCTGAAATACGATCGTAAAAGCAGTTTTCAAATGATTAATTTATACTTTGATCTCAGCCAATCAGAAACCTTGTTATATAATATATTGGAATTTCATGTAACCCGGATGTAAACACAATGAAATAATTATGTCGAGACAAAGAAAAACGGCGATGTGCCTTACAGTTAGCTTTAAAATTCCTACTTATACGCATATGTATCGGCGGATATGTGGAATTACCTACGTCAGATCCAATAATTATATGATAATTGCAGATATCAATAGATAAAAGACACAATCTAACTCTTGGAAATCGCCGAAGTTTTCTATCAAATATGAAGTTTAAGAGTGTTATTTTCTCAAACTACCGGTAAATCGCAACTTTAAATCAAAGATGGCCGACTGTTTTAAAGTTACTCATTATATGAAATATTATATAAAGCAGTGTTATTTACGTTATAAACATAAAAAAAACTTGATGAGGTCAATATTCTTCACTTTAATCAATATTCTTCACTTTAATAATTTGAACTGTGTTAATTTTGATATTGTCAATCTTACATGTTCTTCAGATTTAACTCTTTTCTGAAGTATTTCTTCTCATATCGTGTTAATAATTACATGGTCGTGTAAAGCACTTTCTGTGCTTCAAGTATGTGAAAATATCCCTTTAGAGTACTTCCAAAATGACATGTTTATTGTGTTGTGTACACCCACCCCCAATATCTTCCACTGACCGGTAATCCACACCAGATGTGTCTCGGCATGAGGGGCAGAAAAGACCCCCACCAGGTGTAGGGCATAACTGGAGAAATGCCTCTAGGGTACAACTGGTCAATTAGCTGTAGGGCACAATGAGTTAAGACACACAAGTTATAAAAAAATGTCTCACAGTTATTTATGGCCTGTGTTAGTTGCATAATCAGTTATTGTTTTATTTGCTTCCATTAACAAGTTTCCATTTTAATAATATACTGTATGGAAACTCATTACGACAAACATGGCAAAGTTAATTCTATTGTAGGAAAAAGTGAATGGTTTCCAGTCTGAAGTTATCCATGTGTTCAACAAGAACGAGGCTGCTGTGCACGATTCAGACTACTTCCAGAACCTGAGTCACTGTACGAACGTGCTGTTGATGGGCGACTCCCTTGGCGATCTGCAGATGGCCAATGGTGCTGAAAACATGGAGGCCAAACTCACCATAGGCTTCCTCAACACTAGAGTATGGGTCTCTTTATTTAATTCTTTTTTCATGCTACAGGAATATACATTATGCTTTGTGTGGTACTCAGATTTTGGTTTTTGAGGTACTCAGATTTTTGTTTGTGCAATCTCTCAGATGCTGATTTGTGTGATACTCAGATTTTGACTTGTGTGATACTGAGATTTTGGTTTGTGATATCTCAGATGTTGGTTTGTGACATACTCAGTGTTTGATTTGTGCGATATCAGATTTTGGTTTGTGACATACTCAGTGTTTGATTTGTGCGATATCAGATTTTGGTTTGTGACATACTCAGTGTTTGATTTGTGCGATATCAGATTTTGGTTTGTGACATACTCAGTGTTTGATTTGTGCACTATCAGATTTTGGTTTGTGACATACTCAGTGTTTGATTTGTGCGATATCAGATTTTGGTTTGTGACATACTCAGTGTTTGATTTGTGCGATTTCTCAGATTTTGGTTTGTGACATACTCAGTGTTTGATTTGTGCGATATCTCAGATTTTGGTTTGTGTGATATCTCAAATTTTAGTTTGTTTTTATGTAAAAGAAAAATTACTGTATTCATCAGTGAGTGACAAGAACTGTTGATTCTTTGATTGCATAGATCATAATGATAAATAAGACTAATACTACAAGCTTGCACTTATCTCTGCTTAAGGTTGTCTTTAAATGGAGTACATGTAGTCAGAAAATACTAAAAGTCTGGTACATTCCTGTTGAAGATTGCAATCAGTCTTTTAAGCTTAACAGTAAAACATTTAAAAACTTATATAAAATCACACAAACATCTGTTGTTTTGCTTTTAAGTCCATTATAACTAAATAATAAGTTACAACATTATGACGTATCAGCCACAAAAATGGCTGATACATGTATAAGGCAATGCCTGTTATGTAATTCTATGATTTTACAAATTATTTGATCAGTATAACTATAAACGTGTAGTATCCTTACTGAAATGTAATACAAAACTGCATCACAATTGATAATTTGAACTAACTGATAAATATATTGTTATTAATACATATATTATATAAACATTTTGTTTTTATATTACAGGTAGAAGACAGTTTAGAGCTCTACAAAAGCCGATATGACATTGTCATATGTACTGACGAGACTTTGGATGTTGTTAATGCAATCCTCGACAAGATTATTCAAACAGTGTGATCAATCATGATATGTAGGTAGTTATTTAAATATCACAGATCTGTAGGTATATTTAAATTTACGTGAAGAAACAACGATCTGAGGCCATTTGTATAGACATATGCAATGAGTGAGGCAATAAATACATTATCACGTCATCAAGGTGCCTGTTTTAGATGTTTGGAGTATTCAAAATACTTTAAAAGTATAATCATTGTTCCAGTTTTTCACAATTAGATGGCAAAATGTATTTTAGACATTCAGCACTATTTTGTTTGTATGACAACTGAACCATGTCTAATTTTTGTTACAAAAAAATAAGTTCAAAGATAAGCTAGTTACGATATTGGTTGTTTAATTTTCATATGTTGTGCCCTGCAAAGCCAGTGCTGTCAGTGGCTTATGTCCAAACACAAGTATTTATCCTCTACTCTAGTACAGTTGTAGTTAATAACCTGACATGAAGTCTTGCTAATTATTTCAACTTCAGGTAGTAGTTACAATGTGCATTATTAGAGACTAAGCTGCAGAAAGTGATTAGAAAGATTAGAGAGCTCCCAGTGAAAGCTGGTTGGTCTAGAACTACACTGGTTGTAGTCTGATTAGAGAGCTCCCAGTGAAAGCTGGTTGGTCTAGATCTACACTGGTTGTAGCCTGATTAGAGAGCTCCCAATGAAAGCTGGTTGGTCTATATCTACACTGGTTGGAGCCTGATTAGTGAGCTCCAAGTGAAAGCTGGTTGGTCTAGATCTACAGTGGTTGTAGCCTGATTAGTGAGCTCCCAGTGAAAGCTGGTTGGTCTAGATCTACACTGGTTGTAGCCTGATTAGTGAGTTCCCAGTGAAAGCTGGTTGGTCTAGATCTACACTGGTTGTAGCCTGATTAGTGAGCTCCCAGTGAAAGCTGGTTGGTCTAGATCTACACTGGTTGTATTAGACTGATCATTTGCACTTAGAAGGCTAAACATTAAAAATTGAGACATCTTATATCTACACTCATTAAATTTTGGTTACGTACTTTTTGTAGGTCATCAAAAGCAACATTTTTCTTTTTATTTAAATGTTTGGATTTTTATTTTGTTTTTTTTTGTAACCATTTTTACTTTAAATACATTGTAGTGCAGCTATGAATAAAAAAAGTTTTAACACTTCTAACATTAGAAAAGGAAAATCAGTTCAAACACTATCTGGATGCCTCCAATATTATTTTACAAAGATTATTTCACGTCATGTACTGTATTTTATGTATAGTTTGCATATTGGGAAGACTTAAATATGTTTGTTTGTTTATAGGATTGTATCATGCTTCGATTGTTACTGATCTGTAATGTTATTGGATTGTTTTTAATATGCCTGTTGTTGTTAAACAGTGTTTTAAGTGTAATTATTTTATGTCACAAAACACATCATTGTTTCAATGTCTAGATACATATCCAGTACAGTTATTGTCAGTTTTATCTTTCACCTGGTTCTTATAACACCAGCCATAACCTGGCTATTTTGTTAGAACCCTTTTTTCTTATTTTAACATTTAGGAACTCTGTGAAGCCAAAACTGTCAAAGTTTGGTAGAAAAATAAGCAACAGTATTTCTACTTAAATTACAGTATATCCTTGATGAAAAATGTCTTAATGTGTAATAAAAAAAAGTTTTATAGTCTTAATTCTAACTCTGAGTAGGCTTTCACTATGGCAAACATGCCAATCAGATAGATTTTTTTATAATCCTTGCATTGACAAAGTAAAAAATTCCAAATAAGCATTGGGAATAGGCCTGTTTTTTGAACCCAGTGTTTGTGCAGGAGAATTTTGTCCACATTGATCTCCAGTGCGATTCAGTGTTGCTTACATATTTGTTGTTGAAACTGCATGTTAACCTGTTACACATCTTAACACCACTGTGATTTTACATTTATGCTTCACACTCATACATAAATATGCAAATGTGTTGTTCACTAAATAAAACATTTTACCTTGTGAGTCTTTGTTTTTAGATTTTTCCTACAGGACTTGTATACAGTCTGCACCTAATTAGTTTCCGTAAAGATTATCCGATCTGAATTGATGTAAACAGGTTTTCATTTTTTGAAACAGATACACAAATATTTTTAACTTTTGATAGTAACAGTAAGTGGTGTTACCATGTAATGTTTAGTGTTCTACAACTTATATGAAAAGTCCCAGGTTCAAAGCGAGTTGTATAACATATTTTACTCTATGATTTATTTTCTTAAAAATGTAAAATTGCTGAAGTAATAGGCCAATATTAATATATTCATTTTTTAATGGGGTGGGGGTGGCTTCACCTTTTTTTGCTGAAGTCCTTTACATGGAAATTTTTACAAAAGTCAGCTTTACATGCATAATCTCTGGAATATGACCTTTTTTGTGTCTGACTTAGGAATGCAAAACAAATGATTGCACACCAGCTATATAAACAGTTTGGGAATACCAAAACATGTGGCATGATTTTCATGTGGAAGATATTTATATATTGAGTAAAAGGCAAAAACATGATTTAAACCTGCAAGGATTCGTGATTTCATGCATATCCGCTACTTGTTACTTGATAAGTGCCATCATCAACGGAAAAATTACGGATCTTGCTGACTTTTTTTACTGTTCTCTTGAAGGACACAGACTACATGTATATCGACTATTTAGTGGTTGCCATTTCAGTGCCTATTAATATCAGACTTTTCAGACTGTTTAAATTGATCTGCTAAAAACTTAAAACATACAATTTTAAAGCGCAAACTGCAATTGGATTAAGTAATATAATGGAATATCTGGAACAGTTGTTCTTCATTGCATTACGCATCAACATGCCTAAACAAACGTGCCTTACACTAGAAGATCCTGCCCAAGTTGTCAAACTTTTGGACTGTGGCAATAGTTGTCGTGCTGTTGCATTTGAGCTTTGTGTCGGAAAAAACGCAGATTCAGAACATTGCAAAACGAAAATGTGAAATAATGGACGAATATGAACATGGAAATTTTGAAGTCAAACGTTCAACTTAAAATGACTCGCTGAACGACTTGTGTTATCATTGGTTTTCGGATGCGACTGGACGTTAAGTGTCAGTGTCAGGATATGGAGGACATTCTAATTGACATGCGAATGAGATCATCTGTGAAACAAACTACCATTCGTAATAATTTCAGCTAAGTGATGATTTTAGAACTGTTGTTTGCAATTTGATAACATGTACATTGTAATGTATATACTCTCATTACATACTAATTTTATTACACAATGACATAAGATTTAGCACAAAATACAAACTGACTGTGAAAATCCAAGAGGAATATACACAATACGAACTGCACAAACATAATATTTGATGTACATATTTATGTACTGATTTACATGTATTTATTTTTATAGACATTAGTTGACTTTTACATGCCTAACTGTTCTGTTACACTAATAAAATATATTGATGTTATTGCTTTCTCTACTTTTTGCTTATACAAAACAATTTGTAAATTTTAAGTGTGGTTCTCACAAAAAGTAACTATGCTGCATTAAGAGACCATCTGTCTTAAGAGATCACTTTTGCCCTGTCCTGAGGGTGGTCTCTTAATACAGGTTTGACTGTATATCGACTTTTTAGTGGTTGCCATTTCAGTTCCCATTAATATCAGACTTTTTAGACTGTACAAACGAGACATACATGAAGTAATGTATTTTCACAAAATCTCGAAGTAAATGAAGAACCTTTAGTGCTGATTCACAAAATTTCCTCGTTGCAATTTAATAATGCCCTATTGCAGCACATATATGCACTTACATGATACATGATCAATTTATTTACTTTGTTATCATGGATGGACTTGAAGAATAACAACATCAAATATTTTTACCTGTTTTAATTCAAGCACAATATGAAACAAATTACAGCAACAGCTCTGTAATATAATGTCTAATGACAACTTTTAAGGTATATCACAAACATGACTTCCATTATATTGTCTGCAAATGAAAAAACTTGTGTTAATAAGTACTGCAGGTAAATAAAAGCTGTTCTGATTTCAATCTTGCATTACTTTGTCTTTGAATTTTTTTACCATTACAATAGAGTGACAGCATATCTAATATCTTGCAGTGTCCTTCGTTGAACACCTTTAATGTCTTCCATAAATTCTTGTATGACTTCTGGAAACAATCCATACACACATTTCAATGTAAACTGCTATACACCTAGTAGATTTAAACAGTTTATTTCACCAAGCCTAGAGATGGATATCTCTTGTCATCTGGTTCCTTCTTGCCAGAAGAGTAAGTGGTTGGTGCCTCTGGTAGGTCTAGTGGTTTAGGCTGTGGTTTGTCTCGCACAGTTGTGTGTAGGCGAACCTTTGAGAAGTAACCAGGTTCTGGTCGTGTAATGTCCATCTTCTCTCCAATACAGCGATCAAACAGACTCTGAGGTTTACGGCATCTGAAAGGGAAGAAGTGAACAGAATATACTTTAGATTAAGTTTTAAGAACCTAAAAAAGGCTTATTCTAACAGGACCATTGAAATGTAACATATAATTATAAACTGGAATCATTGCAATATGCTTTGTTTTTCTGACATGCCTGGTTCAGTCGATCAACGTTTTTCAGCTGAACCTGTTGGTACCATCTACCGCATTTTTATACAAAATTATCAACAGTGTCCCAGAAAAACAAAATTCTTCTAAAAGTAAAAGTGGCATTAAACACAAGAGTTAAATAAACTGCTTTTGAATATTAAATATAATTCAGTTTGCAATTTTATAATTATCTTTATTAAAAATGAAAAAAAGGTTTAATTGAACTTTCTCAGGACAAATTTGTGAATCTAAAGCACTTCAATGTTAACAGTCACTCGATGCTTAGTGATGGAAAACCAGACTTGTGCATTATCTGCTTAGCAAATTTGAACTATCAGAAAAACACATATTCTTTAAAAGCTAGTCAAGACACCAAAATTTAACATAAAACTATCTGATCTAGAACTCTCTACCTGCTTAGCATGGATTAGATCTAGGCATATAGTGGAGATCCCGCTGCGAGGTACCTTATTGGCTTCTGCACTATTTGCTGCAAAGTCTAGCAATATGTAATAGGCACCTTGCATGTAGACAAAGGAAGAATACTAAGATGTAGCATTACTGACAAAATGTGATAATCATATACCAGGTATGTACAATACCTTACCCTTTAAACTCCATGGTATTAGAATCATCTATACAGTTCCAATACGAAGTAAACTCCTCATAACAGTTTGCCTTGACCTTCTGGAAGAAATCCATGCCACAACGAGTCACTTCCTTCCCTTCATTGATACACTTGCGTGGGTCTCCTTCAGCCTCTGTCTTACACAGCATGAACTCCTGAAGAAATGTTTCAATGACAAAATTTTCACTTTTTGGGGATATTTTAATGTATCAGATAGAAATTAGAGCTAGTCATAGATAAAGACAACAATTTTCAGGCATAAAGAATTTGTACTGATGATTTCTTATAATTAAATGAGTCAAATTTTAGTCAAAATGGTACATAGTTGGTGATCAGATTTTTTAAATAAATAATTATCGACATCAATCAATAAAAATAAAATATGAGCTCAAGAAGGCAAAGTATGAAGATTAGCCAAATCCTGAAGTCAGAATGGCTGGATGACATCAGCATTTCCCTTTTGAAGTGGGATTCTGTGGTTTTCCATTAAACTCAACATGGCAACTATGTGGAGCAATGGGTGTTAAAGGTGCAGCTTGGAAATCAGCGGCCCAGTTGATGGGAAGGAGCACCGAAATAGCATCCTGTTGCTTAATCTTAGAAACCAAGAATGGAAGCAATCATGTAAGTGGCCGATTACCCTACCTGTCCTACCGTTTCAAGGCTGTATTGTGTGTAAAATGGGTGATACATATTATGACAAATGGTCACTTGACTAATGATTTCTATGATAAGCCGTAACTAGATGTAATAATTGTAAGTAACTATGATCTTGAACAATCCATAATTTGTTTGACAGTGAAGTATATTACTTTAAATTACCCGGTGGATAATTTAACATGATCTCAGAAGTAAGTGGTCATGTGGTTTTTGAAGTTCAAAAATAGCTAACTGCAGCATGGCTCAGTAAAACTGGTTTGTAATTACACTTTGGGTGTTATTTTTCATGAAGGTGTATGATATCAATAAACAGCATTTCATGGTAATGATAATTTATCTGGTTGTTTGGAAAAAAAAATTGGTCTAAACTGTTGGATACCAACTTGTGATCCCGTTAACCTAATGCTAAGGACTCCCCTTATTTAAAGTCATGTTTGTTCTGAATAACAGCTTTAATTTATCTTTCAAGAGATTTATCCATCACTATTATTACTAGCTCTACAATCTTCTCTTGTTTTGTCAAAACTGTCAAACTGCATGTCATTCTTGTAATGTGGTTTCTTGGGAAACAAAGGTGTCCTCAGTCAGTACAAAAATCCAACTACAAAGAGTTTATCTTTTGTCTCAGGCAATTAAGCAGCCAATATTTGTGTTTATATATTTTAGCATAACACAAGCTAGGAGCTGTATACTTGGAATTATCCTCATTCCGGACCATCTGCATTCCGGACCATGTTATAATCATACCATACCACTTTGGTCGTCATCCCGGACCATATAACAATACTAGTATAATAATTCCGGAACGTATTTATTTTATTAATGAAATATGTATCATGAACTTAGGAAAGAAGTATAGATAAATCTAAGATTTAACACATTATTACCTAGGTCATTTAAAACACCTGTCCTTAATAAAAGCTATTGTTTGTTTTGATTAGTGATTAGGCCAGTTTATAGTTGTGTATATTGATTTGGACAAAATGTTTTGTTTATTTTGACATGGAAATGGCATCCAAAAATCATGTCTGTAAATCAAATTACCCCTCATTATGCAAAAAAAACCACAGGCGTATTGGCGACACACTTGTATCAGTTATATTCGACAATTGTTCACACCTCTTATTACTGTCAGTTACTGATTAGTGTAGTGCAAGCAGACCCAAGTGCCCAAAGTAATGGAGGAAGATCCCTTGAATCAGGTAAATTTTACATTTGCATAATCATCATCTACTATACGTGGATTGAAAGCACAATTTGGGACATCATGTCATGGAACGTGTATGCGCGCAGCATACAAAAGGTCCTACTTTTATTTATAAGGATTATTCAGGGGAGACTATTCATTAATATCTCACTGGAAATGTCAATGTTGTACATTTTGTTGTGTTGTTTGAGACAGAATGTACTATTGTTTGAATACAGTTGTTAATAAAATACTCACTTGTGGACCCAAATCTTTTTTTTTAAATTACGAAACTATTCTCTTAAAAAGTATAACCCTATGAATATTTAGGCATCTCAATACACATGAGGTGAGACATTGACACAAAATACCAACATAATACACTAACCAGCAACCGACAGTGATAAAGAGGTGTAAAAAAACTGTTACTGATAAAAGTGTGTTGCCAATATACCTGTGTTTATTTTGCATAATAGATAGTTTTCATTTGATGTCATAGGCACTGATAAGTTTAAGGCAGCCATCTTTGAAGGCAAAAGCTAATGCAGGCCAAAATCTGGAAATATGTGCTGTATTGAACTCACCAATGTGTTTTTATTCTTCAGTCTATTTTACTGAATTTTATATCAAATTTAACAGCTTTTATAAAGTATTTTAAATGTCAAAACTTTATTTTGATCATTTAAAAAGATAAAGAGATACAACAAACAAAAGGTACACTGTTCCTTTTGTTTTAAGGATGAGCCAATAGTTTTATTTATTTCGGTGTATTTATTCTTCGTGCACTAAGTAATTAAAAAAAATGTATTTTAAAAAATATGAATTTCAAGAGCTTTCTAATGGCCTATAGCTTTTAATTTTTGGACCATAAATGAAGAAATTACAAGAAAATTTACACTTCTAAAAAATTCATCTGAAAATCCCTTAAAGTTGCCATCAAAGATGGCTGCCAATATAAGGGAACTTCACTGATGTTGAAACTGTGTTCTTTGATTTACGGACACGATTAATGGATGCCATTTCCATGTCAAAATAAACAAAACATTTTGTTAGCCTATATGTTATGTCCAAATGAATATACACAATAATAAACTGACCTAATTGCTAAAACAAACATTATGGTTTATTAATGACAGGTGTATTAAACCTTAAGTTTTCAAGAATTTTTATGCCAGTAAAAAGGGTTTTGCAACGACTGAGGAAATAAAAGTTTGATCTTAAAGCATCTAGATTTCTTTCCTAAGTTCTGATTATTATTTCATAAATCAAATAAATGTGGGCCAGAATGATTAGTATATGGTCCGGAATGACGATTAAACTGGTCCGGGATGATTATTACATGGTCCGGAATACTGGTCCGAAATGATGGTCCAGAATGCAGATGGTCCGGAATGAGGATACCGTATACTTGTTGCTCTATGTAGATTTGTTTAGTGCTGCTGTACCGGAAGAAGCAAAAAGTGCAGCCAGTCCTTGTACTCAACTTCCCGTCAATAACTGATATAAAGAGAAATGGGGCATTATGATGCAAAACCTGCACCTCGCCTATGTCCAGTGCATCCTGCAGTACAATAATAGAAGCTTTGTATCTGCTCCAAGCAGCCGCCTTTAGTTGGTCAGTGGGGTGTAATGTCGTTGTGGTGGAGAGGCTCACAGATGGCCTGGTTAGCTCAGCTGTTAGAACAGTGATCCGGGGGTCGTGGGTTCGATCCCCACATCTGGCGCTCACTTTTCCATTGAAATACTTTAGGGGGTTCCAACTTGGAAGCAGCCTTAAAACAGCAACGGCTGTAATGTTGGCTCCATTTTCTGGTGTGAACTACGCTGAAAGCAGCCCAATCATTTCCTTACCAACTACACTAAAAATATTGTATCACAGCATGTAAAATGGATTTAGCTATTCAAGGCTGCATCAAAATCATAATCAAAACATTACCCCACCCACCTAAATACCGGCAAACATATGCGTTATTACAAACCTTGCTTTGCTGATCACAATATTTTCCGAAGTATAGGCTTGCAGCCCTTAGGACGCCTGAGGTCACCTCAACTTCTGGAACAGTAAGTTCCTCATATGAGGGTAAATGGAAGTCTTCACTGAAGACAGGCATCTTGAGGGCAATTGTAAGGGAGACAACCCTCAATTGACGACGATGAGTGCAATTCCCGTAGTCACAATGATGAACCCGGTCCAACAACCGGTGACGGGTTATGCGGATTTTCCTAGACACGAAACAGAAACTCTAATCAAAGCGCTTAAAAGAACTTGGGGAGGGGTAAGTTTTACCCTTTAAGGTGTGCAAATAATGGTCACTTTAAATTAATCCGTATTAATTAAATCTAGTGCTCAATGCATTAGAAAGCAAGCAAGTCTTGAGCAGCAGCAAACCACTTCTTTTAACCATTGGTTATACATTAGCACAAAAGTTACACAACAATCACTAACATCCGATTTTAGAAACTATTGCATTAAACATACAATACTTTCCATGTTATTGCATTTTATATAAATTAGGTCTAAAATAAATGCTTATAAATGCTACCGGGTGCGACCTAAATACACTTGAGTTCAAAATTAACTCCCAGTTATTTATTTCGTCAACACTACAACCCTGTGATCTGAATATAAATCACGATTGCAAACCTCGTACAGATCGCAGAAGGCAGTGAAGCCCAGCCCGGGAGACCGGTCTAATATATAAGGCATAATCAGTGGAACATTCATTCTAATAACCCTTTTCTCCCTCCGTCCGCCCCTTTCCTAATCTTAATCAGTTCAAGCGCACGTGCGATACACAAATCCTAATGAGCAAAGTGCACCCTCGATGTATGCATTCTTAAACCTTCAAGTTCACGCGCGGTACAAAAATCCTAAAACCGTCCAGTGCATGTGCGATATTCACTTCTTTAAAACTCCAAGTGCACTAAACGTGCGATACACAGTTCTCAAACGAAAAATAATAAAATCATCAAGACAATGTGTGATACACAGAAAATAGAACCTACACAAATCATATAGCCTTAACACACTCGTGAGGTGCTGTACACAAATTCCAATACTCCTTTGTGCGCGCACGTGCGATACACACATCTTAAATAAAAATGTAAGGCTATGCATGATACATACGTCAAATAACCTTCAAGTGCACGTGGCGGTGCAGGTGTACATCTCATTAAACCTCCAAGTGCACGTGACGGTATGGGGTACACAACTCCTTAAATTTCCAATTGCACGTGACGGAACGGTACATAATTCATAAAACCTACAAGTGCACGTGACAGTTTGGATTACACAACTCCTTAAACTCCCAAGTGCATGTGACGGTACGATACACAACTCATACAACCTCCAAGTGCACGTATGAAGAAAATGTTACCCAGGGAGAGCATGCGGGGGTGTTTCCCCCATCCTGCATTTTTTTTCAAGAAAAAAAATGAAATTCAGATGTATTCTTGTAGTTTCTGGTATGAATGTACTTATAATCTAATTAACTGTAAATGATCAAACTTAAGTTGAAAACGCTTAAAAGAAAATCGACATAAATATAACAAAACTTATTATTTTGTATAAAAATGTTATTACCGAATTCGTGGAGGACCAAATTTAATCGTTGATTAGAGAGAGAGAGAGAGAGAGAGAGAGAGAGAGAGAGAGAGAGAGAGAGAGAGAGAGAGAAATGCCAGACAGACATAGACAGGAAGAGACCGATAGAGAGAGACAGCGATACAGTGAGGGAGCAGAGAGAGGAGCAGAGAGAGAGAGAGAGAGAGAGAGAGAGAGAGAGGGGGGGGGGGAGATGGCTGTGGGGGAGGGGGGGGGGGGGGATTTTGTGATATATTCATTTATTAATTGTTAATAAGTTCTTTGGTGTTTTTTACACATAATATTTCCACAATAATAGCTTAAGGGTGTATCTGATGTACAATGTTCTCATAAATTCATTCATGTTTATAATTAAAATCGACTGAAAAATATAAAAATGTACACGTTACGTAAGGTGAATTTTGTCTCTAAAGGAAGCTAGGATCCCTCTACACGACCCCCCCCCCCCCCCCCCACACACACACACACACACATAATATACGCCTAGCTTTATTTATTTATTTTATTTTTAAAAATTTATTAAGATTTTTCATTTTGCCTGCTTCTAGATAAAAACAAAGTAGATCTACATGTAAAAAATAATTCTTTGTATGTAGAATTCAAGTTTTAATGTGTAATAGAATGGATATGAAAAGGTCTTATACTTCAGATCTGGTTTAAGATAGTTATTTTATTATGTAATATAGAGATATTGTAATAGCTTTTATTTAATTAAAGCCATGTCGGCCTACTTGCATGGGTTTTGACTAAGGCTTTGAGAAAGGCAAACACAGAATAAGAACTCTGCATATTATATATCTCAGTTGAGGAGACTAAAGAAACATTAAGAGCGTGCACAGCTGGAATGAAATACTTTAAGATGCAAACATTTATGCCTAAGGCATTTTCGCGATATTTAAAATATATCACATGTAGTCAAGTCGACCAAAGCTCAGTTCATATGCAACTCCTCGTGGTGCAACTTCCTGGTGCACGGAAAAGTCCGAAGAAGCCAACGTGAATACTGTGGCGCATTCTGATTGGTCCATCGATCGAAACGTGGTTAATGCCAAAAAAATGGCCGACACCGGCATGAAAACAGATATCCGCTCGTCAATGTTTAATCCAGGAGGATGGAAAAGCTTGCTGTCGTTTGCTATTTTGGCTTTAGCATGGCTCGTTGGGTTTAGTTCTCGATTATTCGCCGTCATTCGGTTCGAGAGCATTATCCACGAGTTCGATCCATGGTAAGATAATCCTTGTGTATAAAATCCAGCTAAAAGTAAAATGACTGACTACTGATAGTTCTGCATGTTGTCCATGTCATCAAATTCTAGCTTTGCAGATGAACCTTTTCATCAAGAAATTGATTTTGCAACACACATGACGCCAATCTGGAGTCTATTGCATTTTGACAATCATTATGACAGCAGAACAACATTGCAAAAAGCTTATCAAAATTCAGGACTCTCACAGATGGTGATGATTTAGACTAGAGCTGGGTCTGACTTGAACTGAGCTCAGTCACCATTGAAACACACATTCAGTATACTTACAGTGATTTATTAATGTTTGTTACTGTATCATGTGATCATTACTGATTATTTGATGCTCATACTGCATGTCGTCAGCATAAACATCAGATTTTTCATCATTGCACATATGAGAAGATTGCAGCTGGCTTTCCCCAACCAAGTCCAATGCATAAACTATTGGCCATTCATGCCATGACACCATAAAGTTATACAATGGACAATTGATTTGCTAGATTAATCACATACTGTAATAACAGGTTTGCGAAGTTGCATCTTAGGTCAGTTCTACCTCATCACAAGGCACAGGCAATTTCTAACAATGACTTGAAGACAACTATTAAACTTAAGTTTAGGTATTTATTGTATTTTTGTGCATTGATAGGGAAAGGCATGCACCATGCGATAGTCATAATAAAAAAACAAAATGTATTGATTTTGTATGTTAACTCACCCATTTCTCATGTAATTTTTGTATCGTCATATCATTACTTTTTATGTTCAATGTGCAATATAAGAGTTCCATGTACTGTACACATATATATACAGTGTACAAAGGTCAAATCAGTTGTCGATACGCATCTGTTCAAATTGTCCAATAATCAATTATACTGCAGTAAAAATTGAGTACACATAGTGTTTTTTTCTTGTGGTCTTGTCACCTGTGGCGTAGTGGTTGAGTCACAGATTTATAACTCCTCTGACTATTTATCCTCCCGCGACGTGGGTTTGAGTCTCGTTTGAGTGAAGGACTTGGTGGGAAGGTTTTCTAACTGACCAGTGGTGCATCAGTTGTTCTACCCAGATAAATGTCTGCTGTCTTTCTCTACCAAAATATCGAAACATCACTATAATCAGGGTTCGACGTTAACTTTTTTGAGAGCTGGAGCAGTGGTCCAGTAACTTAGAAAACTTACTAGACCTGACCTAAACTGGACTAGACCAAAATGTAAAACTCATAATACACATACAAGTCATACTTAAAATAAATTGTTATATGAGTTAAAGCATTGTGTTGCAATAACATACCAATATAACTAAGTATGAGACATTTATGACTAGAAAATTAGTATGAAATTTTAACATTCTGTTAATGCAACTTAGGTATGATAATACTTAATTTTCTAGTCTAATATAGGTATCATACATTGGTAATTATATGACTAGAAAGATAGGTATGACCATACATACATGACTAGACGTTTTCACACAACTGAATAGGCTAGACTCACATGATTGTCAACCTGCTTAATTTCTCCAGTATTTGATGCAACAAAAGTAGTGAGCGGTGAACTGTACTTAAGATCATATTTCGTTGGTGAGATATATGGGATTCAGATTCAGAATGATCCTTTATATTATCGATTCTGAAATTGTCCGTACCGACAACAAATCTCCACACTCTTCATACTATCTTCATGTCTTACAAAACATAAGACTGCGCTTTTTCCTCAAAATCTAGCCAACTAAACTCATCTGTTCATTTTGGCCAAAACGATCTTATCCGATTTGTTTTGTAATACAGTTTCTTTGAAGGTCCTTGCTCTTTCGTTTCGTATTGTCGTTTGTCTTCTTGTTTGTCTTCTTTTTTTTGTCGGACTAAAAATCAAACTTAAATACATTGCTTGACATTTTCGTGTTGTCTGTGCATAGTGTGTTATAAACAAACCGTATTATAGTCTGTTGTTGTAATACCTGAGATCTCAACATTACAGATCAGGGCACTCGTTTGGCCGTTTTTGGGGCCGAATATCGGCCCCATTCCCCTATCAAAATAGTATGTTTTTCCCCTATCTATGAAAAAAAATCCCCTCGAAAATGAAAAAAACAACAACGAAAGGGTCGCCCGAAAGTACACGTAAAACTTTTCGCGAACATTTTTGAGTACGAAACCAATATAAAAACACCGTTTTACTGCGCATGTCTCGGCTTAGGTTGACACGTTTATTTACCGATAACGACTGTGTAAGAGTCTAATTAAAAGAATCCTTCACGAGTAATTTCCCCTGACAAATTTGGAGTTCTCGGATATGGCCGTTGTAAACAAAAATGTCGCACAATCAAAAGCACTATCGTAAGAAGATCACTTCAAAAACTTCAGAAAATTGCAAAAAAATTGATTTCCTCTTTAAACAGCAGTCACTATCTTCGATCCCAGAACCTTCTATATCTAGTATTGAAAATGACGTAAGTGAAAAGCCCTGTACAAAAAAACAGAAAGCAGACGTTAGCAGTAGCATTTCTTATGAATCTTCTGACAGTAGTACTGATTCAGACTCAACTTGAGAAAACAATCCAACACTTTACTTCCAAATCCAGAAAAATTGATATCTGAGCGGGGATTTTAAGTTTAGAATTCTTGCATTTTAATGCAAGCAAGTTTGACTTTTGAATATTAAGTCTGAAATAATATACTGGCTATTATAATATGTGGTAAAAAACAGTGTTAGGGTTCTAAGGAGTTAGTGTGACACTAAAATCAAAATGTGTATATGACTTAATAAAATTCCCCTTTTTGTCTTTTTTTTCTTAAAACGACATGAAATTCCCCTTCCTGAGGGTATGGGTACCTGTCCCCAAAAGCTGTCTAGTGCCCTGCAGATAGTATTCGTGCTTTTGTATCCTTCGCATTTTTATTTAAACATGAAAAAAAATAAGAAGTTAGACGAAGAAATAAGCATTCGTTTCCGCTTAACAATTAGTATTACGACATTGGATATTTGACAAGTGCGAAGGGGACAAAGCCTCGTTCTGGAAACACCAGCCAATGCGTGAACGCATGTCAAGGTTGTTACTAAATATACCGCTAAATATAGCATACAGGCTTCCCAAGAAAATGTAGCGACCTAGATTATCCATTATAAATATATTTTTTACTTTTGATTCATTCATACGTGGATTTTCGGCGAACTTTATCCGATTTAGAACACGACCAGTCAGTCCAGCTAGCCTAGGACTTAGCTAGACCGGACCACCGATCTACTAGTGAATGTCGTTCGGTCGGTCCTTAATGTCGAACCCTGATAATGATCATAGTTGGTTGCTGCAATGTTTTTAATAAACAGACTATTGTGATTACATGCAGAAATTGTACATTACCATGAAATAAGTTATTTATAAGTGAGTTTACACATTTTTTGTTGTTGCTGTTATCATAGCCAATTTTCTTCTTATGTCGTCAAAATGTCAGGACGTGAACTGTACTTACGTGATTCTAATCACATGTTTGTGCTATATTGAAAATTAGATGAAATGGTCCTCTATAATATTTAACCTTAATGGCCATTAATTTTGTAAACATCTGCTAGCATTTCTCTTGATTTACCACTGCTTTTACTTGGAGGCCTGTGAACATGTTTGATCTTTCTAAACTTTGCAGGCACCAAGAAAACAATCTCTGACCATCTTATCTCTTAACATTCTATTCTTCTCCAGAAACTCATAGCTCACAGCTGTGTGTGCTGTCTTTTAATGCAAATAAATTAAATCCCCTTCTGGCACCACAATCTTCTACTGAGTGATTTATGACCATAACTGTATTTAGTTTTTACAATATTCTGTAAAGTTAGATTGCTGTCGCCATTTTGTTTATCCATAGTCAAAGATGCTCGTATTAATGAAAAGTGATTGCCTGTAACTCTGTAACTGACTGAAAATGTAGTCTAAAGTCCAATCCATGTCAGGAAGTTCATTGCAAACTGCTCAGGAAATGTGGCATACTCGATTTTACATTTACTGTGTTCTATACAGTAAGAGTCTTAAACCAGATATTTACTTTTGATTTGACAATTTCATTTCTAGATAAAGAAAAAGCGAATGTTGCATAGAAGTGTGAATCATATTGGACATAAAATTTACTGAAAGTAGTCACATTTACATAAAATAGTTTATTGCAGAATACTTAGACCATTATATCTCCTCTGACTGCTTAGCCACTGATCACGTGGGTTCGAGTCCCAATCAGGGCGAAGGACTTACTGTGAGAAAGGTCTTCCAGCTGACTTGCAGTGCACCAGTGGTTCTACCCAGACATGTGTCTGGGGTCTTCCATCAAAAAGCTAGACTTTGCTATAATTATCATAAATGGTCACCGCAATGTATTTCAAAAAGAGAACAAACATTATAATTATCTATTGTTTTACAATTTAATCAAACACGATCATCGCTAATTACAAAAAAAATATGGCTGAGCCGATCGATTTTTTTGAGAGAAAATAATTAAATGGGGATGAGTAAAGGAGGACAGATCTATAAAGAAGCTGATTAAATCATTTTGATCAAATTTGACAGTATATTGTGGTTTGTATTGTAATAGACATTAAATGTATCACAATATATCTTGGTACGCTTCAAGCGTATCGTGACAGAGCTAGACGATATGTAGCTTTACTAGCTTTACAGTCCTGGAAATTTCCAATCACACAATCTCTTTCTTCATTAAGAATTTGGGAATTACAAGGTGCTATTTGACAGTATATCAAACGCATGTAACAATATTTGTCCTGTGCATAATGTTTTGGACACTACCTATATTGTAAGACAGTTTAAATATAAAAAAAAGGCAACTTAAAATGTTCATTCTTCCCAAATCGAAAAGTACCATAAGCATAAGCACGATAGTGATCTCTGTGTAAAAGACATGTGTCGGCGCGTACTACCCAGATGAAGATATAAGGCGCTCTCAAAAGTATGTTGTCTCATGGTTTTCTTTATTTAGACAATATCTTTCTCAGCTACGTAGCTCACATAGCAGGGTTTTTTCTGCCTATTTTGGGAAAAGGAGTCTGGTCATTTGGGGAATTTTTGTATCGATAAAATGGTCTATTTTGGGAAAATTTTGTGTGCACTTATTTTGTTAAATCAGTACATTTTACTATACCAATATACTTTACTAGTTAACATTTAAACTTAGCAAACCTTTAAAGGAAAATAATTTTTTTCATTTAAATTATCCATCCTATGAAATTGAAATTCTTGAAAAACACAGTTACATGGTAGTAATTTAATGGTACATGTAGAGCATTATCTAACATTGCTAATAATGGGACCAAATCCTTTAGCAGAATTAACAATTTCAATAACTAGAAACAAACAGAACATCAGGTGACGTATTTTAATTCATACTTGGCAGTATTTGAACTAGACTGGACAATGTTCTGCTTCTGCTTCAAGTTCTGGTGCACGATCTGCGGACGCAGATTCGGACAATGTGACTGAATGTTCCGATGACGTAGATTCAGATGGCTTTGCAAACATCGATGCAATTGTTGCACACCCTTTTGCATCACGCTGGTGAATTTTCTTGCTGTAATACTTACTGTTGTGCGAAGACATTGTCATGAAAATACATTGCACTAAGATATGCGGAAGAGTTCGTAATTTATCGCTGTAGTATGCTTACATCTGAGCACTTTTCTTACGGCATTAATGAGGAAAAAACAATTGTTACCATCCGTTTTAGTATATTTAATACGATTTCTGCAGATATTCTGGAATGAGGATGTTTTCAATTGGGAAAAATGTAAGCTGGATTTCATTGGGAACGGGGCCGTTTGCTTTGGGAACGCCTCGGTTCCCCGGAGGCGCAGACAGTGATGAAAAACCCCTGCATAGGAAATACCTGTTTGCAATAACGAGTAGAGATTTATAATTTACTGTTCACACACATCTAGGGCATCCATGAACAGCATTTTGCAGACATATTAGGTTGATTGAGAGCTATAAAATGATCCAAACTGTCCGATACCATCTTTAATGCATGGATTATTTAATTACAAGATTAAAGATGTAAAAAAAAATTGTCTTATGCACTGCACAAAACTGCTGATACTTGGTAATCTGATATAAATTTCTAACTTTGGCAGATTGCCAAGTTTGCTAGCTTGGTTGCGTGCAAGTAAGGTATATTTTATACTATTGTCCACAACGAAATCTTGGGTTTCCAAATGACATTGCATGAAGTTTGCTTTAGATCTCAATTTTCTAAACACTTCATACTGTCTAAAAATGGTTTTAGAAGACAGAATTGACACCCCTTTTTTAAAACAGCAAAATTTTATGTTTCTGTGAAAACAAGTTGTCATCTTTCGTAAAATACACAATAAGGATAAAAAGGAAGGTTTTATTCCAGCAGTTTATCAGAGTGGTTGCAATGAATACGTCACAGATATGCACACTTCTAATAAATATTTGTTGTCTTTGACAAGTTAAACAAGTTTTCATAAAAATTCTGTTGATAACAATGTTTAATAAGCAAGAAGAAATGTATATAAACAGCAGACAGTAGTGGTGACAGGTCACTCTTAATCTATTAAGTAAATAAGCAAGGATAAGATAATAACATGAAGGGCTGATGCATGTTAAGTATATTTGCTTTGGTGTTTTTATTTAAATAAAAGACTTCCTTCTTAATTCCATGGGACATATTCACAGTACAACAAGACTTGTATGGCACAGCTTTTCAATAAACTTGTTTTTTAATGATGTGCTATATGGTTGTAGTAACATATTAACTGCACTTTGGCTTATTCTCCGTATATTCAAAGACATTCAAGTTATTTTTCCTATGAATTGAAACACTTTTGCTATTATCAGCTTAATACTTACGTGCAGATAAATCATGATTTATACCTATTTTAGAATGAGATATTTATGTAATACCAAAATATTATGGAAAAAATAGATCACTATCAATTAAAATCAGTTTCACAACTAAAACCAATGCCTTATAGTTATTATGCTATCTTTCAAACATTGTTTAAAATGTCACATTCATTTTGAAAATATCATTGATTTTGTCATTTTATCAAAAATTCTTTCCTGAGCGCTGTTTGATGTATGTGCAAAACTTAACAGCTTTCAGTTCCCTAGTGATTCAAATGTCTGCCATGAGAAATCAGCATGATTGGTTGATTTGCTAATACTGTACTGTGTTTGTATCTTTGAAAAATAACAATTGTTGTACTAATTTTGTGTACTTTCTGGAATATAACAAAGGAATTTCACCAGAAAAAATCACTGGAGTGAAGTGTAGTCATCACGGCGGGACCTCTCACGGGATTTAGTTCAGGCGCCCTGGCCCTCCCATCTGTCAATTTTCAATCATTATACTTACCTTATGTCATTTTACACCACCATGCCTTCAACCTACCAGACAGATGCCGTTTTCAGGCACAAAAGTATGATAAGTTGATGAGAAACCTGTTTTTTAAGTCTGCTAATTTGTATTTTATCACATGCACAGTGGACTCATCCTTTCAGAAACAAACGAAAGGTGTAAATCTGCACTGGAAACAGTCGCAGGTTGGTAAACAATTTACCAGTCAAACTATTGCTAAAAAATAACCAAAGGTTCATCCATTTGCTAAAGGTCTTATCATGAACTGATGAGGAGAATTCTCATTTAGAACCAGGGGAATTATAAAATAGGTACATAATTTTAATTGTTTATGAAGAAACAAAACACCACCAGTCCACTTACAGTCTTCATTGCAATTTTTAGGTGCTGCATTGACTATGACACTGATGAGTGACAAATTAACAACACTGCCTTGCTTTGCCTATGCCACATGTAGAGTTGCTAAGTTACGATCTCTCAGTAGCATGGGTTAGTAGATATTGTAGAATGCCTGCGCATTTAAGGCATATACTGAGGTCACTTTTACACAAGACAGATGCCCGGCAATTTTGTTAGGGATTCAGATGTCCTGCAAATTCAGATTCTAAGTATGACTGTTATGCAATGCACTAGGTTTATGCTATGTGTTGAAAAAACTTTTTAACCAGGTTTTCAATGATAATCCTGGTTATGAGATTGGGGTATGGATGGTGGGCGATTTTTGTTGTTGTTTTTAGAATATTATCAATTCTTTACTTAAAGGTATTATAATATATGCCAGTTGTTCAATTAACCATCATGAGCACATGCTTTTAAGAAGAAGCATATATTATACACATTATCATGGTTTTGTTTATTATTTTTTGTTCCAGGTTCAACTATAGGTCCACACATTACATGGTCAATCATGGCTTCTACAACTTCCTCAATTGGTTTGATGACCGTGCATGGTATCCACTGGGCAGAATTGTTGGAGGAACGGTAAGCAAGATTGAAGTTTTTAAGTACCGTTTTGTTAACCTCCTGGGTTTTAGTTCTTTTACTGAACTATTGTATGGATAAGAGTTACTCTACTCACTTGAGCGTTGCAGCAATGGTCAGGTTAACATTTTGTATGCAAGTACTGTTACACTTAATTGTCTTAATAACCAGTGGAATGAAACATACCATGTCTGCCTATTGATCATTTATTCTGTTAACTCAGGTTTGAGTGCCTGTTTGGATTTTATGAGAAATATGGCCCAGGTTGAACTTCAACTTAGACTATTTTGGTGCATAAACATACAGGTTTAAGTTTTGTTTGCAAGTAAAAAGGTTTAAGTTTTATTTGTAAGTAAAATTAGGTGTAATGTTGTACTTCATACTATTGAGTATTGGAGTAGTGAGCACAATGTCCTGTCACCTGTGACATGTCATGTTCTTATACAGTTGAGTATAGGATTCATGTTAATATAGTTGAGTAAACAAAAGAGTGGTGGTGATCAGGAGCGGGAAAGTCAGATCCGATTTTGCTAAACAGGCTTTAAGTATTTAAAAGAGCTAAACGTTAACTTCACCAAAAGCACATTATTTATATTGTCCATTCACATATCATTCTGATTCAAGCTTCTTATGCATTTTACTCTATAATTTGATTACAAAAAATGCTAAGAAAAGAACACTGGTAACTGTAGAATGGGATCTAATAGTTTTTGGATCATTTCCCCAGAAGTCCTCTGTAACTTATACTGAAGATGTGTCCTGCTTACTGTGACTTTCAACCAGGGGAGAAGTTTTTGAACTTATTATTTGTTTCACTTTATATGGTGACTTTAAACCAGAGGAAAGGTTGTTGAACTTTCCATTTGTTCCAATTTACATAGTGACTTTAAACCAGGGGAAAGGTCCATGAACTTATAATTTGTTTCAGTTTTTATGGTGACTTTACACCAGGGAAAAGGTCCATGAACTTACCATTTGTTTCCATATCTTGTGGTGTCTTTACACCAGGGAAAAGGTCCATGAACTTATCATTTGTTTTTTGTGGTGACTTTAAACCAGAGGAAAGGTCCTTGAACTTCTTTTTATTTATTTTGGTTTATGTAATGCTGTTCATTTATTTAATCATGGGCGCACCCATGGCTGAACGGTTAGAGTCACTGGTTCTACCCAGATGTAAGTTTGGGGTCTACCTCCAGCAATAATTAGCTGGTCATTGCCAATGTTACCATAATTGTGTCAGTGCAATGTAACAAAAACACACAAAACTATGCACTTTAATCATTATGAAATGATTTACTACAGGTTGAGGTTGTTATTTGTTATGTGTCATCTTTCTCTGTATGCAAAGGTATTTTTGTATCTTGAGTTAGACATACATCTGCATGTATATGTCCTGTGACTGGATAACACATCAATTTTTAAAAAAAAGTTGAAAAATTTAAGAAGGAAGATTGAAATTTTTAACTATCCATCACATAGCTCAATTTTCTTAATTAGCATGCTTAGCGCTGTTTGACCAGATCTAGGTGAATGGTGTAGATCCAAATCAATCTGTTTCTGCTGGGAACTGCCTAATCAGGATCTGCACTATTGGCTGCCATGTCTCCTACAGTGTTTACAGGTTCCGGCAGTTGTAAATACATACCTTACAAAACTGTGTGTTATAAACAGTAAAGCAACAGAAGATTTAGTCAGGAAAACCTACTTTATTATCACATTAAGAAGTGAAATGAAGTGATTGAGTGACTGTTATCTATTTTCAGATCAGCTAAACTTTGAATTTTAATTTATTTTGTGTTGGCTGTCCATTCTACCTTTGGGCTACACCTTCAGTTATATGTAGTGAACTTGCTTGAAGCTATGCATGTCCTGTCAGAGTGTGACCAACATGAGTTGGCTTATTTCCTGGTTGCTCACTGAACTGCCACCACCATAACACAGCAATATTGTTATCTCCTCATTGATTACTCTCTCTGTTACGTTAACAAGTAAATTAACAACCACAAGTCCTCATGGACTGCCGTTTATTCCCTGTCAAGGTCTAAACAATAAAACAAATATGCCCAGAAATGTTGACAGGTGCAGTATAACATATACTTGCCAGTGTAAAACTTAGCTTGTGTTAAAATTGTGTATTCAAGACTACTATCAAACTTATATATCCAGCTCATAGATTGGTATGGAACTTCACATATTTTACATCCTTGTGATTGTACATACTGATACGATCAAGTTTTGTTAATGCATGTTGAATTTTGTGAGAAATATGAACCTGGTGTAACATAGACAATTTTGGTGCGTAGATTCAAGTATAGTGTGCATGCTGTTTCTAGCTTACAGCATAGTATCAAGCACTTAAATATGTCTTGCAAACGATCCTGTGAAAGTTCTTGTTTTTGTACTTATAATCTCTTTGACCTACACCACTGTCTGGGGTTGAGTCCCAGAATGGGTGAAAACTTTCATGTGAAGTTTAGCAGCTGAAGCATGGTCATGTGTGAGGTTGACATTGTATGTTGTTGGCACATAAGCAAGATTTTCAGTGTTATATACTAATGTACATGAAAGTTAATTGATTGATTGGATTGCAGGTATACCCCGGGTTGATGGTGACCTCTGGAAGCATCCACTGGATACTGAACCTCCTCAATATACCAGTCCACATCCGAGACATCTGTGTCTTCCTGGCCCCAATATTCAGGTACACTCACACATGGATTGTATAAACATTTACATGTCAACTTCTTCAAATAACAGTTAAAACATCTAGCATTCATACTGTGAGCTTGCAGATCAGGAGCTGCCCCATTGTCTGCCAAGTCTATTGCAATATGTGTAGTTAACTTTGAACAAGAATATGTTTTTTAAAAAGAAGTTGTCCTGTAGGATGGAAGAAAATCGAAATCTAAAAGAATACAATATGTAACTCATGTTTTGTTTGTTGTATTGCAGTGGGATGACAGCTGTTTCAGTTTACTTGTTTACCAAAGAAATATGGAGTGCAGGAGCGGGTTTGTTTGCAGCCTGTTTCATAGCTATTGGTAAGTACTAGACGGCCGCAGAAGTAGTGACACAACATAAACTTTGAGTTTGCTAAGCACAGACTGATTAGGTTTAGGCTTAGAGTAACATGTAGCTTTATGAAGGTCTGGATCAGCAAGCTCTTGATCTGAATAAGCTTCATTTGCTTCTGTGCTCTAGCAGGTTTTCTAGGCACCCTTGCCTGTGGATAAAGGAGATGGGTCTCCATAGTCTGTGCTCTAGCAGGTTTTCTAGGCACCCTTGCCTGAGGATAAAGGAGATGGGTCTCCATAGTCTGTGCTCTAGCAGGTTTTCTAGGCACCCTTGCCTGAGGATAAAGGAGATGGGGGGCCATTGTCTGTGCTCTAGCAGTTTTTCTAGGCACCCTTGCCTGTGGATAAAGGAGATGGGTCTCCATAGTCTGTGCTCTAGCAGTTTTTCTAGGCAACCTTGCCTGTGGATAAAGGAGATGGGTCTCCATAGTCTGTGCTCTAGCAGTTTTTCTAGGCACCCTTGCCTTGGGATAAAGGAGATGGGTCTCCATAGTCTGTGCTCTAGCAGTTTTTCTAGGCACCCTTGCCTGTGGATAAAGGAGATGAGTCTCCATAGTCTGTGCTCTAGCAGGTTTTCTAGGCACCCTTGCCTGTGGATAAAGGAGATGAGTCTCCATAGTCTGTGCTCTAGCAGTTTTTCTAGGCACCCTTGCCTGTGGATAAAGGAGATGGGTCTCCATAGTCTGTGCTCTTGTGTTACTGTAGCCTGGTACGGGCTAACCTAGGCAGCCACCAACCACAATCAGCTCTAGCAATTATCTGAATGATTTATGTCCTTAAATGCTATGATTGCCAAGGTTCTATTTGTTTGTTTTTGCACTTCATTCAATGGGAAATGCAATATGTTGTTTTAAGTTTAAGGTCCCTGTTTAATTTTCAAGTGGCTTTAATTATATTTAGTTTGCCAAACCTTTAACAGCAAATAAATTGATTTATTTACCTTAGGTATGTATAATTTTGTATAGATTGGAAACAGTTAAATGTTGTACTTGTAATTGTTTGATTATTTTCTTTAAGCATGTTTGCTTGATTTTTACATTTGACCATTTTGATGTTGTTTTTTGATCTTTGGTAATTGGCATTTATTTCATGATGATCACTAAAAAGTATCCAATTATTACATCTTTGACATTTATGGGTGGCTGTGTTATCTATGTCTTTTTTTCCACATATTTCACCAGAAATGTCAAATTATTTGGTCGTATTATGTAATGGCTTAATTCTGTCCATTAGAAGAACTCCTCTATTATAACAGATTGAGTTTCCTTTCGCTTGTATGGATGATTGATATAACTCAGATTTGTATTGTTCATTCTAGAGTTACAGTGCTCCCTCTCCAAAAGACACCTGTCCTAGACAAATAACTCAATACCATGACAGTGTGATTTTCCACCTGTTATTTTCAATTTCAAGAAAGGCTCATCTCTTAAACTGCTAATATCATTGGTATTTTCTTCTGTGCCGAATTGCCTCCATTGAGTGGCTAGTTATTTGATTTGCCTGTTATTGATAGGCCTCAATATCTTCCATAATTACTGTGTGACAACAGAATTGCCCACCACTATTCGTTCTTATTTTTTTTATAGCTTTACAATTAAGCATTCGTAACCTGCAAGCTTTTCACATGATGATGGTGTGGGAACTACAAATTGTGAGCATCAAGCAGAGATTGTTTTTTACACTTTTCATCATGTGTTTGTATGATTTTTTTAATAAGGAATTTATCTTGGCTGATTGTTTACCTAACTTAACTGACAAACATGTTTATGTTATAATTGTTGAAGGTATTATACATTAACTTCTGAACGCAAGAATAAAAGTGTAAAAACAATATCAGCTTGATGTTTACAATAAATGGTTCCAGTCATTATCTCAATAGTATACATACAATATCTACATACCAGAGTACCAGTCATAAAAGCTTCTGATGTTATCACTCATAAATAAATATGTCCAATTACTAGCAGGCAATTTAGGTCTAATTTGGCATAACTGAAGCATTAGTGATAATTAATTAATAATTAAGCTAATTTAAATTACAAGCAATCTACAAATGTGTTATTATGTGTGTTTTTTTCAGTTCCCGGCTACATATCTAGATCAGTGGCTGGCAGCTATGATAACGAGGGCATTGCTATATTTGCACTTATGTTTACGTATTATCTATGGGTAAGTAATTGTTCCCATCAAGTCATATTTTTTTAATAAATTTTAATCAAGCTTTTTTAAGTTTTGCTGTTGAGTCCATTTGTCAAATTTTTTTATTATCTTATTAAATAAAAATATTTCTGCATAAAATGTAACATGTTCTCTTACGATTTAGGTACTTGTAATTACAGGAACAAAATTTTATAGCATTTCTTAAAATATCATGGACTCACAAAACGCATTTTAAGTTTCAGTTTTGGGAAAACTCAGACTCTTAGTGTTTTTGACTTAGAATCGTGGTTCTTCTTTACAAAACCTTGTTGTTCATAGTTAACTTATTTTGTTGTTTGTTTAACAAAATACTTAATTTTCCTATAACATTTTTCTGTATTCTGTGTTTACATAAAATGATAGTTTACTAAGCTAATGGAATTGTTTTGAACTTATCAAGAAATAATAGTTTCCTGCTTTCAGATTGTCATAGACTTCTAAAAACATTACAATGACTTCTTTTTTACATCATTTGTGTATGTTGTTTATCTGCAGTTTTTACTGTTCATTGTTATAGTGTTGTTTTTTTCTTCATATTTTTAGATCAAATCTGTGAAGACTGGATCTCTTTACTGGTCAATATTTACAGCATTGTCATATTTTTATATGGTAAGTTTAATTGTATACACATCTATTATCTAATCATTTTATCTTGTAAATAGTGTTCCATATTTTATCAACTTAATTATGGATAATTTTAAGGTTTACTTTGATGTTTGCTTTTCAAACTGAGGTTGACATTCCCAGAAATATCAAGGTGGTCAACAGGACCTGTATCTTGCTTGCTTTCTGTGATTTTTATAGTAGAAGACTGGTAAAAAACAAAAAATTGTGCAATCGTCTTTTATTATCAATTGGGTGACCATGCAGTTTATGCAGCCGTGAGCAAAGTTGTTATTTATGTACTTTAAGTGGTTGTTATGACAATTATTTTCTCATCTCATCGTAACTGAATTATTATTTTGTCTGGATGTTAAAACCAACAATCAGTTATTTTTTTACATTTGTTAAGACATGAGGGTTTGTATGCCATTGGTTGTATAAATTTATTTGTTGATGGGACATTACACCCCCAGAAAACCAACATAAATCTTTATACTAGTGGTTTGTTTTTATTTCAGGTGTCAGCATGGGGTGGCTATGTATTTATTATCAACCTCATACCCCTCCATGTATTTGTACTCATCATGATGGGCAGATACTCACAAAGAATTTATGTCGGTAAGGAATGTATATTAAAACATCTTTTTTCTTTGAGATTTACAATGGGTCTTTGTGCTTTGAGAGGAGGATTTATTACAAAATTATTGAAAAGGAAATAAAATAAAAACCTCTATCTCTAGTAAACTTTTTTTTTCAGCATATTCATTATATTTTTTTTTATTTTTTTTAAAAATCTATTTAGATAACTGATTATACTTACTATAGCTTTTTTTTTTTGTCTAACCAACAAATTAGACATTTCACAAAACACTTTTAGATCAGTTACTAACTTGTCCAAACATTTTTTTTATCCACACATAAAATATGCTTATGGAAGAAGTTATGTTTATTTCTAAATGGTCCTGTCTGATCAATTGCCAAAAAAGGAAATCTTTGACCACCATAATGGCTAGGTCCAGTAAAGCTTTATGCATAATTTTTTATTTTTTCTCTGTAAACATTGGTGTTCACATAGTTTTTTCTGTCTTTTTCTCAATGAAATCTACTGCATTGGTAACACCCTAAAGTTAAAAATAGTAAAAATAATATTTGGTAAACAGTTGTTTTTATATTTCATTTTTTTTTTTACAGAAGTAAAGTTTTTTGTTGGATATGGTTGGGACTGTTAACAACTCACAAAAGCAAAAGGACAGGACCTTTACTTGAAAACCCATTTTTACCCTTATATGATTTTGTAAGCTGTCTTACATCTGTTTCAGCATACAATGCATTCTTCATCATTGGACTCATCTTGTCCATGCAGATCCCATTTGTTGGTTTCAACCCAATATCCACAAGTGAACACATGGCAGCAGCTGGTAAGATCACTATTTTCTTGTCCCTCAATAGGGGTGCCTATGGTGTGGTGGTGGAGTTGCCACTGGCCGAATGGGTTCAAGTCCTGTTCAGGGCCAAGAACAATGTCGTAAGGTCTTCAAGCTGACTTGTGTGCAGATGGTTCGACCCAGACATTTGTCTGGACTCTTTCTTCCCCCAAATAGATGGACATTGCTATAATGACCATAGTTGGTTACTGTGATTTCAAAAGCAAATCACTCCTCAGTTACAATCTTCAATAATTTGTGGATTCTTTAGCACCGCAGCAACTATGTGTACTATAATCCACAGTGTTTTATTGAAGGTATCTCTGTATTAGATGACCAGTGTTATGGTTCAATCAGTTGATTGCATGCTTTTTGAAAAGAATATTTTGTCAGGTGTTCGTTAACCTAATTTTATTTGAATTTATTCTGTAACATATGGTGTTAATTCAAACCTAATTTAAACAATCAGTTATTTTTTTACATAATATAAATACATTTTCTATATTAAAAGATATCCTGCCATTAAGATTATTAAGACAATGTTTGTTTGTTGGTAAACACAATTATTTCTTTTCCAAATACAATTATAGTAAATTGATATCATGTTTAATTACAATCTGCATTCATGCAAACTTATGTTATTATATATATATATATTCTTTTAATATTTTATTATTTGGTCACTGACTTCCTGATGAGTACACATTTACTTTTCCTTGTAGGTGTGTTTGCCTTACTGAATGCCTATGCATTTCTGAAGTACATCCAATCATTTTTGACAAAGGCAGAGTTCAAGTTTTTCTTCATTGGTGCTAGTATATTGGCTGCTGGCTTCATATTCCTTGCTGTTGTTGGCTTGACATGGGCAGGTGAGTTCACCTTTAGTCTGATTGTATTATTTGAATTGTTGTAGTTCCATATTACTTTTTTACCCTGTTAGGAATGTATTTACTTTCGTCAGTAATAGTTGTTGGAGACAATCTACATGTATTCTAAAAGTAAATTGTTCCTAGGTTAAATAAAATAAAAAACATTTGGTAACAATTTTAAGAGGAAATAATATTTGAAATATTACCTTGTGCTTTTGTTCGCGATAATTTTCTTTGAACAGTTAAATTAATTGCCAAGAAGTCAGTGGAATGAACCAGTCCAACATATTTTTGTTTATTGGGTTTATCGGCCAACATATTTTTTTTTTTTTTTTGTCATTTTATGCTCATTTGTCCCAGCATTAATATGAATATTGTACATACTGATCTTTCTTTTGTGTCAACACCTCAGTAGATTGCGATGATGCAGTAAAGTTGCTTGGTGTTGATATTGACTTTAAGTTTGATGCTCATATAAAAATGTGTAAAAAACAGTCATGCAAAAATCTTGTAAAAAAGCAGTCATGCAGCTGAATATCCTAAAAAGAATTGGTAAAAATTTGCATCATTTGAATAGACCTGTGGTTTGTCATACATTTATACTCTCTGATTTTATTTTTTTCCTCCTTGCATGGCATTTTTGTTCAGTGTCAAATACAAAGAAAATAGAAAAGATACAAGAAAGATCTTTGAGATTTGTGTACAATGGTTACAAAATGCCAAAGTAATATGAAGAACACTTCCAGCTCTTCATATTCTACATGCTCCAAGCGTAAAAACGACTACTTATGGACAAAGATCATTAAAGTTTGCTGCACCAGTCCTGTGGAATTCACATCCAGACAGTGCACAGATTTTAATACTCTTTAAAACTCTTTTTGTGGGTGATGGTAGCGATTGTATCAGTCTTCGCGAAAGGGATGAAAATCTGCCAGTCATCCGGTCTGGTGAAAACATTTTTTCTGCCAGACCGAAAAAGAATTTGCCAGACCGAAAAAAAACCTATATTCTTCGTAAAATTATCTTATTTTACTTTATTTCTGCTACACAACCACTCTTAATCTGGAAATTTAGAACAGGACTATAGTCATACTAAGAAAAAAAAACTAAGTTTAAAAGTTTTATTCCCTGAGACACGCCATTGGATTTTCAAAATTGATAATTTCATTTTGAAAGTCTACACAATCAGAATCATCATCATCACTGTCCTCTCCATCGCTCAACTTTTTAATTTGTTCCTCAAAACTCAAGTTCATTGGACAGTGAACATCAACAGAAGGTTCAGCGTCTTCCTTTGATGTACGAAAATTGCTACAACCCTTTATATAAGGGTTAAGTGCTGCCTTAGGGTCATTTTATGGTGCTGTTGCCCTACAAACTTTACAAAACATTTCATTTCTTTCTTTGTCAAAGCTAAGCCAATCTCGACCGGCCTTCCAACTTTCCTGAAACGACTGTGGTGGTCTTTTCGTTTCATATTCTTTTGCTTTTACTTTTTTTTTACATTCAGTTTGTTTATGTTTCTGCCCAGGTTTAGCATTTTCGTAATACTTGAGGAATGACATTTACCTTTTTATTAAGTTTTAAATGGTTGATCATCCGGACACTTTACAAACAGAAGTGACTATTCAGCTGTGTCTCAAGCAATTCGATTCGATAATCTGACGCTGCTTAACCAATCAAATTCGACGACACATTACACTGTTATTTTACTAGAAATACTGTTTGCAAAGAGAATTTTTGTACCCAAAATGACGAAAAAAATTGTCGGTCGGCCGGACTGCTGTAATGACCATAATTATTTTACTGCTATGTACATTCAACAAGAAACACAAAAAATCAAAACAGAAATATGCTTTACTTATGCAGCAATAATAACTGGGAGTATGCGATCTGTTAATTGATTCTTAACTCCCGATATAATAAATGCACAAACCATACTGTGTATCTTCAGGCTACATCCACCCATGGAGCGGTCGATTCTACTCCCTGTGGGACACAGGTTACGCTAAAATCCACATCCCTATCATTGCCTCTGTGTCTGAGCACCAGCCCACTACCTGGGTGTCGTTCTTCTTTGATCTGCACATCCTTGTCTGTGCCTTCCCTGCTGGGGTCTGGTACTGTGTCAAGGAAACTAATGATGAACGGGTATTTGGTAAGTGCATGTTTTTAAAGGTATAAATCAACTTACAGATTAATTCTTTTAAAATGAAAAGCACTGTCTTAATTAGTGTAAAAATTGGTTCTTTTTTGTTGTTGGGTGTAACAAACATTGTATTTTCTGTCTTTGTGAAGTTATGTCTGACCTAGGCTTAAAATAATTTCATAATCACCAACAGAAGAAAATCTGACTTCTGATATAAAATTCTCATTCAGTCTAGTTTGCTTGTAATGTTGTTTCAATAGTATACTGCTTTTTTCATCCTGCCAGTTGTCCTCTATGCCATTTTTGCGAGTTACTTTGCTGGTGTGATGGTGCGTCTGATGTTGACACTGACGCCCATTGTGTGTGTGGGCGCTGCCATTGCCTTCTCGAAGGTATTTGAGATCTATCTGAAGGACGACAGTCCTAAGGTGGCACCTAAACCAGTCCCTGAGGTCGCTGAAAACAGGACAGACAGAACTCTTTATGATAAGGTACGCTTTAAATCTCTGGTAGCTTGTTATCTCACAGTGTGGTTTATTTACAAAGAAAGTAATGTATCCATGATAGGGATTCTTAGGTGAGAATGAGGTAATCATTTTGTTGGGGATACAAATTATCAAAGATATATTTAATAGGAATAAGTTTCATTTTCACAGTAGTCTTTTACTGACATAGAATAAAAATATCTTTGCAATTTTACTGCATGTGTGTAAATATCTAAATATTTGAAATCTATATTAATCACACTTTATTAAATTTAATTTAAAAATATATTACACAGTTATTTTAAAATTTAAATAATCAATAAGAAAAAAACAGATATCTGAGCCTAACTATGGAAAGTTGTCACTTGTTGTCATAGCATATACCGTCTTCTTCTCATTGATTTGTCATTTTACCATTGACACCTTATCTTACATTCATCAGCCTGGGAAGCAGAAGAAAGATAAGAAGGAAGAGAAGCCTAAGGACCAGGATGCCCTGGGCATCAACATCAAGAGTATTGTTGTGATTGCACTGCTCATGATACTGATGCTGTTTGCTGTCCATTGTACCTGGGTGACATCCAGTGCCTACTCTAGTCCCAGCATTGTGCTGGCCTCGTACAACCATGATGGGTATGTAAGGTCTATTATATATTATATAAAGGGAGATAACTGGAAGGTGTACTGAAATGACCATTCTCCTGAGTTAGGTTAAGTCCCCTTGGATGGTTTATATCAGGTCTGGTAACTTTTTTCTGTGCATGTTTGAACAGGAGGTAATGAAAACATCGATTTTGCTGATATAACAACGGGGAATAATAAATCCACATTTTATGAAACAAATGGTGAATTAGTATAAATCTTTTTTTTCCACTGATAGTTCAACGAATCTTTCCTCAACAATTTGGTTAACCTTTTTTATTGTTTTTTGTTAACAGGAAATTTTGAAATTTTGTTGCATGAAAAAAGAGGATGTAAAAAAAAAAAAGAAATAAGAAAACATTGAAAAGCTGAGTTTTACATGCTCAACAGTCATTGATTTTAAGAGGTAAAAATACTTTCTGGGAATAGATCATGTTTCAAAATGTTGTGCAATTGAAAAAGAAATCTTAAACAGTAGAGCCTTGAAATCACCTATGTTTTCATGTGGTTCAGTGCACAAATATTACATGTGGCTGCTTATACACAGCCATGCCACATTTAAAAAAAAAATTATATGCATATTTGTAATTGAAATAAATTTTGTTTTGTGTTTATTTTATATATGTATCCCTTCTATATTTCATTCAACTATATTGATTCTAGACTATCTTGTCAAAGTTAAAATTGGTAAGCCAATGTAGGCCAACATGTGTTACATTGCATTTAACCTTTTGTATTGTGTTGGAAACATAAAGGTAAAAAACTCTGGCCTTACATTTCATGAAGTAGTGCTTCATGTTTCCAGTCTTTTAACATTTTGTATTTAAAACAAAATAACCTTAAAGAAAAGAAGTTTTGCTCCAAAATTAATCCTTGAATGAAGAATGCATTGAAAGACAATTGTAATGCAGAAACCGTTCGCAATAGCTCAACTGGTAGAGCGTCGGCTTGTGGATCGGGAGGTCACAGGTTCAAACCCTGGCCGGGTCAAACCAAAGACTTTAAAGTTGGTAGTAATGGCTTCCCTCCTAACAATCAGGGCTAAGGGAACAGCATTACGCCCGTCACGTCGGTGACAGTATAATGGAATGGCCAGGTTCAGTCCCTGGACACCTCATAAGTGCCCATGTGCTATAATGATAGAAATGTCAGTATCTGCAAAAATGCCGGCAAATCCCATCCCATCCCTGTAATGCAGAACTGATATACTTGCTATTAAATTGTAGGAGTCGTACAATCCTGGATGACTTCCGAGAAGCGTATTACTGGCTGAGAGAGAACACAGATGACAAGGCTCGGGTGATGTCCTGGTGGGACTATGGCTACCAGATAGCTGGTATGGGCAACAAAACCACCCTAGTAGACAACAATACGTGGAACAACAGTCATATAGCTCTGGTATGTTCTTGTTAAGTGAAATAGTCGTATAGCTTCTACTTAAACTTTTTTTATACTTCATTGAGCTCAGGCCCTGATTTCTAAACTCTAGTCTTCACTACATTATTGGAAAATAAATCTTGTTGTTTAAGAAATTAAGTGTTGCAAACATAGGCTAACTTTTTTTGATTTACCTTTATAATTAACATATAATAGGTATTGTAGTCTTTCTGGATACATGTGTTTTGTTGTAATGGAGCATAGTGTGTATAATTTATATCAAAATACTATATTACTACAGGTTGGTAAAGCAATGTCGTCAAATGAGAGTGCTGCTTATGAGATCATGCGAGAGCTTGATGTGAACTATGTGCTGGTGATATTTGGCGGTGTGATTGGATACTCTGGTGACGATATCAACAAATTCCTCTGGATGGTCAGGATTGCAGAGGGAGAACACCCGAAAGATATACGGGTCAGTGAATGTGCTTGCTTGATTTGTTAGGGTGGGTGCTGATGCTTGTGAGAGATGTAAGAGAACAGTGAGAGGTGTGGGGGTTTCTTTTTGCTTGTTAGTTCTATAGAAACAAAACCTTGCAGTCAAATGTACAAAACAGTAGTAGTTGTATTATAAATTTAGAAAGGAGGTAAACATTTGATGCTTTCAGATATTTGTAGAGGAAGATTTATGGACTTGTAAGATTTCTTGATATACTTATACATTTTTACTAACATTTATTCTGAGGAGTTCCTTTTGACTGAATATAAACCTAAATAGACCATGTCATTGTTCTGAAAATAATTTATTAGTCATTATAATCTATAAAAATTGTTGCTTTTTCTAAGCATGTATATAGAAAAACAAGAATGACTGCTTTTAAAACTTCATAAAAGGTGTTGATATCTGTTACAATAACAACCATAATAAGGTATTGTGAGGGCTCCCGGTCCCATTTCCAGGTTGTGTTTAACTTTGAACTCCTTTGTCGTTAACTATGTGGGTTTGAGTCCTTGTTGGATTGAAGTTCTTAATGTGTGGCCTTCCAGCTGACCTGTGGTGTGCTAGTGGTTCTACTGAGACAATTGTCTAGGATCTTCCTCCACCAAAACAGCTGGTATTGCTATAATGATCATTATTGTGTTGCTGCAATGTGTTAAAAAACAAGAAAGGCAAAATCATGTTCTTCAAATCACCTGTAGTGTATCGTCTTTCTTGGGTCTCCCTTCACCAGTAATTGCTGGACTATTCCATATTGACCATTAGTGTGTCAGTGTCATGTACACACAAAGCTTACCGAAGAAAGAATATCTGTTGTACCAGAAATTAACCCAGAGGAAGATGTCTGATCTACACTATTTGTCTTTTATAGTTTGTGAGTAAACATCATTTATGAACACTGACCTGTCTTGCTGTTACAGGAGTCAGACTACTTCACGCCCCAGGGTGAGTTCCGAGTGGACATCTCTGGATCAAAAACTCTACTCAACTGCCTCATGTATAAACTGTCCTACTACAGATTTGGGGAGCTCCAGGTAAGTCAACCAGCCCAGGTGGTGTCAGTACTAGGCATGATTTGGTCCAGTCCTCGTACCAGCCCAGGTGGTGTCAGTACTAGGCATGATTTGGTCCTATCCTCGTACCAGCCCAGGTGGTGTCAGTACTAGGCATGATTTGGTCCTATCCTCGTACCAGCCCAGGTGGTGTCAGTACTAGGCATGATATGGTCCTATCCTCGTACCAGCCCAGGTGGTGTCAGTACTAGGCATGATTTGGTCCTATCCTCGTACCAGCCCAGGTGGTGTCAGTACTAGGCATGATTTGGTCCTATCCTCAAACCAGCCCAGGTGGTGTCAGTACTAGGCATGATATGGTCCTATCTTCGTACCAGCCCAGGTGGTGTCAGTACTAGGCATGATATGGTCCTATCCTCGTACCAGCCCAGGTGGTGTCAGTACTAGGCATGATTTGGTCCAATCCTCGTACCAGCCCAGGTGGTGTCAGTACTAGGCATGATCTGGTCCTATCCTCATACCAGCCCAGGTGGTGTCAGTACTAGGCATGATCTGGTCCTATCCTCGTACCAGCCCAGGTGGTGTCAGTACTAGGCATGATATGGTCCTATCCTCGTACCAGCCCAGGTGGTGTCAGTACTTAGGCATGATTTGGTCCAATCCTCGTACCAGCCCAGGTGGTGTCAGTACTAGGCATGATATGGTCCTATCCTCGTACCAGCCCAGGTGGTGTCAGTACTAGGCATGATTTGGTCCTATCCTCAAACCAGCCCAGGTGGTGTCAGTACTAGGCATGATATGGTCCTATCTTCGTACCAGCCCAGGTGGTGTCAGTACTAGGCATGATTTGGTCCTATCTTCGTACCAGCCCAGGTGGTGTTAGTACTAGGCATGATTTGGTCCTATCCTCGTACCAGCCCAGGTGGTGTCAGTACTTAGGCATGATTTGGTCCAATCCTCGTACCAGCCCAGGTGGTGTCAGTACTAGGCATGATTTGGTCCTATCCTCGTACCAGCCCAGGTGGTGTCAGTACTAGGCATGATTTGGTCCTATCCTCGTACCAGCCCAGGTGGTGTCAGTACTAGGCATGATTTGGTCCTATCCGCTTACCAGCCCAGGTGGTGTCAGTACTAGGCATGATCTGGTCCTATCCTCGTACCAGCCCAGGTGGTGTCAGTACTAGGCATGATCTGGTCCAATCCTCGTACCAGCCCAGGTGGTGTCAGTACCAGGCATGATCTGGTCCAATCCACGTACCAGCCCAGGTGGTGTCAGTACCAGGCATGATTTGGTCCAATCCTCGTACCAGCCCAGGTGGTGTCAGTACTAGACATGATTTGGTCCTATCCTCGTACCAGCCCAGGTGGTGTCAGTACAAGGCATGATTTGGTCCTATCCTCGTACCAGCCCAGGTGGTGTCAGTACTAGGCATGATTTGGTCCTATCCTCGTACCAGCCCAGGTGTTGTCAGTAATAGGCATGATATGGTCCTATCCTCGTACCAGCCCAGGTGGTGTCAGTACTAGGCATGATTTGGTCATATCCTCGTACCAGCCCAGGTGGTGTCAGTACTAGGCATGATCTGGTCCTATCCTCGTACCAGCCCAGGTGGTGTCAGTACTAGGCATGATATGGTCCTATCCTCGTACCAGCCCAGGTGGTGTCAGTACTTAGGCATGATTTGGTCCAATCCTCGTACCAGCCCAGGTGGTGTCAGTACTAGGCATGATATGGTCCTATCCTCGTACCAGCCCAGGTGGTGTCAGTACTAGGCATGATTTGGTCCTATCCTCAAACCAGCCCAGGTGGTGTCAGTACTAGGCATGATATGGTCCTATCTTCGTACCAGCCCAGGTGGTGTCAGTACTAGGCATGATTTGGTCCTATCTTCGTACCAGCCCAGGTGGTGTTAGTACTAGGCATGATTTGGTCCTATCCTCGTACCAGCCCAGGTGGTGTCAGTACTTAGGCATGATTTGGTCCAATCCTCGTACCAGCCCAGGTGGTGTCAGTACTTAGGCATGATTTGGTCCTATCCTCGTACCAGCCCAGGTGGTGTCAGTACTAGGCATGATTTGGTCCTATCCTCGTACCAGCCCAGGTGGTGTCAGTACTAGGCATGATTTGGTCCTATCCGCTTACCAGCCCAGGTGGTGTCAGTACTAGGCATGATCTGGTCCTATCCGCTTACCAGCCCAGGTGGTGTCAGTACTAGGCATGATCTGGTCCTATCCTCGTACCAGCCCAGGTGGTGTCAGTACTAGGCATGATCTGGTCCAATCCTCGTACCAGCCCAGGTGGTGTCAGTACCAGGCATGATCTGGTCCAATCCACGTACCAGCCCAGGTGGTGTCAGTACCAGGCATGATTTGGTCCAATCCTCGTACCAGCCCAGGTGGTGTCAGTACAAGGCATGATTTGGTCCTATCCTCGTACCAGCCCAGGTGGTGTCAGTACTAGGCATGATTTGGTCCTATCCTCGTACCAGCCCAGGTGGTGTCAGTAATAGGCATGATATGGTCCTATCCTCGTACCAGCCCAGGTGGTGTCAGTAATAGGCATGATTTGGTCCTATCCTCGTACCAGCCCAGGTGGTGTCAGTACTAGGCATGATTTGGTCATATCCTCGTACCAGCCCAGGTGGTGTCAGTACTAGGCATGATCTGGTCCTATCCTCGTACCAGCCCAGGTGGTGTCAGTACTAGGCATGATTTGGTCCTATCCTCATACCAGCCCAGGTGGTGTCAGTACTAGGCATGATTTGGTCCTATCCTCGTACCAGCCCAGGTGGTGTCAGTACTAGGCATGATTTGGTCCAATCCTCATACCAGCCCAGGTGGTGTCAGTACTAGACATGATTTGGTCCTATCCTCGTACCAGCCCAGGTGGTGTCAGTACTAGGCATGATATGGTCCTATCTTCGTACCAGCCCAGGTGGTGTCAGTACTAGGCATGATTTGGTCCTATCTTCGTACCAGCCCAGGTGGTGTCAGTACTAGGCATGATATGGTCCTATCTTCGTACCAGCCCAGGTGGTGTCAGTACTAGGCATGATATGGTCCTATCTTCGTACCAGCCCAGGTGGTGTCAGTACTAGGCATGATTTGGTCCTATCCTCGTACCAGCCCAGGTGGTGTCAGTACTAGGCATGATTTGGTCCTATCCGCTTACCAGTCTTATATGCAGTGGAGCAACAGACAGAGGACAGTTGAAGCAGACATAACATGTTTTGGTGTATTTTACATTGGGTGCTTGTCTCTAGTTTGGTTATGACAATGAAATAATGTATTTATTACAATTTGACACAGAAATGTCATGTGTTTACAGATTATGTTTGTTACTTTGGATTGTTTTATTCTAAAGTATGGTTACAATTTCTATTGCAGCTTGATTTCCGCACTCCCCCTGGCTATGACAGGACACGAGGAGTGGAGATCGGGAACAAAAATTTTGATCTGACGCACTTGGAGGAGGCGTATACCTCAGAACACTGGCTCGTTCGTATCTATAAGGTGAAGGACCTGGAGAATAGAGAGAAAAGTAAACCTATAAAACCAGTCAAGAAGTCAAGAAAGAATAAATCAAAGAAGGTGAGTGGAGAGTGTGTGGTTACTTTTTATTGAAATATATAAACAGAAAAAAATCTCTATGCGAAATTCTCCATCAGTACCTACTGAGGGTATTTATTAGCTTCTGAATTCAAAAAGTGGAGCAGTTGTAATGACCCTCTTGTCACAGAGGTCACATTCTCAAACACAAAAATCTTTTGCCCTTGGTTACCCTTAATGTTAACATTCATTTCTCATATAAATCAATGATGTTGACTTAAAACATGAAAACCCATTGCAAAGGGGAAGGCAACCATCAAATTAATTTTGGCCAATTAGAATTTCCATTATACTATCCTGCAGTAAGGCAAGTTGAGCGTGCTATCTGTAGACAGCTCTTGTATTTAGCCAGCATTTTTCTTGTGGCTTATTGACATAAGTATCAGGTTGTGTGAGGAATATCTAATGATTTCTAAAAGTGATACCATCCTGGTCAGGCAATAAGTGGGATGTCCGCTCCAGGTGCAGAAGACTAGGGTTCAAAAAAGGCCTGCAATTCTATGAGTTAAAAATGTTTGTGTTATTTCTTTCTTGCATACGTCTAAGCTATTATGAGAGTAGGTTGATCTAGTGTCAGGGTAATGTTACTGGGTCCAGTTCATGTCAGGCAATCGTGGTGTGATATCACAGTAATGGCAGCACTATATGTGATTCAAGTAAACATTTTTTTCAGAAAACTAAAAAAAAATGTTAAGCTCACCAAACATACATATATATCTGTGCTGCTTTTATATGTTACAGTCCAGTAAGAAGAAGTCTGGCAGCATCAAGTATAAACCAAAGGTGGTGAAAGGGAAGCGACCAAGAAAGAATTAAGAACAGCCATTGTCAAAACTTCATTTGAGGAAAGTGATAATGACTCTTTTTCATTTTATGAAAATTGGGATAGATATTTTGCATCATAATGTCATTAGCCATATTTCAGAAATCAGAAACTGGATAATTTAATTTATATTCAACACCTTTGTTTGTATGTGCACCCTTTAGTTTTTAGATTATTTATTTTAAAACAAACAACTGTTTTACTTTATGTAAAACAGTATTCACTAGTTATTTTTCCTGCTTTTCATAGTATTATATCAAATTCTGGTGTGTTGAACTAGCCATAGGGTTAATAACATTTTAAATACCAAAGCAGAAAAAAGAGCACATATAAAGCATATCAAACAGGTAGAATATGACATCATTTGATCACTAGGTAGTAAGTGGTTGTCTCATTGATGTAGCATTCCAAAGGATATATTTGTTTTGTTTCATTTCATGTGTATGTCTGAACATTTCTCTTGCTGAGTTTATCACCATTTGTGCATCAAAGACCATAATAAATCAGCATGTGACTTATGATACAAAGCTTGTTACACAATTATTTCTTTATTTTGGCATTCTTTACTCTTAATGAATGACTTTATATTTATCATTTGTAAGAACTATTCAAAACATTTTTCTTGCCAACTGAATGCACATGTAGGAAGTTGCATATTTTGTGATTTTTTAGGCTATAATCTAAAATAGAAAATGTGTGTGTTGTCATTATAAAAAAACAAAAATAAAAGGTACAGGCAGTTTTGTTTTGAAAAAAAAAAGTTTACATGTTTGTTTTTTCATTCTTTTTTTAGCATTGTTTTCTTTTGTTCAAATCAAGAAATAAGAAAGAATAGAATCCATTCTTAAAACTCATTTCTTTAAATACCGGTAAGTTGTGTCTTTACTTTTCATGGACCAATGTTTGCACTTTAAACGATTTCAGAGAAATACAGATAGTCTTATTGTTTGTGGGTTGGGCTGTTTGTCTTGCTGTTTTGTTTGAAAATGCAGTATTTGCCTGTGCCAAGGGCTGCCCATATTGAGAACGTTTTGAATAGAATTCCATTAGACATCAGTGCTATTTATAACAGATAATTTATTAATCAAAACTGGAAATTGTATTTCCATCAGTTGTTTGTTAATGTGAAAGAACTTGAAGAAAAAATAGTTTTTCTTGTATATTTGTATATATTATTGTTAGTTATGAAAATGTATTTAGAAAATAGATATATATTCCTAATTTAAAAGTGTGATTTCAAGATTTTGTCATTTTGGCCATTGAAATTTAGGCTTAAATCTTGGTTTCACCTTAATTACTAATTCTGTAATTTTAAGTGAAAAACATTGTTTTGGAATTTACCAAAATGGTTAATCATTTTTTTAAAACTTGAAATGAGATCAGCTTTTTGTTTCGTCTGCTGTTACTTGAGGCTATATCTTTTATCTGGGACTCAGTAACATACTGACTACCTTTGCTATGTGATGATTATTTGGACATTTGTGTAAGCAGTTTATATGATGAAAATGAACAGATTTTCTCAGAGTTTACTAAAATTTATGTATTATTTTAAGTGATATCCATTTGCCACAATCTGCCATTAGTCTCCATTTCCATATTCATTTGATGAAGTTGTAAGCAAATTAATGTAGTTTTTCATATTAACTATAAATAGACATGATGTTCTCTTTCGTAAATGTGTCTAAATTCCTTTCACTATTGAGCATTAATCCCTATTTTTTTACTATAAATTTATTTTACATTTATACTCCCTGTAATATGACTGTTTAAAGAAAAGGGTAAACAGATAAGAATTGGATGGAAGATGACGATTGGGGCGATGTCAGAGCTGGAGTACAAAAGCATGCACAAGATATGTCGGTGTTGTTTATGAAAATATTACTCCATTTTACATCCTCCCATTTGTTGCCAACTAGATAATGTTCCCTTTTATGGCATTTTCCTACAACATGAGTTACTTATGTAATATGTATACTTTATGTTTAAGCTTGTGGAATATGCAATAAAAAATATATATATATATATATATAATTGACAGTGCCTATTACTTTTTATGATTGGATTTCTATTTTTTTTTTAAGTAATACCAAGTAATGAAAAAGAATGTGAACATATCTAAGTATTTTTTGTTTTAATGTTTTGCCTAGTCATAAGCACTTTTCTCTAAACATTCCCTGTTTTAATGAAGCAGTTCTTGTAAGACAACTTATTTTAGCCATTCCTAAGTAAAATCTAATGATTGTGACAATTCCTATTTACAAAAGATACACTGTGTATTGTTGATAGCACTCTTAGGGTGAGTCTTATAAAAATCCAAAGTGATTTGTATTGTTAACTACAATCTTTTCTGTTCATAGTTAAACTTGGTTATATTAGTATAATACAGAAATACATATTGATTGCTCAACAACAATAATTGTCAGCCTTGCTTTCATGGATTTTATAAATGCGTGCTACAAATTAAAACTGGTTATGATTTTTTATTTGCAGGTAATTAAAAAATCATGTCAACATTGAAATTTATTCGCTTTTTAATGATCCATATTATAAATGGGTATGTTCTATAGAATCTTAAACCTCCTAAAAGGTGGTTTCTGCTCATTATCAACATGGTGACATCTTGTGCCATTAGAAAGTGTTTGTTTCATTTATAAGTGGAAAGAAAAAAAAATGGAATGGTTATGTTTGTTTGTTTCCATCTCTGATTTTGTCTATTCACCACTTTTACTTTTTGAGAGAGAAGGAGAGAGAAAGACTTCAGTCCGTCTAAACTTAACATTATGCCGCCTACATGTATCATATTCAATTTTTATGTGATACCTCCAGCTATTAATTCTTGTCTATGCTCTTTCTTGGCTACCTTTGGTTGGATTTTGATGAAACATTTGCAAATCCCGACAGGCTTGATTTAAACCAAGTTACGACACTATTATATTTATTGAAGAGATAACAGTAATTGTTGCAAAGCATTATCAGGGGGTATTCATCTTTGATGCCAAGTTTTCTTCTAAAACCCTCATCCATAGGTAACAAGATGTTTGACTAAGCAGATAGTATAGGTCCTTCCAAGACAGCTCCATTAGGCTGATCTGGATCTACACTAATTGCATTTGTCTGATCATTGTATGCTCAACTGAGTTAATAATTTTCTAGTTAGTTTTTGCTAACTTGCATATAGTTTTTAATAAGCTTTCTAGCTAGTTGTAAGGTTTCCCGTCTTGCTTGTGTAAATGTAGTGTTTGAAACTGTAAAATGTTAATTTTTTACGTCACGCCAAATAAATTGTCATTTGTCATCATACGCCCATGTGTTAAAATGTGTCTGAAAACAATCACCAAGAACGTTGGTATCTCTGCTGTTTGCTTACTTAAAACTCCTGGACTAAACCGTGGAGGGCATTATACTGTAGTCCTTCTCACCCCACAGAACATTGTAATAATGAAGAACATTCTCAGATGTACCTTATAGTGCTGGAATATTTCTCCTTGTTTTTCTTAAGTCTGCATTATATTAGCTCAAATACTTTAATGTAGATGAAGTCTATGTTTCTCCCCTATTTTCAATTTGTGTTCAGTTTAATTTTTGTACTTGTCAAACTTTGATGCACAGGATTATTTGTTTTAATTTAAAATAAATGTTAAAATGTAGCCTTGCCTTTTTGTGTGTACATTCCAGAATTATTCAGGTATTCAATTCTTCCTTCTTACACAAGACACATGGTCTCATCAAGGTGAACACTTAAAACTATGAGATAAGAATATTCACCTATCTAAGGAAAAGTTGAACCCTGTAAAAGCTCATATTCTGTTGACATTCAACATCTAAATGTAGCACTGGCCACAATAGCTCAAGCGGTAGAGCGTCCGCTTGCGGATCAGGAGGTCGCAGGTTCGAACCCCGGCCGGGTCAAACCAAAGACTTTAAAGTTGGTAGTAATGGCTTCCCTTCTAACGCTTGGGGTTAAGGGAACAGCATTACGCCCGTCATGTCGGTGACAGTATAATGGATCGACCGGGTTCAGTGCCTGGGCACCTCATAAGTGCCACAGTGCTATAATGATAGAAATGTCGCTGCACAGTATCTGCAAAAATGCCGGCAAATCCCATCCCATCCCTCTTAATGTAGTCTTGATGTTTTATTGTGAATACACAATGTTGTGACAAGTGTTGTACCAAGTTATTAAAAAAGTTACATCCCAGACACACTGCATGCTCTCACATAGACTACTGCTATTGAAGACATTGTCAAGCTCATCCCAAACTGGGAGAAAAATGGAAGTTTACACTAACTTTAAAAAAAATAAAAAAATTCATAAACACGTAAAAACAAGTTCAATAATTATGAAAACGGAATTTATGACAAAATGATTATCTGATGCTGTATAACCTTTCAACAACCCTGATAATTGCTTAACCTACCAAGCATAAATTAATCAAGCCAAAGCAAATAGTGTAGATCCGAAAAGTCACTTGACAAACGGGTCTGCTCAGGATATGCAATTTTGGCTGCTTTTGCTGCTCATTCTTAGCAATACCTTGGGTATCCAAAATATGCTTCATTTTTGATACAACATCAATATTCAAGGAAACTTTATAAAGTGTTTTAAAAAAACACCTGGACTCATTTTTGAAATGTCAGTAGAAACAAAGAGCTCATTCAAAACATTTTATTACAAGGATAGAATAAAACAAGTGTCCCAGTTTCTAGTCTCTCATCACAGTGTACAGAAGTTAAATCATTAAATGACAAAACAGCAAGTGAAGCAAACATTTACATGCAATGCAAAATGTGTAAAGAGAAAAAGTCATATAATTTCTAATCGCTCGCCAACATAAACGAACAAAACTATAGAAACTTGTCATCAGTAACGTTCTATTGAAGCAAACAAAGTACAAATTATAGTTGCTTCAGATTGAAAACTCTCAAGGATATCCAAACTGGTGGAAAATTATATTTACGAAAGAATGAAACAGAATGGCTACTTATTGCAAAAGTGACAACCGAGTGCAGAATGACAAGTCCATTTATTTTGACTCTTCAGTCCGATACAAAGTTCTAGTTGGTAGATAAGAAATTTTAGGATGGACAAACTGGGTCTTAACAAAATTATTCACCATTTAGGTGGCCATATCTTTCATGAATACCAGTTGCTTCACAAAACTGTGCCCAGTTACATTTTAATTGCAGGTACAGTCAACTCTCGTTATCTCAAAATCGGTTATCTCAAATTTCCGGTTATGTCAAACTGTTTTCTACGGTCCCGTTTTTTCCTTATAGTTTCTATATAGTTCGACTCCGCTTAACTCAAATTCGGATGTGTCAAATTATCGGATATATCAAACTAAATTCTTTGTCCCCACACGTATAAAACTGTTGAAATCAGTTGGTCTATCTCAAACTTCAAATTGCTATAAGATGCAAAACGGCAACAATAGTGATTTTCACACCTACCGTGAAACTCGCGAAGATTTGGGCGCGAGTTTTATCGCCAATTATCGGCAATCAGGATGTCACGTAATTAAGAGAAGAGGTTAATCGATTATTATTTAATTCGTTAATCAATTAACGCTGATTAAAGTGTTTCAGTTTGTACTTGTTGTTGTTAAAGTTTTTGAGAACTTGTTAACACGGCCTTCTCAACTTGTAAATAAAATGAGAGGTCGCGTAAGTGATAAAGAAAAATATTAAATTACATTGTAAAAATTCTAATAACACTTTAAACATGCAAAACCACACAAACTTGCAGAAACTAAGTTTACAGTGGCAGTTAAACAAGGAGTTTCAGTCTTTACCAGTCATCGTGTAGCAGGTAAGATTTTTAAGATTTACACAAACTATCCTTAACTTCGGATAACTCAAACTTCGGATATCTCAAACTATTTTCCACGGTCCCTTGAAATTTGAGATAACGAGAGTTGACTGTAGTTGAAAAAATCCTAAAGTGTTGATTACAAAAATGTCAACAAAGAATTACATCAATCTGAAATTTAATCATTTTATATAAAAATATAAACATGTTTCACCATATTCATTTTCTTTATACCATTTCTATATATAAAAAACATAAGAAAATGCAAGGCAATCATTTTTATGATGAAGCAAAAGAAAAAATTATGTCTAAAATGTGCAACAAAATGCATACATTAGCATTACATGATATATATATAATATTTTAATTATCACAACGAAAAGCAAACATTTTATAGAATCAACAAAGCACACACAAAGCTTAAGCAAGAAAATAATTAAAAAGGTTAGTAGCACAATTTCCTGGAAACTAAAAGTGGGACTCTTTTGTATAAATTTTAGGGATGCAAACGTTTAATCGGGGAACCTTTCCTGAAACAGTTGACCAGTTATGATCTTCCAATTAGGTTAACCTGGCCATGTACATGCTATATTTCCTTCGACCAAAATGTGTTGTAAAAGTAGCTTAGAATCCAGATGACTTAATTCATGGCTGACTATTATCCATCCCCATGGTGAAACTGACACCGGTTCTCTACTTTCAACTGTCGGACATCTACCCCTGTGGCGTTTCATTTCAAGTGACAACATGCCAGACAGACATATATGATAAATATGATATTTTTTCTGTCAAGTATAATAATATTATTATATACTTATATATTTTTGTAAAAACATAAACAAAGCTACACTGTTATTCAAAATTCCTGCTTAAGAAAATGACACTGCATGTATTTAAAACTTCACAATCTTCGGGAAGTGGTAAAAAGTGATTTTGGCTGAGCAAAACCTAAGTCACTTCTATTAAGCTTGATGTACATTTTTTAAAATCAACATAAGTGACATATGAAAATAAATATGGCTGACTTTTTAAAAATATCATGCCTATGTTTCAATTGCAGAATTCAAGGAACTCTATAATGACATAGGGACTGAAATATCTGATCTTGTATGGTCTAATAATTCAACATGCAAGAGAGGGTTTTCTTTTCTTAACATGTACCATAAATATTAGATTCAACAAAAAAGGAGTGCCAAAATTGTTTTTATTGGATGGACCCTTTAATCACACCTGCCTCAAATTAAAATCCAAATTGATAGATTTCATTCTAAACCATAATTATGACAGTATGTGAATAAACATGTTTAAAACTTAAACATACATTGAAGCTAACATTTGCAACTAAATCTTTAGTAAGCACATAGGTGTACATTGTTTTCAAATTAAAAAAGCAGCACTATATTTTTGCAAATTTGTATTTACGTCAAAAGTTACCTCATAGGTTAAATACCATTTAGGAAGCTTTCTCTGGGTTTTGGCATAGTTATTCCGGAAAAGTCTGAACAAAAAACATTCTGATTATATGAGACTGGTTTATTCAATATCACAAACAGATTAAAAATAATCAAAACATCTCACATATTAAACTGTCTATCACCACATTAAATGCACACAACAGCATATACAAGAAAAACAACAAAATAAGGTGAAAAATCACATGGACCAAACTAATGATTTTATAAACAACAACATAAACTTTGAAAAAAAAATCAGTTTAAACAAATAAATAGTTCTTATATATGCACACCAACATAAAATTGCCATCTGATGGCTTTTTTTTCTCTTGACATATAAACTAATTTTAGACTCAAGTCTGCAAAAACATCTTGACCTACAAGTGAAAATAATTTTATTCGCAGCTAAATAGAAATTTTATTACAACTTCACTTTTCTTTTTTTCATTGCTGTAAACACAATAGGTGCATGCTCAGAGTACTCATTTCAGTTGAGAGAACATAATTACACCAAACTTTATTGTTATCAATGAAAAAAGAACCTTAGTTATAACAAAGAACATGACTTAAACTTAGAAAGTTTAATTTAACAAATTAATTTTCTTCATGTCATATTTCGTATGGCCATTTTTTTTAACAACAGAGAGAGAAGGTAATTCTTTATGTAATATGCTTCTATTAATTACTGAATATGTCAACCTGTACAGTTACAACCAGGGAGAACAGAAGTATCATCAGCTGGTATTCCGACAATAAGCATGTTGTTTCTATGATTCAGGAAACACATAGCCTTTTCGGCGCAGTTTGGTCTGTCAAGTGTTGGTGTGCCATAAAACCCCCAAAATACGTAGCCTTATGATGGTCTTACACCCAGTCTAGACCAAAGGGTAGAAGACAAAACTAATTAACATACATATCACTCAAAATAAGCACATAAAATCATATTATCTGAAAACATAAAGAAAAAAAGTGCAATAAAAACACATACATGGTACCTACAAAAATTATACATGTAAATCTGTACTACTGTACATAAAAATATCTTAACAGGCAATACATAGAATGTTGTCGCATATTTTACATGATCAGAGTTGTTGCAAGCATAAATGTGAAAAGAAAAGTAATAAAAATTATTTCTGCCTTTAACATATCAAACAACTAACCTCTGCAATCAATAATCAGTTCATTTTTAATACGAATTATTTTTTTTCTTTACAGGCTCATCATTATTTACATATATTTCAAAACTGCATTAATAAAGCTTCACAAAGAATGGTTCAACTTATCTTTATTATAAAATGGACTTAAGAGTGCATCTTAACTGCATGTAAAAAAAAAATAAAAATCTCTGTTATAGTCTTATTATCCTGCACCATCTTTCAGTCAATATATGCATAAACAGAAAGAGAAAACAACCGTTGTAAAAACTCTGTCAATGTCTTAGTTCAGGAGCTGTTCCTTATCATCCATATGCTTGGAGACATGGTGTTCAAAATCTTGGTCCGTCATTTCATCTGACTTCATCTTCTTGCAGAAGGGACAGATGGCGCCAATATGTGACAGCTGATGCTCCTCGAAAGCCTGGTCAGTAACATCAGCTGAAAACACCTGGTTACACTCCTGGCAATATCTCATGCTAGGCCCTTCAGCATCGTAAAATCTGAAACCATCGACTATCAGAAATACATACTTAAACAAAGTATGAATGATTTTTTAAAAGCCAATATTCAATTCCTAGTTATGAGCTGACAGCTCCATGCATAGGTTAATAGATGTATTGAGTGAAATTTTGAAGCAAATGTAGTAAATCTTGATTAGAAAGTAATAAACAAGTGGCTCGTTTTTATGCCATTTAATTCAATAGATTTCTACGCAGTAAAATAACTCTAGTTCAATTGAACAAATCTTATCACAGCCATAACTGAACATATAAAGATAGCTAAAAGGAATTAAATCAAAGTTAAAAGACTCTTGACAATAAAAGTCTGGTGCATTTTTCTCATATCTTCAGTTATCCTGAAAACACAACAACACACATCAAGAAACAACAAGAGAGCCATGATGGCTCTATATCGCTCACCTGAGTGCTGTAAACATTTAGCCCTTGTGGCTATGCTTTTAGACAGATCAAAATTCTTTTAAACAATCTTCACACAAAGCCACTTAAGGAATAAATGAACCAAACATTAAAACTTTAACTCTTGTGGTTTCTGACAAGACATTTTTGTAAGTTTTCCTATATAGCCTTATATGGAAAATGGCTACACCCTGGCAGCCATGTCTTTTGACAGATTTAGAATTTGAACAATACTCATACAGGGCCACCCAATATCAAGGCCCTAGCTCCTGTAGTTTCTGCCATGAAGATTGTCTAACTTTTCCTAAATAGCCATATATGGAAAATGGCCACGCCCATGGTGGCCATGTTTTTTGATGGATCAAAATCATTCAAACAATCTTCATACAAGGCCACCCATAGAACATGTATACCAAATATCAAGGCTCTACCTCCTGCAGTTTCTCACAAGAAGATTTTCTTTATTGCCATATATGGAAAATGGCCACACCCCTGGCAGCCATGTTTTTCAATGGATCTAAATTATTTGAATAGCCCAGCCTACTTTGGCTTTTGAGACAGTGTGGCTGAATTTGGTCCAGCGGTTTCAGAGGAGATTTAGTTTTGAAAATGCTGATGGACACATGATGGTGGGCAATCACAATCAAAACAAAAACAGCATAAGCTCAGGTCAACTAAAAATGCCATCATTGTTGATATCAGTCACTAGACAAAATATTTTGGAAAGTTATTTCTTCCACAGCCTTGAGACAGTTTTCAGTGTTTAAAAGCACATACTGACAACCTGAGATTAGTTATGTCAATAATGCTATACTTAAGGTTGACAAAACATGCTATTACCCTTTGTGGGATAGTTAGTATTTAATTAGTATAATGAACAAATAACATGTTTTTAACGATGATACCACTCAATTTATGTTTGCCTAGTCCTTGGCATTGTCTAAGCTAATTAAATCTGCCTCTGACAAAGAAATAAAACTCCTGGCCACAGCATGTTTTGAATCTATCATCTATTTTGATGGACACCAGTAAAACTATTAGATTCTTTTAGCACTTAATTTCTTAGACTGTGGAGTTCTTTTTAAATAGGTGCAAGAGGGAAAATTAAGAGGAGCGTCAAATACAGTTTTATAATATCTAAATTTCCTATTTGAATCATGCATAAGGAATCTATATGAGGTGTAATAATACAGTATAACAGACCTGTCATTATCAGCTGGGGGAGCCGAGGGAATGTTATTGTCTGGTAGTGCTACCTTCAGGCCAGTCTCTGATGATAGGTCCTGTAACCCTTGCTGACCCAGACCTCAAATATATTATATATTAATTAATATTAATTTTAACAAAATTTGACTTTTAGGGATGGTATTATCAATCAAGACCACAACTAGTACTGAAATATATAGACAAAAATCAAGAGAACATAAGTTACACAATGGAAACATTATTTACATTTTATGACAAAAACTTCTGCTTATAAGTAGAGTTAATTTCTCATCGTGACATCAAGCAACAAGAACTGGAGCAGGAGAAAAAACGCATAGTGTTTCTTTTTTCTACACTGCAGATAGCTTTTAAGTCTGTATTATTAACACTTTGGCTACTTACTGCTGGGTCTGGATGATTCATCTATAGCATCCTTGGCCATGTGCATCACCTGTGGAGCAAGAGGAGCAGGAAGTGGAGTGAGAGGCTTCTCAAGACCATCCGACTCCACCTTATCTATGAGACTGGCTGTGGTTTGTTCAGCCTCATCAGTGACAGAAGTAGATTCACTTCTCTGTACTGGATAGTGAGCTGGGTACTGTATGGGTGGAGACTGGGGGTACGTCTGAGCTGAATACGGGACTGTTGAGAGTGTCTGTGGGAACAACAGGTGTGGTGGGCTCTGAGCTTGGGGGTACAGTAGCCAGGGATTCTGCTGCGGGTGGGGAGAGTTAAGGACTGCGTAGCCTGGGTAGATAGGTGAACCAGGCCCAGGGGTGCGGGGCAGGCTGGAGCTTAGGCTCGCTTCATCCTATAAGACATGGGATACATGCAGTCAGGTTACTAACAATAAATTATCTGGGACAATGATTTTGTTTAGTTTTTTGTTACACTGAACCCACACAATTATGGCCATATTGGCGACATCCAGCTAACAACTGGTTGTGGAAGACCCAAGACTTCTATCTGGGTAGAACAACAGGCGCACTGCAGCTTAGCTTGATAACCACCTAAAATGGAAGTTCTTGCCCTGACCGAGCGACGAACCCACACGACGAGGGGCCAAGTAGTTGCAAGTTGCTGACTCTAACAGCTTGGCCATGGTCACCCCACTGGGACAATGATTGAAAGCAACTTAAAATAACAGTTCTATATCTACTTCATTAATTTATTTATTAATTTTGAATTTGTTATAGCTGGCCATCGATATTCTCGCCGGACTTAAATGTAGACTGGCAGTTTAATGTGTTTTTCCCAACTGTATCATCCCATATTCATAATAAACACAGTATCAGTCCAATAGTGTCTGTCATTTATCATGCAATCAGGCGTGAAAAATGTTGACTGTTGTCTTATTTTTTAAAATGAGGCCATCACTTTTCTTGTGGTAATCAAGGGACACTACCCTTTTTGATTTTAATAAGGATTACATAGCTGCAAATAAGTAGCAGTTCTTCAATAAAAAGTCAACAAGTTGAAAATGTCATTAAATTGTCAACAGTTTGTTATTAGGAACAAAAACATAACATGAGAAGTACTTTAGTGGAAAATTTCTACTCTTCAGGACAGTGTACACAATAAAATGTGCTCCCTCTCCTTTGGACCCAAACATCATTGCAATACTGCAGATGCACCTAATATTGATATCACAGGAAAAGTAGTCTTGAAAAGGGTAAAATAAAGTAGGTCAACAGTGTTTACTTATTCGAGTGGTAGACTGCACTAACTTTTTTCGAAAATACTGCAAGATTAGTGATGTCGCGAGAAAAGTGATGGCGAGTATACTAAGTTGTAACAACGTTTTGTTTCATGATGTTGTAATGAACTGTAAATACTAGAAAATCAACATAATATTTATGTTTAAAATAAACCATTTTTGCTTTAAGATATTACTTATGGTGAAATAAATCTCTTACATTTCTTCCTCGGTTGGATTGTCGTAATTTTTCGTTCAAATCATCTATGACTTTCTCACTGTCAGAGACACATTTCTGCAACAATAATATTAAAACATTATTGTCTTCTATATTAAAACATTATTGTCTTATATCTATTAAAACATAATCAAAATCACAAGACAGTTTTTTAAATGTATTATCATTGAATTATTATTCTTTAAGATAGTAAATCTTAAAAGTTTTTTTTCTTTTTACAGCAAACTGAATGTATCAAACAAAAAATCAGGCACAGAAAGCCCTATAACTGACTGCCAGCAACATAAGTTATGGTGTTGTTTCCTTAATTAGTTCCAGCTTAGAAACAGCAGCATCTGAAGTTACGATATTATGCCTAAGAGTGGTGTTAGATGTTACAATATGCATTGCAGTCAAGACATTGACCTACATGATCTGCTCCAGTGAAGATTGATGATAAGACTAAGTTAAATGTTTATGAACAAACTCAAGTCCCTGTTACAATATAAGAAACAACAAGAACAAGAATACAGAATAGAACAAAGAGCAATTCCACTATATTACCTCGAGTGCTCGGATCTTGAGATCCTTGGAACAAGGAATTTCCTTGAGTGCGGCCTTCAGTGTCTCTATTTCTGTCAGTTTTTCTGCCATCTCCAGCTTGTGTTGCTTCTCTAGCTCCTCCCTACGGTCCAGCTCCTGTTTATACAGCGTCTTGTACTTGAGCTTCTTCTCCAGTCCTCGCTCCATCTCAGCCCCAAACCCCTCTATCTGCCTCTCCATCTCCAATAAATCAGCCATGCTGCTCACCTCATCTACAAGCCATTTACAACCATCTAGTGATTCTAGTGAATAAAGTCTTAATTCTGAGCATTCAAGTTCTTTGATAATGCAGAAGTTCCTAGAGACTTAGTAGTCAATAATGCTGATGCTGATTAAACAGCTACAACTGGGAAATAGCTGATTTGGATCTACACTTTTTACATAAGCCTGATAAATTTGTATTTAATATGTCAAAATAAAAGATCCATTATCCAAAAGCCATAATGGGGGGTCGAAATTTTTTAATTTTTTTTTTTATCAGAGTAACAATTACTCTTCCGTATTTTATTTAAAAAAATATTTATTCTTCTGACATTCAAACAAACGAGAGGACCAATATTTGACCAATATTTGAATAAAGTTAAATAATTAGGTCTAATATAAACTGGATAAAGTATGTTTTACCTTTGTCACTTGACTCCGCAGTTTGAGTCATCTCTCGTTCAACCTCTACATAGGACTCTGACATTTTTTGCTGACGAGACTTTTCTGGTAAACAATATGAAACAAAAGAGTCTGTATAATACATACTGGTAGACAACTTTTTTTAGCAAGCCAAGCAAAGTTCTTTTCATAAATGTTAGCAATACATACAAATGCAATTTAATTAAACTTTTGGACAGAAAGTTATTTTGAAATATTTTAAAGTTGACCAAAAGAAAGGTTTTCTTTCATTGTTGGGCTTATTGTCTCTCTTCAGTCCTCAGTTATATGGAGACAGTGTCCACTTGAACCAGGTAAAGTGCTGCCTTTACCTGGCATGATACAACACCAACTCATATTAACCGGTCACCAGGCCTGCAGGTTGTGGAACTCCCCTTATATTTGTTTGAGCATTAGCAAGGTAAACTATACCACAATAATTTTAATTAAGTTTGGTATGCCATGGCCTGGTGTTGAACCCGAGACCCACTAAACCTAGAACAGATGCTGTCATGATTGCTCTACCATGTCTAATCCAAAAGTGTTCAATGAGTGTGTGATAAGGGATAGGGATTAGCCGGCATTTTTGCCGATACTGTGCAGTGACATTTCTATCATTATAGCACAGGGGCACTTATGAGGTGCCCAGGGACTGAACCCGGCCGGTCCATTATACTGACACCGATGAGTCAGGCGTAATGCTGTCCCCTTAGCCCCGAGCGTTAGGAGGGAAGCCACTACTACCAACTTTAAAGTCTTTGGTATGACCCGGCCGGGGTTCGAACCCACAACCTCCCGATCCCCAAGCCGATGCTCTACCATCTGAGCTATTGCGGCCAGTTGAGTGTGTGATAAAAGTATTTTTAATGAATCACAAGAAAGTAAAAACCCATTTACTGGATCAACCTTCTAGAAGACCTGAGTTTTCACAAGGAAAACAATTTGTACATAGTTTATGCCCAAATCTGCTTGTTTAGGATCTGAAATATTTCTCGTCAAGTCTTTGGTAAAATGTTTAGTCAGCCTTGCATGAAGTTATTAATAAGTTACTAATGATCACCATGGGCCATTCATAAGAGCTACTTCAGGGATAATTTTGGACAGTAATTTCGACATTAATAATTATTTCTGAAATCCCACCAAAAACCAACAGGACTTTCCTTGCATTCACTGAAATGCATTATAAATCAATGAAATCCCTTCAAAGATAAACAAAATTAAAATGGAAACAGTTAAGTTTTTTGATGCTGTAATTGTTTCTCTAATTAAGAAAAAAGACAGAAAGATTTACTGAGGCAAAGAAAATTAATAAAGAACAATGAAATTAACAGTCATTTAGAAAAATTATCGTAATCTAGATGTGATCTGCATAATGCTTTTATCAAGAAATTGTAATCTATGTGTGATCTCTATGATGCTATTATCCAGCTACTGTAATATAGGTGTGATCTCTATAATGCTATTATCATGTTATTGTAATCTAGGTGTGACCTCTATAATGCTATTATCCAGCTATTGTTATCTAGGTGTGATCTCTATAATGCTATTATCATGTTATTGTAATCTAGGTGTGATCTATATAATGCCATTATCAAGTTATTGTAATCTAGGTGTGATCTCTATAATGCTATTATCATGTTATTGTAATCTAGGTGTGATCTCTATAATGTTATTATCAAGCTATTGTAATCTAGGTGTGATCTCTATAATGTTATTATCAAGCATCTAGGTGTGATCTCTATAATGCTATTATCCAGCTATTGTAATCTAGGTGTAATCTCTATAATGCTATTATCAAGCTATTGTAATCTAGGTGTGATCTCTATAATGCTATTATCATGTTATTGTAATCAAGGTGTGATCTCTATGATGTTATTATCAAGTTATTGTAATATAGGTGTGGTCTCTATAATGCTAATATCAAGTTATTGTAATCTAGGTGTGATCTCTATAATGCTATTATCCAGCTATTGTAATCTAGGTGTGATCTCTATAATGCTATTATCATGTTATTGTAATCAAGGTGTGATCTCTATGATGTTATTATCAAGTTATTGTAATCTAGGTGTGATCTCTATGATGCTATTATCCAGCTATTGTAATCTAGGTGTGATCTCTATAATGCTATTATCCAGCTATTGTAATCTAGGTGTGATCTCTATAATGTTATTATCAAGCTATTGTAATCAAGGTGTGATCTCTATAATGCTAATATCAAGTTATTGTAATCTAGGTGTGATCTCTATAATGTTATTATCCAGCTATTGTAATCTAGGTGTGATCTCTATAATGTTATTATCAAGCTATTGTAATCTAGGGGTGATCTCTATAATGTTATTATCAAGCTATTGTAATCTAGGTGTGATCTCTATAATGTTATTATCAAGCTATTGTAATCTAGGTGTGATCTCTATAATGCTATTATCCAGCTATTGTAATCTAGGTGTGATCTCTATAATGTTATTATCAAGCTATTGTAATCTAGGTGTGATCTCTATAATGCTATTATCATGTTATTGTAATCAAGGTGTGATCTCTATGATGTTATTATCAAGTTATTGTAATCTAGGTGTGATCTCTATAATGCTATTATCCAGCTATTGTAATCTAGGTGTGATCTCTATAATGCTATTATCAAGCTATTGTTATCTAGGTGTGATCTCTATAATGTTATTATCAAGCTATTGTTATCTAGGTGTGATCTCTTTAATGTTATTATCATGTTATTGTAATCCAGATTTGATCTCTATAATGTTATTATCATGTTATTGTAATCCAGATTTGATCTCTATAATGCTATTATCATGTTATTGTAATCAAGGTGTGATCTCTATAATGATATTATCATGCTATTGTAATCTAGGTGTGATCTCTATAGTTGTGATCTGCATAATGCTTTTATCAAGTAATTGTAATCTAGGGGTGATCTCTATAATGCTATTATTATGTTATTGTAATCCAGATTTGATCTCTATAATGTTATTATCATGTTATTGTAATGAAGGTGTGATCTCTATAATGCTAATATCAAGTTATTGTAATCTAGGTGTGATCTCTTTGATGCTATTATCCAGCTATTGTAATCTAGGTGTGATCTCTATGATGCTATTATCAAGTTATTGTAATTTAGGTGTGATCTATATGATACTGTTATCAAGTTAATGTAATCCAGGTATGAGCTCTATAATGCTGTTATCAGGTTATTGTAATCCAGGTATGAGCTCTATAATGCTGTTATCAGGTTATTGTTATCAAGGTTTGAGCTCTATAATGCTGTTATCAGGTTTTTGTAATCTAGGTATAAGCTCTGTAATGCTATTATCTAATTCTTGTTTCATAAGTGTGAGCTCTTGAATGATGTTATCAAGGTATTGTCATCTGGGTGTGAACTATTAAATGCTGTTCTCAGAAAGATTGTTAAGACTTGTTGTACTTGAAGTCTTGCACTTCATTAAAGTTTATAGTTATTAATTAATGTTTGATATTAAAAAATATTTTATTCATTTGGGTGTTGAGAAAGAATCTGACAATTTCTAGTAACATCCTATCAAATGTAAGAAATTACAACAAACTGGACAAAGTCTCATTGAAATTCTGATTAAAAATGATCCCTGCATGCAGGACCTATGTTAAGAATAAAGTTTTATTCCTTACTTTTCGAGAGTTTCTCCAGTTTCTTCTCCAGGCGATTCTTCTCAATGTAGACAGCCTTGTACTCCACAGAGCACATCTGGATCTTCTCTTTAAGATCATCAGCTTCTCTTGCCAGCTCTCTCTCTCTCTGTATGTGCTCCTCCTAAGTAACAAAGGGATAAACAGGCTGTATCTTGTGTACATTATTATAACTAATAGTAACTTGAAAAATTAAAATCTTTACAACTAGACAAATATTTACTTAACAACTTTGTTACCTACTTTACAAGTACCACACATTGACAATCTGTTCAATGTAATTAAGTCTTAGCTGCAAATTTATGCTGTTTAAGTTAATTAACATCTCCCAATGACACCCACCTCTCTAGTCTTCAGGGTTCTCTCCAATTTCTGGCACTGTTTCTCTTTCTTCTCAAGCCGAAGTTTGATCTGTGACAGACTTTGCTGCATAATAGACATCGAACCGAAACTGATGCCGCTCTTCTCTTTTGTCTCGGACAGAGCTGTCTGGAGCTGGTGGACATGCTCCTGCAAAGTTGCCTTTTCCTGGAATGGTTGACAGAACTCAATGTTAGGAAGTTTATTTGTATTCTTGCAATATATATCCTATAATTCTTAAATAGTTTACTGTATATGCTCATAACAATAGTCACACTGATATTTTCTGTGAACAGCATAAATACAGGTTAAAGGAGAAAAGAAGTGTAGTATTTAAAATATTCCTCCTGATCAGTGGCTTTCTATATTTTATATAAGCTCATATTGTGCTCTCCCTCCCTCTACACAAACACACATATATAGTCCAATACCTTCCTCTGTTGCTTGACGCCTGTTCATAGTCAGACTCCAACCCACATCAACAGTCCACTAAGTACATCTATAGCCTCAGGTCTGTACACATTCTTACCTTCACCCACATCAACAGTCCACTAAGTACATCTATAGTCTCAGGTCTGTACACATTCTTACCTTCATCCACATCAACAGTCCACTAAGTACATCTATAGTCTTAGGTCTATACACATTCTCACCTTCACCCACATCAACAGTCCACTAAGTACATCTATAGTCTCAGGTCTGTACACATTCTTACCTTCATCCACATCAACAGTCCACTAAGTACATCTATAGTCTCAGGTCTGTACACATTCTCACCTTCACCCACATCACCAGTCCACTAAGAACATCTATAGCCTCAGGTCTGTACACATTCTCACCTTCACCCACATCAACAGTCCACTAAGTACATCTATAGCCTCAGGTCTGTACACATTCTCACCTTCACCCACATCAACAGTCCACTAAGTACATCTATAGCCTCAGGTCTGTACACATTCTCACCTTCACCCACATCAACAGTCCACTAAGTACATCTATAGCCTCAGGTCTGTACACATTCTCACCTTCACCCACATCAACAGTCCACTAAGTACATCTATAGCCTCAGGTCTGTACACATTCTCACCTTCACCCACATCAACAGTCCACTAAGTACATCTATAGCCTCAGGTCTGTACACATTCCCACCTTCACCCACATCAACAGTCCACTAAGTACATCTATAGCCTCAGGTCTGTACACATTCTCACCTTCACCCACATCAACAGTCCACTAAGTACATCTATAGCCTCAGGTCTGTACACATTCTCACCTTCACCAACATCAACAGTCCACTAAGCACATCTATAGCCTCAGGTCTGTACACATTCTTACCTTCATCCACATCAACAGTCCACTAAGTACATCTATAGCCTCAGGTCTGTACACATTCTCACCTTCACCCACATCAACAGTCCACTAAGTACATCTATAGCCTCAGGTCTGTACACATTCTTACCTTCATCCACATCAACAGTCCACTAAGTACATCTATAGTCTCAGGTCTGTACACATTTTCAACTTCACCCACATCAACAGTCCACTAAGTACATTTTTAGTCTCAGGTCTGTACACATTCTCACCTTCACCCACATCAACAGTCCACTAAGTACATATATAGCCTCAGGTCTGTACACATTCTCACCTTCATCCACATCAACAGTCCACTAAGTACATCTATAGCCTTAGGTCTGTACACATTTTCACTTTCACCCACATCAACAGTCCACTAAGTACATCTATAGTCTTAGGCCTGTACACATTCTTACCTTCATCGACATCAACGGTCCACTAAGTACATCTATAGTCTCAGGTCTGTACACATTCTCACCTTCACCCACATCAACGGTCCACTAAGTACATCTATAGCCTCAGGTCTGTACACATTCTCACCTTCACCCACATCAACGGTCCACTAAGTACATCTATAGTCTCAGGTCTGTACACATTCTCACCTTCATCCACATCAACACTCCACTAAGTACATCTATAGCCTCAGGTCTGTACACATTTTCACCTTCACCCACACCAACTGTACAATAAATACCTCTACAGCCTGGCTGAGGTCTTTACTTGTCTGGTCCATCTCCTGATGTAAGATGGCGTTCTTCTTGCTAAAGTCTTCCTCTAGGGCACACAGTTTGTGCTTCAGGCCCTCACACTCTGACTTGGAGTGCTACATGGAAAATAGTATCAACACCTTTATAGCAACTATAATCCAATTGCATTCTTCACATAATTTAAGGTCATTAACTAAGCAATTGCTGTCAATACAAAAAGTAGCACAGAAAGCTGCTGTTAATATAAAAAGTAGCGCAGAAAACCCCTGTCAATATAAAAAGTAGCACAGAAAACTGCTGTCAATATAAAAAAGAGAACATATGGATATGCTTATTACACAAGCATCAGTATTTTGCTGTTATAATATAATCCATACTGCTTAAAGGTCAGAATATAAGAACAGCTTGATCACATAACTGTACACAGTTTCAAGGCAATCTTACAAAATTACACAAACTGCTGCTGACAAAAACTAAACAGATGCTACTTAAGTTCATCCACTAATATGCATCAGGTGGATTTGTCTGCCATGTTACAAAAGTTAATTTGAGTGTACTTGAGTTTTGATTTCAACCTTTCTTGCCCTAATGTTAAGATATATACTGATAAATATAAGAAGTCCTCAGCAGACTGACCATCTATCCTAATTAGTTCAGTCCTTAACAATCTTTTGTCACCTCTCTGATGGTGAGATGGTGTTCCACTATCTACATGGTCATTTATCTGTTCTGTCTTTTTTATCTATTTAACCAGCTCTATCACAGTTCCAGATCAGCTGATTCCAATATTTCTCTTTCAAATGGCAGACAGCTAGATCTCATCAGAATTCCCTCAGTGGGACTATCAACACAAGACGCTCACAATATAAGATATAGCGGAGAATTTAGGGACATAATATTTCAAAATGCTTCATATTTGGAGGCCTGTTTATTACAAGTGACATCCCTACCTCTATCTGTCGGCTGAGCTGCTCCTGCGTCTCCTCGAAGGTTGTAATCTCCTTGATAAGACACATCTTGCTTTCTTCAGCAGCTGCCAGTTTGTCCTCAGCATTCTTAAGCTTCTCCCCCAACTCCTCCCCATAATCCTGGGACAAATAGTAATAAATAATGATAATAATAATAATAATGATGATAATGATGATAATATTAATGGAAATAACAATAATGATAATAATAATAATAATGATAATAATAATAATGGTAATAATAATAATAAAAAATAATGATGATAATAAAAATAATAATTTGTATTTTGGATTTTATGGCACACCGGCACTTAACAGGTCATATGGCACAAAATTCAATGAAGTTTAATGTATATAGGGAATAATCTGGTTAAAATTCAAATAGATGAGTAGAAATCAGGTCAAAATAATATAAAATATAATTAAATACAGGTTAATAATAATAAAAATAATAATAATGAGATTGATAATAATCAATAACAAAATAACAATAATAATAAATGCAATGTTACTGTAGCTATAACAAAGGGCCATAACTTATGTAACATCAAGCTGTCTAGAAGTGCTTATCTAATGCAGAGCTAGGCTTGGCACTTACCACTACTGTCAAGTATTTAAGAATCAGACCAAAAGTCAAACAGCACAGACAAATTTTTGTCTATAAAAGGGTCCCCAACTGCTTAACCAAGCTGGTCTCATCCTCTGTTACTGATGCAAGATGCAAGAAAGACAGAAACAGCAGTACATTTGTATCCTGGATCCACAAGACAATCTACTCTTCCTTAGACAGCCATGACTACATAAGCAATGGGCCCTTGCTGAAACTAGGTTGGACAACGATGGCACAAATGGCAGCATTAACATTGGAATGTATGCAAGTTATGTGTATTTTGCAATGTCTTTTTTTTTTTTTAGATAGTTTAACATTGTTGTCAAACAGACAGGCATATATAGAGAGCAAAAGAATGATTTATGCATTAAATTATACAAGACATTTAATAAAAATCTGGCTCTTCTGTGATATTAATCTTTTTTCAGAACAATGCCTTAGATATAAGTGGAAACCTATGTAGAAACTGAAAAAATACTGGTTCATCTCATAAATCAAATATAAATAAAGGCATTGGTGTTCTTTTAACATCAGTGGAATGACTGTCCTTGTAAATACAGCAAATGTCATTATGTATCAAGTGTTGTATGTTCACAAGATTCTATTGTATTGATTTGAAGTTTCTCAAATTGCTTCACAAAATGAGACAATTTTCTTAGTTGATATTATGTTTGCATTTAACTAAATGACACAATTAGCAATGTCGGCAGTGTTTGACAAGTTGATTTCTTTTCTGAATTGATAATTAGATAGTATAAAATACGTTTTAAATATTTAGTAAAAATGAATTTGCAATTGTTGTCAATGTTCAACTATATGCCATAAGTATATAGGATAAAAAGTAAATAATAGAAATACTATTTTCATCATATGATCCACATGTTTCACTATATAGCTCATAATTTTAGAATCTAAACATGCAGTTGTCAGAAAGCACAATAAAATGGATATCTGATTTGTAAATACCTTGTACAAATCTTAAAATACAGTAATTAAATAGAGAGAAAATAAGCAACAGTCTAAAAAAAAGGATAAATTTTGTGCATTTTGATTACAAGAAAAGCTACAATATCACTGCCATTAGAGTGCATCAAATCCTCAAGTCTACTAACACCTTATATTTTATTCCCAAATGTGCTCAGATTTATATATTTGTGTGTAAAAAGTAAATTTGCTTTGCAACATTCATTATGTGTTATAATATATCCATCTCTTGTCTAAGAACTGTTCAACTTGTCTAACCTTGGGCTGGCCATCACCAACACAGCAGGAAATTTTGTTATCTGAGTGGCTAAAAGGCTTGTTTGTCAAACAGGTAAGGAAGGGTCAATTCAGACAACATTTACATAAGGTTATAGGTAATACCTAGAGAAATTCTACTTTAAAGCCATTGCCTTTTATAGTTTTACCCCCTGGTCATTGGGAACATTTCTTAATTATATTCTAGGGAACTGGGAAGTGATATCATTGACCCGAAATTACAGACTTGTGATCTGTAAACATGTCTCCAAAATAGACTCCCCTGCTGATGTGACAATAATTACCAACTGTAACAATGGTTGGAATCAGAGGACTTTGTTTACCTTATCCTGAAAGTTTATGGCCATCTGTTTGTCTAGGTTTTGTTTGTTATCCTCCAGTTCAGCCTTCAGGGAGTCGATAACACCTCGCTGATGTACGACCATGCTCTCATTCTGGGCCAGCTTCAGTTGCAGCTCCTCTTTCTGACGGCTGAACTCATCCGCACTCATCTGCGAGGTCGAAAAATGGTCCTACAAACATATACAATAACATTATAGTGGTCTGCAGATGTTCTAAATAGTTGGGATGGGATGGGATTTGCCGGCATTTTTGCAGATACTATGCAGCAGCATTTCTATCATTATAGTTCAGGGGCACTTATGAGGTGCCCAGGCACTGAACCCAGCTGATCTGTTATACTGACACCGTTGAGTATGGTATCATGCTGTTCCCTTAGTCCCGAGCGTTAGGAGGGAAGCCACTACTACCAACTTTAAGGTCTTTGGTTTGACCTGGCCGGGGTTTGAGCCCAAGACCACCCGATCCACAAGCAGACGCTGTTCCAATTAAGCTATTGCGGCCAGTCTCTTAATAGTTAATATCAAAGCATCTTGTGGGAATTAATGAATTATATATTGTCTTAGAAAAGCTAAATAAATCATATGTATTAAAGACATAAATATTGCAAGTGATCAATCACTTTGATGGCAAGACTAGAAAAGATTGAACAATTACTCTACTTTATCAGTGGACAGGTTATTTGCTTTCAATTAGTATTGAGCAAAAACACAGGTGTAGAGCTCACAGCTCAGCATTCTCGCTGAACCAACAGCCATGGCCCTACTTTCATATACAGTCAAACTTGTGCTAGCAGTTAATATTGGTCACCATACTGTAAACGGTCAGTTTAGGTCCTCCAAAGCAAATTGTTCATTGCCGTTTAATCAGCGGTCACCTGTCTTCTGTGACTAGCAGTCAGCTTGATTAGATAAATCCTTTAATTGACTTCTAAAAAGCAATCAATTAGCTTGTGTCAATCGTAACTTGCAATTATGCAACGTATGTCTGACTGTTAATCCCCTGCTCCCCACCTCATCATTATCACACCTAACTGCTCAGATCTCCCAATCAAGATTAAATCCTAGTTGTCATCTATCTGACAGTTAGAGCAATATAAGAGTCTAAGCCAATATCTATTCAGCATTAGTTTTAGTGAAACAGGCAGCAGAAGTATTAATTTATGGGCAAGTTAATTTATACATAGGTTGACACCACAAAATTTACCTGATTACATGTAGATAAAATTATTGCAGTTTCGGTTCTTGTTAGTAATACAAACCTTATTTAAATGATGTTTAGCATTATTAACTTTGTCCAATTACACACTCCTTGCAGTTTTTGTTAAAGAGTAGTTAAAAACTCGCCCATCCAGATTGTGGCTGTCCAAACATATGTACACTTTTCGGTGATTTATGGCACTGTTATTTGATGGATACTTGGTACAATCTGTATAAATTTGATGTGAATGATTTTAAAATGGTATGATTTGTACTGAACATGACCAAACTACTAATAATGGAGCAGTATTTTCTTTGATTTAGTGAGACACTTGTGATATTTTGAATCTTATGATGATGTGCCAAAAGAAGTTACGTTATAGTATTAAATGTCTATTAAAACAGTACCTTGCTATAGATCTAGTGCTACTATTCAATAATTTTTGTAAACGTACATATCAACAGCAATAGGAAAACAATCAATAGCATCATATTTTGTAATAAGCAAAAAACAGTCTATTTTAGGCTGCTTCTTGGCTGGCTGCTTAATACAAGTTTGACTGTATTTACCTTATACATCTGCACCTCCCCCTGGAGTTGGGAGTTCTGCCCAGATAACTCATCCCTCTCCTTTTTCATTGTCATCATCTCTCTCTTGACCAGCACTATCTGATCCTCTAGCTCCTGAATCACTGTCTTCTGCTGCTGCAGCTCCTGAAATACATGCAGTTACCATGGTTACAGAAGTAACACTTATTATGCATACCGTACACACTATATTTTTGTTTAGAATTTGTTTCAACTTCAACTGATGGAGGTCATGAATGTATCCTCTTTACAAGCAGCAGGGTCAGATGACAGAAAAAGTCTGATTTAATAACATACACAATAGTTTTCAACCAAACTTTTTTTATTTAAAAAATCCTCTGCAATCTGTAAATCAAAAGCACAAGTCTGAACAATACTGAACAATAAAATCATCTTTTAAAATTAGATCTAAAGGACATATTGTAGTATGTTTTGTGAATGCCAACAAAAATGTGTCCCCAGTAAATCTAGTTCTATAAACATTAAATTCATTTCTTTCAATATCATAAATACAAGAAAATTTTGTCCCACTTTCATGCTTATGATCCATCAAAATTACTGACCACATATGCTTTGTCAGTACATATCACTATCCACCTTTTTAATAGCTTGCATGACCAAAATCCTACTAAGCTTAAGTGGAACTGGTTTAAACAGTGTACATCCAGATCAGCCTGCTCCCACAGGGAGACTACACTATTTAATACCTAGTGTTTATCAATGAACATTATTAGGTAGGTATAAAATTGCTAGCAATAAACTTAAAATTTAATACAGTCAACTCTCGTTATCTCAAATTTCAAGGGACCGTAGAAAATAGTTTGAGATATCCGAAGTTTGAGTTGTCCGAATTTAAGGATAGTTTGTGTAAATCTTAAAAATCTTACCTGCTATAACCAATCTTATTTTTTTAATCAATAATCAGTATGTGTATTGTGGGTAGGTAGTGGAAGAATGATAAAATCAGTAACGCGACCTTTCATTTTATTTTCAAGTTGAGAAGACCGTGTCAACAAGTTCTCAAAAACTGTTACAACAACAAGTACAAACTGAAACACTTTAATCAGCGTTAATTGATTAACAAAATTGTTGTTCATTAAATCAGCTAATTAAATAATTATCAATTAACCTCTTCTTTAAATTACGTGACATCTTGATTGCCGATAATTGGCGATAAAACTTGCGCCCAAATCTTCGCGAGTTTCACGGTAGGTGTGAAAATCACTATTGTTGCCGTTTTGCATCTTATAGAAATTTGAAGTTTGAGATAGACCAACTGATTTCAACAGTTTTATACGTGTGGGGACAAAGAATTTAGTTCGATATATCCAATAATTTGACACATCCGAATTTGAGTTAAGCAGAGTCAAACTATATAGAAACTATAGGGAAAAAACGGGACCGTAGAAAACAGTTTGACATAACCGGAAATTTGAAATAACCGATTTTGAGATAACGAGAGTTGACTGTATTTGTTAACAAATGAAACATGATTTGGGTCAAAATGGAATGTCATGACACACTTGTTTCAGCACCACCAACCTCCTTGAGCTTGGAAATCCTTTCCTGGAGTTCATCATGAAGCAAGTTCATGTCCCGGGCCTCCATCTTCAGACGTTCCTTGATCATCTTCTCTTCTGCCAACTTTTTGGTCAGTTGCTCATTGTCTCCCTCTGTCTGGCCAAGCTTTTTCTTCAGGTCCTGGTACCGACTCACAATTTCATCTCTCTCCTTCTGCAGGGCCTCTAGAGACTGGACAAAAAATGACTAGCAGCGTTAGAAACAATTTAACATGTCATGAAACATACAATATTAACCAATTCAGATCTACTACTGACACTATGATATAACATTCTTAATTTAATGACATTTGATTCAAAATGATAACCCTTGTCGGAGATCTTTTTGGAAATAAAAACTTTCTGAAAGTCATATAAACAAAATAAGAAAATAATAACAATAACTTCCTTTTCACATAAATCATATTGCAATAGTATAGTCTGCTAAATATATATTATTACTAATTTGTTGCCTATTCTGCTTTTAGTTTTTCAAAGCTGTTATAACTGTGTCACTTAATTTTCTTGAAAGAGAAACATCTCCTTGACGTAAGAACAGCCAATCTGGTTATCTTATTTACAGTATAAAGGTTTTCCATTCTCCTTGTTGGCAAGCAATAAACACCCAAAGAATTAAAAGCTCTCTAGTATTGGAGGTTATTTTTAATAGGAAAACAATGCAGTTTGGTATGTACTTATCTGACTGCATAGCATTCCTTAACCACATAACAACAGACATTGGCTTTAGGCATTTTCATAGGAAGGAGGCATAAGTGAAGGGATAACCAAGTAGACAAGAAAGCAAAGGCCATTCATTTAGCTGTAATCAGTGCAGACATTAAGTTCAGTACCAGCTGTATCTTAACACTTTATTTCTTTCATACCACCAATGTAAAATATATCAATATAGAAAGTTACACCTACAAATCTCTAATGTTGTGTATTGTTTCCCACTTATCTCCTCCTCTACTGTTGTGTATTGTTTCCCACCTACCTCCTCTTCTAATGTTGTGCACTCTTTCCAACTACCTCCTCCTCTAATGTTGTGTATTGTTTTCCAACTACCTCCTCCTCTAATGTTGTGCACTCTTTCCAACTACCTCCTCCTCTAATGTTGTGCACTCTTTCTAACTACCTCCTCCTCTAATGTTGTGTATTGTTTCCCACCTACCTCCTCCTCTTATGTTGTATATTGTTTCCCAACTACCTCCTCCTCTAATTTTGTGCACTCTTTCCAACTACCTCCTTCTCTAATGTTGTGTATTGTTTCCCAACTACCTCCTCCTCTAATGTTGTGCACTCTTTCCAACTACCTCCTCCTCTAATGTTGTGTATTGTTTTCCACCTACCTCCTCCTCTAATGTTATGTATTGTTTTCCACCTACCTCCTCCTCTAATGTTGTGCACTCTTTCCAACTACCTCCTCCTCTAATGTTATGTATTGTTTCCCACCTACCTCCTCCTCTAATGTTATGTATTGTTTTCCACCTACCTCCTCCTCTAATGTTATGTATTGTTTCCCACTTACCTCCTCCTCTAATGTTGAGAATTGTTTCCCATCTACCTCCTCCTCTAATGTTGTGTATTGTTTCCCACCTACCGCCTCCTCTAATGTTGTATATTGTTTCCCACCTACCTCCTCCTCTAATGTTATGTATTGTTTCCCACCTACCTCCTCCTCTAATGTTGTATATTGTTTCCCATCTACCTCCTCCTCTAATGTTGTATATTGTTTTCCCCCTACCTCCTCCTCTAATGTTGTATATTGTTTCCCACCTACCTCCTCCTCTAATATTGTGTATTGTTTTCCACCTACCTCCTCCTCTAATGTTGTGCATAGTTTTCCACCTACCTCCTCCTCTAATGTTGTGTATTGTTTACCACCTACCTCCTCCTCTTATGTTGTGTATTGTTTCCCACCTAACTCCTCCTCTAATATTGTGTATTGTTTCCCACCTACCTCTTCCTCTAATGTTGTATATTGTTTCCAACCTACCTCCTCCTCTAATGTTGTGTATTGTTTTCCACCTACCTTCTTCTCTAATGCTGTGTATTGCTTCCCACCTACCTCCTCCTCTAATGTTATGTATTGTTTCCCACCTTCCTCTTCTCTAATGTTATGTATTGTTTCCCACCTTCCTCTCCTCTAATGTTGTGTATTGTTTCCCACTTACCTCCTCCTCTTATGTTGTGTATTGTTTCCCATCTACCTCCTCCTCTAATATTGTGCATAGTTTTCCACCTACCTCTTCCTCTAATATTGTGTATTGTTTCCCATCTACCTCCTCCTCTAATGTTGTGCATAGTTTTCCACCTACCTCTTCCTCTAATGTTGTGTATTGTTTCCCACCTACCTCCTCCTCTTATGTTGTGTATTGTTTCCCACCTAACTCCTCCTCTAATGTTGTGTATTGTTTCCCATCTACCTCCTCCTCTTATGTTGTGTATTGTTTCACACCTACCTCCTCCTCTAATGTTGTGTATTGTTTCCCACCTACCTCCTCCTCTACTGCTGTGTATTGTTTTCCACCTACCTTCTTCTCTAATGCTGTGTATTGCTTCCCACCTACCTCCTCCTCTAATGTTATGTATTGTTTCCCACCTTCCTCTCCTCTAATGTTATGTATTGTTTCCCACCTTCCTCTCCTCTAATGTTGTGTATTGTTTCCCACCTACCTCCTCCTCTTATGTTGTGTATTGTTTCCCATCTACCTCCTCCTCTTATGTTGTGTAGTGTTTCCTACCTACCTCCTCCTTTTATGTTGTGCATAGTTTTCAACCTTCCTCTCCTCTAATGTTGTGTATTGTTTTCCACCTACCTCCTCCTCTTATGTTTTGTATTGTTTCCCACCTACCTCCTCCTCTAATGTTGTGTATTGTTTCCCACCTACTTCCTCCTCTAATGTTGTGTATTGGTTCCCACCTACCTCCTCTAATGTTGTGTATTGTTTCCCATCTACCTCCTCCTCTTATGTTGTGTATTGTTTCCCACCTACCTCCTCCTTTTATGTTGTGCATAGTTTTCCACCTACTTCCTCCTCTAATGTTATGTACCGGTATTGTTTCCCACCTTCCTCTCCTCTAATGTTATGTATTGTTTCCCAACAACCTCCTCTTCTTATGTTGTGTATTGTTTCCCACCTTCCTCTCCTCTAATGTTGTGCATTGTTTCCCATCTACTTTCTCCTCTAATGTTGTGTATTGTTTCCCACCTACCTCCTCCTCTAATGTTGTGTATTGTTTCCCACCTACCTCCTCCTCTAATGTTGTGTATTGTTTCCCACCTACCTCCTCCTCTTATGATGTGCATTGTTTTCCACCTACCTCCTCCTCTAATGTTGAGAATTGTTTCCCACCTACCTCCTCTAATGTTGAGAATTGTTTCCCACCTACCTCCTCTAATGTTGTGTATTGTTTCCCACCTACCTCCTCCTCTAATGTTATGTATTGTTTCCCACCTACCTCCTCCTCTTATGTTGTGCATTGTTTTCCACCTACCTCCTCCTCTAATGTTGTATATTGTTTCCCACCTACCTCCTCCTCTAATGTTATGTATTGTTTCCCACCTACCTCCTCCTCTAATGTTGTGTATTGTTTCCCACCTACCTCCTCCTCTAATGTTGAGAATTGTTTCCCACCTACCTCCTCTAATGTTGTGTATTGTTTCCCACCTACCTCCTCCTCTTATGTTGTGCATTGTTTTCCACCTACCTCCTCCTCTAATGTTGTATATTGTTTCCCACCTACCTCCTTCTCTAATGTTGAGAATTGTTTCCCACCTACCTCCTCCTCTAATGTTGTGTATTGCTTCCCACCTACCTCCTCCTCTAATGTTATGTATTGTTTCCCACCTTCCTCTCCTCTAATGTTATGTATTGTTTTACACCTAACTTATCCTCTAATGTTGTGTATTGTTTCACACCTACCTCTTCTCTAATGTTGAGAATTGTTTCCCACCTACCTTCTCCTCTAATGTTGTGTATTGTTTCCCACCTACCTCCTCCTCTAATGTTATGTATTGTTTCCCACCTTCCTCTCCTCTAATGTTATGTATTGTTTTACACTTAAATTATCCTCTAATGTTGTGTATTGTTTCACACCTACCTCTTCTCTAATGATGTGAGTTGCTTCCCAACTATCCCTCCTCAAATGTTTAATATAATTATCCACCTACCTCCTCCAGCCTGATCCTCTTCACCTCGGCCTTCTGCAAGTTCTCCTCAAGGAACACAGTCTTAGATCGAATCACCAGCATGTCTGTCTCGTCATCCTCCACCTCCACAAAGTCCTCTGAGCCAGGGCGCTTAAACTGGAATGGTGTGCTGGCACCTCGGATCTGGCTAGAACTTGCCACATAGCAGAACTGGTAGAACTCTCCATCATCCTTGGGCATCTTATGAGCTAGAATAACAGTCAAAAGTGTCTCAATACTGAGATTTTATTGATCTAATTTGTAGATTCAATTCAATCTCCTAAGTCAAAAGTTACAAAACAGACTGAAGACCTTAAGTCCTAATTTGCTGAAATAACAGAATTAAGTGAATGACACTTTGATCTTAAGACTTTCCTACAGCTTGGAAGATCCGACACTTAGATCAGTTAATAATAAACTGTAAGTAAGTCTGGAGATCAAAATATCTGATCTTTCAAGCTTGCTCTAATGCTCAAATTTTACCAATCAGCTGCTAATTAATTAACTCAAAAGACAATCCCAAAGCTATATATTATCCTGCAATTTATTCCTTATGACTTAGTTTACCACATTACTATTGTCTTTAATTTGAAGTGTGAGGTCATGTTGGGATAATATTGCCACACAACATCAGATTCACTCTACATTCATCGAAGCTTAGAAGCCGCAGGTGTTTGCCCTCACCTGGGAAGAGCACACTGCCATCTGCATCAGCTCCCACAAGGTAATCCTTGGGGATGGGTGCCCACTCGTAGTACACATAGTCCTTTGGTGACATCCATCCCACCTTATAAAGGCCCACCCAGTCACGTGTGGTGGGCACCAGGCTGGAAGTTACTGTGTAGCTACACTCAATGTGGGCATCTTCTGGGTAGGTCTCCGCAATGTTGTGGAAGACAACTGTTGAGTACTCTGTCCTCTCAAACTGTGAACAATTCAGCAGTTCATTAAAAACAAACCATAGCATGCACTGTATTTGCATAGCACAAGATAGTGCTGAATATAGTAATATTTTGAAACAAATCATTAACTGATTTAAGTTATTTTCAGAAAGTGACTTTTCCTTCAATTGACAAAAACTAGTGGCAAATGCTTACAGCACAAAAGTTGGAACATGTTATTTTTTAGAGTGAAACATTTTCCATTTCAAAATAAAGCATATGTTTTTATTTAGGTTAATGTGCCTTAATCCATTATGGTTGCAAACCTGCTTTATCTGCCAATATCTTCTTTGCACTTTTAATAATACAAGCCTGCTTTGCTTTGAAAACTTTCAAAATGTAACAAATATATTGGGTGTCAGGTGCAACACTTCTCAAAATATATTTGTTAAATATTAACTGTTACACATTTTTAGTAATTATATATATACATATCTGCATCCACTGGCAACTTAACAGGAGATCCTCTCTGATAGCTAGAGTTAGAAGTATCTAAAATGCTAAAACATGTTTGCTTATTTAATGTCTAAAATGTTTGCTTACTAATTGTCAAGGCTTGTCTGCTCATAGCAGGCTCGGAGTTTCAGTTATTAACACTACTTCTGGTTCATTTGCTGTCATCTAGGAAGCAGTACACGTCCAGATCTGATAGCTTGAGTTTAGGCTAGCTGATCTGGATATTGTCTATCTTAATATAGCCAATTAATTCATATTAACCTTTTATTTGCTGGAAACACCTTTAGGTTGTGGTATGTTTTCTGATGGGAGAGAGATTTGTGTTTCCAGCATGTAAAGGGTTAAGAAATATGTTATTAAAGTTCTCACCCTGACAGAATCTCCCTCTGGCTCCAGTTGCACCACTTCATCTATGACTATGTCCTCACTCATGGTTCAATGGGGGAAGAGGTCGTTGAAATCCTATCATTAAATGTATCATATTTATAATATAATGTACAAGAAACTTTTACAGTTACTTATTGATGAAGCGGTTGATGAAAACACTCAACACACCTCTTGGTGGCTTCAGTGTTAGTAAGTAAGCCTAACTACAGTTCTGACAATAGCACATGCCATTTGTCACTGTCGACATTACTAGCCAAAGGGTATCATAGAGAAAGAGACTTAAGACACAGGTTACCCAAATTACAGTTTTACATGTATATTCCTCCGCTAACATCAATTCTTATTATCCGACATTTTTATTAAACATAAAGAGGAAGAAACTACTTTCCATATGTAGATTTAAAAACTGTCAAATATAATGATTCATACTGGTACTTAGCTTACTGCATTTAAATATATCATTGATAAATATTATTGAAATTAAATAAGCATAAATTATGCACTTTTATGTTGACTTTAAAACAGTTAAAACTCAGTGTCAAAGTCTCCAAGCCTTTAAATAACATTAGACATTCAAAGCATACTTTTTGTTATCAGAATCTAATTAATATGTAAAAATGTCAGAATCAAGCAACCAACAAAAGGAAACAAAAAAATGCACATGAAAAAACAAAACAACAGTTCAATAAGCAACACACAAGATATCTTACAGGAAGTCATCATAAATGATCTCTTAAATAGATTTCAACCCTATTACCACTTATAAGGAAAGCAAGTGGGCCATGATGGCTCTTAAATGATCACATGAGGACACAGGCTTTTAGTAGGCTCATATCTGGTGTCAAGTTATTAAGAGTTATTTACTTAAGAAATCTTTGGTAAAGATTGGACCATTATTGTGACCACTGGGCAGATAACTTTTTCTAGGATTTTTCCTAGTAACCTATGGAATCCCCTTGACCCAGTTCTAAACGTATCTAAGATTTTATACAGGCAAACATTCTGACCAAGTTCGGAAAAGATTTGGCCATAAATGAGATTCTAGCGTGTTTTTCTAAGATTTAACCAAGTGAATTATTTTCTGACGGCACATGACCCAGTTACAAACTTTTTCAAGATTTCTTGCAGACAAACATTCTGACCAAGTTTGATGAAGATTGGATAAAAACTATAGCCTCTAGCGAGTTCGTGAGCAAATTGTTGATGCCGTACAGCTTCTTTGCAGGTGCTTACTGATCTGGTTCTGCACTATTTATCTAAGCCTTATAAAGACATTGTCACTGTTCAGATAATTTAGGCTGGCCAAAATTATTCTGTCCAGTATCTCTACTAAGCCATTATTATGTGACTTTGCTGATAAAATATATCAACATTTTTTTAAGTTACTCCTGTACAAATTTACAAAATTTGTCCGCACATTATTTAAAACAAGACGGCCATGATGGCCCTTAATCGCTCACCTGATGACACAGGCTTTACGTAGGCTCAAATCTGGCATCAAGTAATTAAGAGTTATTTACTTTAGAAATCTTTGATGAAGATTGGACCATTAGTGTGGCCACTGGGTTGATAACATTTTCTAGAATTTTACCAGGTAACCTACTGAATCCACATGACTCACTTCAAAACATATGTAAGATTTCATACTGGCAAACATGATGGTCAAGTTTGGTGAAGACTGGGCCATCAACGTAGCCTCTTAAGTGTTTTCACAAGCTTTTTCTAAAATTTAACCTAGTGACCTACTTTATGACCCCACGAGACCAAATAACGAACTCATCCAAGATTTCATGTTGACAAACATTCTGACAAAATTTGATGAAGTTTGGCCTATAAATGTGGCCTCTAGTGTGTTCACAAGCTTTGTCTAAGATTTGACCTAGTGACCTACTTTTTGACCCCACGTGACCCAGTTACGAACTCATCCAAGATTTCATGCAGACAAACATTCTGACCAAGTTTGGTGAAAATTGGGCTATAAATGTGGCCTCTAGTGTGTTCACAAGCTTTTTCTAAGATTTGACCTAGTGACCTACTTTTTGACCCCACGTGACCCAGTTACGAACTCATCCAAGATTTTATGCAGACAAACATTCTGACCAAGTTTGGTGAAGATTGGGCTTTAAATGTGGCCTCTAGTGTGTTCACAAGCTTTTTCTAAGATTTGACCTAGTGACCTACTTTTTGACCCCACGTGACCCAGTTACGAACTCATCCAAGATTTCATGCAGACAAACATTCTGACCAAGTTTGGTGAAGATTGGGCTTTAAATGTGGCCTCTAGTGTGTTCACAAGCTTTTTCTAAGATTTGACCTAGTGACCTACTTTTTGACCCCACGTGACCCAGTTACGAACTCATCCAAGATTTCATGCAGACAAACATTCTGACCAAGTTTGGTGAAGATTGGGCTATAAATGTGACCTCTAGTGTGTTCACAAGCTTTTTCTAAGATTTGACCTAGTGACCTACTTTTTGACCCCACATGACCCAGTTACGAACTCATCCATTTTTTCTTGCAGACAAACATTCTGACCAAGTTTGGTGAAGATTGGGCTATAAATGTGGCCTCTAGTTTGTTCACAAGCTTTTTCTAAAATTTGACCTCATGACCTAATTTTTGACCCCAGGTGACCCAATAATGAACTGATCCAAGATTTCATGCAGACAAACATTCTGACCAAGTTTGATGAAGATTGGATAAAAATTGTGGCCTGTAGTGTGTTCACAAGGTAAATGTTGACGACGGACGACCAACGCCGGACGCCGGACGAAGCGGTATCACAAAAGCTCCCCTTGAGCACATTGTGCTCAGGTGAGCTAAAAATTGGAATACAAATTTGGGACTTTAATAATACAGACATATTTAAAAATACAAAAAAAAAAAAAAAAAAACACTCTTCATTTCTTATCTCTTGCATTAACATTGTACATAACATACATGTTACAAAAGCACTCGCATGTTTTCACCAACTTCAATTACATAGGGAATACAACTTTTGTATGCCCTAAAAAGGACAAGGAACATTTATACAATATGCAAGACAAGTAAATTGTTTGTTTGCCTGAAAAATAGATGGGTGAGCTTCAGTCAGCCATTGATGGTTGAGTTTTCATCGGACTTGGATCTTTCCCGATTTCGCCGAGAGACGCCCGATATCAGGGGTCTGCCTCAAGCCTCACGCTGAGCACATCAATTCTCCCGCTTTGATGTTCCCGACAGACTTAATCTCATTCCTCCTAAAGACTCCCCCAGACAGTAGCTACCAGCCGATCATTTGATTATGCAATATATCCTACTGCAAGTGACCAGCATCTGCGTATGTATGTGTGCAGCTAATGGAAACAGATCACTGCCAATCATTGAGCCTACCAAGAGTTCATTGGTCACGACGATAATTTCGTGTCCAGCCTCCTGGTGTTAAAAGGCAACCGCCACAAATTGTAATCCCTTAATTGACAATATAAGCACACCCATTTAGTAAACGGCCGAGATCCTGCCCAATCAGTGTCACATGTCCTGTTTTCTTACACAACTAATGGAAGCAATGCTCAACGCATGTGCGGACAAAGGCATAGGACTGAGCTTCGACATTATAAATGTTCAATAACCCGTTAACCTGGTTACACGGTGACATAAGAATTAATTTGTATCTTCCCAAATGCCGGCTCCGGATAATTAGACTGAACGTCTTCAGTTTTTTTTCCTTATCAAGCCAAGGTAATAATTTCCAGCATTATTATTGCGATTGACAAACATGCATGCATTTGAATGCAGGCATCTTTCATGACAGAAAAATTCAAAAACAGAATAATTCAACAAGAGGGCCATGATGGCCCTTAATCGCTCACCTGATGACACAGGCTTTACGTAGGCTCAAATCTGACATTAAGTAATTAAGAGTTATTTTCTGGTGAAGATTGGGCCATCAATGTAGCCTCTTAAGTGTTTTCACAAGCTTTTTCTAAAATCTGACCTAGTGACCTACTTTATGACCCCACGAGACCCAATAACGAACTCATCCAAGATTTCATGTAGACAAACATTCTGACCAAATTTGATGCAGATTGGCCGATAAATAGGGCCTCTAGTGTGTTTACAAGCTTTTTCTAAGATTTGACCTTGTGACCTACTTTTTGACCCCACGTGACCCAGTTACGAACTCATCCGAGATTTCATGCAAACAAACATTCTAACCAAGTTTGGTGAAGATTGGGCTATAAATGTGGCCTCTAGTGTGTTCACAAGCTTTTTCTAAGATTTGACCTAGTGACCTACTTTTTGACCCCACGTGACCCAGTTACGAACTCATCCAAGATTTCATGTAGGCAAACATTCTGACCAAGTTTGGTGAAGATTGGGCTATAAATGTGGCCTCTAGTGTGTTCACAAGCTTTTTCTAAGATTTGACCTTGTGACCTACTTTTTGACCCCACGTGACCCAGTTACGAACTCATCCAAGATTTCATGTAGACAAACATTCTGACCAAGTTTGGTGAAGATTGGGCTATAAATGTGGCCTCTAGTGTGTTCACAAGCTTTTTCTAAGATTTGACCTAGTGACCTACTTTTTGACCCCACGTGACCCAGTTACGAACTCATCCAAGATTTCATGTAGGCAAACATTCTGACCAAGTTTGGTGAAGATTGGGCTATAAATGTGGCCTCTAGTGTGTTCACAAGCTTTTTCTAAGTTTTGACCTAGTGACCTACTTTTTGACACCACGTGACCCAGTTACGAACTCATCCAAGATTTCATGTAGACAAACATTCTGACCAAGTTTGGTGAAGATTGGGCTATAAATGTGGCCTCTAGTGTGTTCACAAGCTTTTTCTAAGTTTTGACCTAGTGACCTACTTTTTGACCCCACGTGACCCAGTTACGAACTCATCCAAGATTTGATGTAGACAAACATTCTGACCAAGTTTGGTGAAGATTTGGCTATAGATGTGGTCTCTAGTGTGTTCACAAGTTTTTCCTAAAATTTGACCTCGTGACCTACTTTTTGACCCCAGGTGACCCAATAATGAACTCATCCAAGATTTCATGCAGACAAACATTCTGACCAAGTTTGATGAAGATTGGATAAAAATTGTGGCCTCTAGTGTGTTCACAAGGTAAATGTTGACGACGGACGACGAACGACGAACGACGCACGACGAACGACGGACGCCGGACGACGGACGAAGCGGTATCACAAAAGCTCCCCTTGAGCACGTTGTGCTCAGGTGAGCTAAAAACGTTTGCCAACTGACCTGCCTAAGTGCCTTACAAACATACAACCAACAAACCATTGCTAATTATATGTGTGACGTCATCGAGTCATAGCGCCTTTTTTCAGCAGACTACCGCATTTGTTGAAACTCATGAGTTAATATGTACTCATAAAACTTAGTCTAGTATTGATTTTCTTTTTCTTAAACGGAGTCGATTGTGTATAGTTTTACCATGTGAAGGTTAGTGTCTAAATGGGTGACTAATCCTGGAATTAAAAACCAAAGAGAGCAAACGAAGCGAGCAATCATGGTTTCTTTGCACATGAATAATGAATATATAACCAATGAGCATTGCAATATATACTAAAATTTGAAAAGGCACAGGACAAAGTATTCACGTGCAAGCCAAATGTAAAAGTAAATAAGTGATGCGGCATTTTACAAAATGAGCAAACCCAAATCCAAATGGACCTACCAAATCACCAATTAAGATTCTAAACCTATACTGATTCTAAACCTATACTAAGAACTTGTTGCGTGGTTGGAAATAAACATTATGTTAACATATGAAATTAACATAAAAACAAGTTTGCATGAAAGAGATGAATGTGTGAAACAATAACACTGCTGAATACATAGAGCTTGCAACATGTATATTTGTGCATTGTGCTATTAAACCAATCAGTAATTTTAATTTGATACTTTGTAAGGCCTTTTGCTAACTGCATATTATTTAGGACATTATTGGCACTTACAAAACAACATATTGTGTAAGACATGTATTGTAGGCTGCAAGCTTCTAGCTTTGAAATATGTTGGGAATGGGAATTAGGAGACAAATCTGCAAAGTTCACAGTAACATTGGAACAGATCCCAATATTATGTAAAGCTTATTTTGACTTAAGCTTTTTAAGAGGAGTAAACGTTTCTTTACTTTACAATAGTGTTTTTTTCTATTTGAAAGAAAGTTTGTCTTCTACCTGCAAATATACATTTATCATAAAAGTAAAAGGTTTTCGTGACAGTTGATACCATTTCATTTTGTGCATGAACAGTAAATAAAATGCCAACCTTAGACACTTTTTAAAAAATATTTTCCATTTCAACTACCGGTAGTTCAAACCAGTTTATATCAAAAGATGAATTCTTTAATTAATGTAAAATAATTGTAACTTTTTTTTACATAAATATAAGTTTATATATGTAAAAAACATCTGGACAGTTATCTATTTACTACTTTGTCATAGAAAAACACTTGTTTGCTATTTATTTTTAATTTGTATAATGTCTTCATGTATTTTAAATTCATTTAACTTTCTTTAGACAGTAATGGTATCAATGTGTTTACCACTAATATTTTATAATTATCAAGACTCTTTTGTCACTAAGTAATAATTAAATAAACTATTTTTATGCTTGCACACTCATTATTTGTTTGGAAACCTTTTTTCAATTCATTTGTAAGTGTTGTTGACACTTGGCTTAAAGCCAAAGCATACAATATATGTCTAGATAGTGAACTAAAATATGATAGATATATTTCAAAATTCATTTTGTAAATATTGTAAAGAACATTTTTACCTACTGAAATTACTATTTTTATTAATGAAAAAGACATATATTCTCTTTTACAAATAGAAATAAGCCACACAGTCAATTTAACACACATTCAAGGAGATCTCCCTCCCTGGTAGGGGTGAAACGATATAGCGTACAACGGTATACCGCTTTCAATATTCACAGTTCGGTTCACTTCTCAAGAATTACAGTACAAATCGTGCAATACAGTTAAGTAAAAATCCTGCATTGCGCTTTTGGGTTCACGTCAATCTTGTTGAGTCAGTTGTGGATTATGTTTTTACACAGGGAAAACGACAAAGTGGATCAAGATATAGCACTTTTATGACAATCTTTGCTGAGATGTAAGCATTGTTGTTTTCAAGAGCAGCTGATCATTCAGAACAGTGTTTTGTCATTCGTAATTCTACCAAAAGAAAGTTAAATTAGTAAGCTATGTAGTATATCTTGTATCGGTAAAGCGCATTGCATAATGCTAAGTAGTATTCAAAAATGGCGGCTGTCGAAAACTTGTAATCTCTGTTTAAGAAATCACTGATGGAGTCGGACAATCTATATTTCAAATCCTTTGTAGATTTTGGCAAGATTGACAACATCTTTAGCTCTTGAGACTTCTGTTAATCGACTGTATTGCCGTCATTATGAAATTGTGAAACGATGACCAGAAAACGCCAAAATTAGCGTTTAGTCATAAAGTTATGTTTTTGTTGGTTTTGTTTTTTCGAAAGAATACGAAAATACATTTCTCATTTCTATCTTTGTTTAGTTATATATCTAAGAAGTTGTTTCAGTTGTTTTGACATTTTTGTCCCACAAATTATCACACCTAATTAATGTCCCGATCTCCCAATAAAAACACATCCCTAGAGATCACCCACCTTATAGTTAGAGCAAAATAAGTGCCTCAGCCAATACATATTCAGCATATATTGTAGTGAATGAAACTGGTAGCAGATGCATCAATTAATGAGCAAGTTAACTTATGCATAGATTGACACCACCAAATTTACCTGACTACATGTACATAAAATTGGTGCACTTCTGGTTTTTGTAGATACAGACCTTGTTTAAATGATATTTTAAATTATTTACTTCGACTAATAACACACTGCTTGTTGTTTTTGCTGAAGAATGATTAAACACACGCACCATGTGAACATGGAACATGGCCGTCCGAATATGTACACTTTTCGATAATTTGTTGAATTACAGTTTGATGAAGATGTTGGTACACTCAGTATAAATTTGATGTGACTAATTCAAAATGGTATGTTTTGTACATCATGGCCAGACTACTTATAATGGAGAAAAATTTCTTTGATTTAGAGAGAAACTTCTGATATTTCAAATCATGCGTCGATTTAGAGAGAAACTTCTCTTATTCTGAATCACACGTGGACATTCCAAAAGCAGTTATAATTGTACTAAATATTTATTTGAACACTACTTTCCAGTACATAAACTATTTAAGTACATGTAATACTTATTGGTAAGCATACAGGCTCACAGTAACAGGCAAACAATCAATAATATCATAGTTTGTCTTTAGCAGTCAACTCGTTTTAAGCAGTGAAATTTAGGCTGTCCCTTGGTTGGCTGCTTAAAACAAGTGTGTCTGTAGTTAGAAACTGTTTAAAGCATTGCTAGTCTTATTCTGGATAAAGGAAGAAATTGTCATTTGGGAGGGGGTGTTATGACATTATACATTTTGAAAAGAAATGACATTATCCTTATTTTCTAATCTTATGATATAAAATAATAAAACAAAGAATTTCTGAAAATTTCATAGGTGATGATGAAAATGAAAGCATGAGAAATGTGAAATCTCAAGCACAATTGATGGCATCAATACAGATTGCCTTTTTTTAAAGCAGAACAATATCTGAATGCTCTGGCCTCATCAGTCGGACAAGAATATGTTTTGATACCAGGGAACAATTTTCCCACTAAAAAGTATTTATTTAACCATATATTAGCTATAGATACCATGATTTTTTTTTAATGTTAAAGGCAACAGCCTCCTTTGTATAAACCAGACCAATACTATACACCATGTTATAGTAGAAAGACTGTATATATTATACTACTAGCAATAGCTTTTTAATTTGTAAACACACACAAAAAAAATAATAAGCACCTACACGTATATTTTTTGATATATAATACATCGAATATTGATCATTTTTGTATTGATACACATATCATATTGATGATTCTGATCGATACAGAGCCCTAGTAACTGCCGTCATTATTTCCCTAATATTTCATAAAAAGCACTAACAATTTACTAGCTGAATGAGTTGACACTTCATATTGTTATTAAATTTTAATCTTGTTTTTTTAATAGTGTACCAAACTGTTGTATTTTTATTTGTGATGGACATTCAGAGTTCACTATAAAGATGAGAAAAAAATATCTTCAGAAATATTATATTACTTTTAATGGTTTTAGACCCAACATTTTAAAGTTTCAGGTGATTCTTACAGTGAAATCATTTAATATGTAGATAACCTTTTATGTCATACATTCTGATTATTGACTTATAGACTTAAAGTTTTTAGTTTCAGTAAATAGTTATGCTAACATGTTGTTTAATATAAGTCATGGTGTAATAGTGAACCTATGTGATAAGCAAAAATGTATCATCGGTACTAAAATATCTGTATAGCAATATGTATCGCATCGTGTGGTATGTATGGCGAAACGTATCATATCGTGAGGGTAGCGTATCGTTACACCCCTTCTCCCTGGCACCCCAATCTCCCTCTCTGGGAGCCTAAGTCTCCCTCTTTGGGACCAAGGAAATATTAAATGTCTGTTGAATCCAGATGACTTTTCAATATTCTGCATAGACATATGGTTCAGAAGGGCCTGCCCTGAAAATTGATTTATCTGGGTGTCTGCATTTTATTTTTCTGTTGAAAAAATATTCTTGTGAATAATCTGTAAAAATCACAATCAAGAACTGAAGTAACAAAACTAATCAAATAGAAGGTGAACAAAACTGTAGTGCATAATTATAGGCACTTCCAACAGCCTTGCTGTTGGGTTAACCCTTTAGTGACGTGATTGAGTGCCTGGACTACTGATCTGGTGGCCCGGGTTCGAATCCCCGTTAGGGCCAGGATTATTGTTTCCTCTGAGATTTACTTTATGGTGTCAGAAGTAAACAGAAGCCTAGTGTGGCTGTCCTGAGATGGGCTTGGGCCCAGAAAAAGTAAAGGGGGAGGAGTGTAAGGCATATAGGCACTTCCAACAGCCTTGCTGTTGGGTTAACCCTATAGTGACGTGGTTGAGTGCCCGGACTACTGATCTGGTGGCCCAGGTTCGAATCCCCGTCAGGGCCAGGATTATTGTCTCCTCTGAGATTTAATTTAAAACAAAAAACTTTCAAAACGTTCAACCCTACTGTCAATTCTAGTTTATGAATATCAAAGAATAATTAGTCGTATTCGAATGCAAATAAAGTCTCAGATGTAAGTACAAGAGAAAAAGTAATGAACAAAGTTAACAGTAGGCAATACAAGATGGATGAATCATGGCAGTGTTTTCTACAAGGATGTAAACATTTGCATTTGATGGTGTCTAGCTTACCTTTATATAGCTGACATGAAGCCGAATTAACACTTCTGAACTACATAGACAAGACACATTCAATTGGGTGTGGTATATACTTCAAATGGGGCAGCAGAAGTGTAAAGTTGCAATACGAAAAGATTCTACCACAAAATTCCCCAAAAGTTTATTTTGGTTATTTACGTCATATGCTAACACTACAGACTGTGCGAGCTGTGATAAGCCATTGACTATTCGGCCTTAATAACTAACGAACCTATTTGGGAAGAATATCGCGATTTTCTAATAAATAAATGCTATTTTTACAGGGATTTAATTTCTTGATATAAATTTATTTATTGACCTATATATATAGCTGTTCGTGATTTACACAGAATTGTTTTATATGTAACAGTGGCTTGTTACTTTTCCCATAAATTGCGCACCAGTCACATGCATTTCGTCACCTTAGATCTGCATGTCACGTGACTTGATGTTCGGGCGGAAGATCCTGCTTTGTCTACCATTTCCGTCAATTTTAAGTTTCCGGTTGAAAAACTAGCGAAAAAGAGTGTTTTTCTTCGTTAAAGCGAATTGGTAGGTATTCCTTATGATTTGTAATTATAAAACAAAAAATGTTGTAAGGATTCCTGTGTGCCTTTGACCCGGTCATCCTTTCAAAATCGAGACATATTTGATCCCGTGTACGAAAACAACAAACAGGATGTAAAACACGCGAGAATAGCCGGAAGTTTTCAATTTGCGTCTCTGCGCTGTAGCAGACATCAATTTCCTTCCGTTCGATTCCACACAAAATTTGAATTATAAAATTTCACTCATTATTTACAAGTTTTGTAGCACCTTGCTGACTGTGTGAAGCCAACATAAAATGTCCGCCATTTTCGGAGCGTGCGAAACGGTTGACATGATGGAAAAGTAGGTCAATCCACCTGTTGAAGTGCTTTTCTAAGTTAAGATTCATATCAGATGTTGTTGTTGTTGTTTAGATTTGGGAAAGCAGAAAAAATAAACGTGCTGGTATGCATGCTAGTCATTATTGCTAGAAAATTATATATACTGTTTTGCCATAATTAGGTCAACTTCAGAGCTTAAACCATGACAAACATTTTATTTATCTCCATTTGAACAGTAAATTACATGACCAGCTACTAAGCATCTCTATCACTGAAAAGCAAGAGCTACACTCACACACAATAGCAATAAATGAACTTGTGGAGATTTTATTAGAGTTTAGTTCTGACGATTGTGACTACACCATTGTAACCGTCACATCTGCAGAGGTCGTGAGTACTGACCCAACACAATGTTCAACAAATGTTATTCTTACAAACAAACGTATAAGCTGTTAAGCATCCTATCTAATGTGAATACACATTTAAGTTAGTTTTAGTTGTTAAATTTCATGAAACAGACATTTCTGGGAAGAGATATCAATACTTCAACTTTGTTACCATTCATTAGTTGGTAAGCCTCAATGGGAACCTGTGCTCATGATGATGTAAATCGCGGAGTAGCAGCAATATCTGTTCCTTATTCAAATTTCTGCTAAACAAACTAAACTGGCATGATAAGAAGTTAAAACATAAATGATGCATATAAGAACTGAGTACATTAAAAACAAATGTATGAGACCAGCTAGAGACCAAAGTTTAGCGAAAGCCAACATTAAGACATCGATTTCAAGTAATGTTACTGCCAATTGCCAAATAGGCCTGATGGTAGACACGCTGCATGAGAGTTATCAAAAGCCAATAATAGCAACAACATGCCCTATTCATTAGATTAAGGTAACTGTCAACAAACAAAGCATACACTTTGTACCACTTGTTTGAGTGATGAATGTCACAAAGCAGGTAGATTTATAAACCTCAATTATCAGTTGTAGTCATTCACTCACCATGTCTACCTGTGATGCACCACTACATACAGATGGTTTGCATTTTTGTCAGTATAGTAGCATTGATAATGGGCATGCAATGGTGAATATTTCCAATAAATTTGCTTCTGATTTTGTGACTCAAACTAGCAGTGCATTCCTTGTTTATTTATATATAGACAGATAATCTTTCTAAAACTCCTACATCAAAAGTTACTGATTATATTTCAGGTTCATGTGCCAGAACTGAAATCATCATTTTTAAATTTCACAAAATGTTTAAAAAAATTAGTACAGCATCATGACCTGTGTGTCAATCACCTGAATAGCCTGTTGTAATTACACCTAGTGAACAAATGGGTGTTTTTGTTACCCTTACCTCCTCCGTCTCATTATTTTTTACATTAAGATAAAAATTGTGCATATAGTAAAATCTGATCATTTATATTAAAATGCAATTGTTTTTGAATGATAGTGACAATCAAAAAAATGAAATGTCTTCATTATTTGCAAAATAATTATACCTTAATTTTATTTCAATAGGTCGCCACATAAGCATGGCAGACCTGGAAGTAGATGATGCAGTTACAGTCACAGTCAATGAAGATGGAACTATATCAATGTGTAAGTTGTATGGAGGAAATCATCGTGTGTAGTACCATTGTGTTATTCTACAGCCGTTTCATGAAAGTAATTTTGATATTTTTTTGTAAATAATATCAAAATATTTATTTATGCTTTTCTTCACAATTCTTTATTTATGTGCATCATACATCATAAGAGGCCATGAAGGCCATGACTTTGCCACAGTCTCTTTAAAATCTAAAAAGATGTTGCTTTAGTTTAAATTATTCCTGGTTGTGATAGATGTTACATACAATTATGTCTATGACAGATGTTTTCCACTCATAGTTAATTTAAAGAAATTATGTGCATAAACATCAAATGTCTATGTGTCTACAATGAAAATCATGATCTGTGAAGCAACAACATTGTCCTGCAGAAGTACTCCCAATTGGCAAATAATGCACAACTTTATACTTGTAAGTTAAAATTTGAAGAAAAAAAAAACAGACAAAAAACAAACAGTAGAAACAAGCAGTAATTATCTGTTGTCAACTGAACATTTATTAGAATAATTCATTTATGATAAAGATAAAGTTTATAAAGTTTTGTTGTCTTGCCAAGCTGTACATTTCCCCCTTTATTTTGAATACATGAACAGTTTTTAATGCTTGATGGGACGTATGTTCATAGCAGAACACTAACCATTAATATGGCTAACTTAAACTACAATGCTACCACACCTTTTTGGAATAAGTTTTCATTATTTTTAGTCTCATTTCATGGAAATGCAAAAGATCTGCTCGAAAAAACAACTTATTTTTATGTGGATCAGAATTTTTCCATTACTGTGTTTTTATCTTTTTTGTGTGTGTGTGTGTTTTTCAGCAATGAAGCAAGCATTAGAAGAGAATGGCTTGGAGGATGGAGTGAATGACATTGTTGATGATGAGGGACCCAAACAGCTGCAGCTACAGATTGTTAATGAAGAAAATGGGCTAAATGGCAATCATGTTGTACAGGTGCTTAATCTTTTCATTTTAAACTTCCTGATTACTTTTAATTAAAAGATACTTATATGAACATTTGTACCATTCCCTCTTTACTGTTATTTAATGAGAAAGCAAAATCTTATTCCTTGTTTTTATTCAGTATAAGTGAATGTGTAGGGTTTAAAGTTTTACTTTATATTGTTGCAATCATAACTTAAGATAAAGAATGTTTCTGCTACAGGAGGGAGATCAGTTGGTTCTTGGGGAGACTGAGATGATAACGGAGAGTTCCACAATCATTCCACAAGATGAGGATGATGATGAGGATTCCAGTACTCTTATACGAGATGAAGAGTCTAACGATGCTCTAGTGCAGGACTCACAAGAAGTTGTAATGACTGAAGGGTAAGCTACAAGGCTTGAAGACAAGTTCTTTTGTCTTTGTACCAAGCTGATTGGTATCTTTGTCTGATTTGTTTTATCTTTTGTAGAAGTATACATCCAAATGAATGGAATACAACAGATGACAAACAGCAAGGCTTTTTTTCGGCCGATTTTATAGCCGATATTCGGTCATATTCCCAATGGCAAAACATATACTTTTTTCCCAATCAGAGAAGAAAAATTCCCAATCGAAAAAAGAAAAAAAAAATCTGACGAAAAATAACGCAATCCGCGGTAGTTACGAACGTTTTAAGTAGGAACATTGAAATAATTCATTCGGAAACGTTCCTTTTTATTCGTTGAATCGTTAAACGATCTCTGTTTCTGAAATTCCCAATTTCTGCCAAAACGACGTGAAAATTCCCAATTCCAGGGGTATGGGTCATATTCCCAAAATGGTGAAAAAAAGCCTTGAACAGTACTTTTGTTTACATCCTACTTATTCTTCATTTTTATGCTTATAAATTCATTTAAAGTAATTGGACATGTAGTTACAAAATCAGCAAACAGTAAAGATCTTATTAAGACAGCTGAGCTGGATCGTTACTTTTGCCCTCCGCATTGACAGATTAGAGCTGGAGGGACAAGGATGTATTGCATCTGTTTATATAATCATACTGTTTTGCAATACTATGTGTAAGTAAAGAAACCTGCCCACAAGATAGCTTCTGATGTTAAACTCAAGTAAAAATAAGGCTAAAAGATTAATAAACATAAAAAGATTTATTTGTATTCGATGTTGAAACAACACCACAAATTTAATTTTTCATCTGCAACAGAAGAGACAATTTTGGCAATTGTTGGTGACTCTGTAATGCTAGTGTTTTCATTTTTAGCTCTGCTTTTCAAAGAAAATGGAGCTGCTTTCATTACCCTCGAGAGGGCATAAGCAATGGCTAATAATTTATTGTTAAGGTCCTTTTTTTTTCAAAATTCATCATAGATATATACTTCAAACTTAAAATACCTGTTAAGTATATAAAGCTGAAACCATTTCTACAGAAATTCCTTGATGCTATGAAGGACACAACCAGAATTGTATATATATTCACTGTAGACATATACAATATAACTGCATATATCTTTTAACAAAGTTAAGTGCTCACAAAATTCATGTAGGCGTACATTACCAAATGTAAATAATAAAAAAAAGGGCAAAGATTTTTTGTGTGCTTAATTTGTTCTTCACAAATACAATCAAGATTGTGTTAAACACAAAACAAGAAAACAGTGAAAGTATGGTATGTTTTTTTTTTCAATGTTCAGTATGTTGTTACCTTACTCATCCATGTCTATTGTATAATATAAAGTATTATGCTACATATCTCATCAAATAATATATGTTGTGATAGTATTGTGACTTGTTAATTTTGGAGGTACCCGATCTGTGTTAGATCATGCTGGGTATGATAAGAGTTGCTTTCCTTGTTGCAGGAATGTGGTACTGCAGGAGGAAATAGTGCAGCCAGCCATCCCCACACCTCAGTACCAGAACTTGCCCCCACAGTACCAGAATCTTATCATTCAACACATGGACATCGCTGAGCCACTCTCCACTCTCAAACAGCTCCTGGAACTACGATTACAGTGCTCACTAGCAGACCATCAGTTCTACCTTCAAGATAGTATACCGGTACAATAAACCTAAATTATTGCATGTTTGGTTTCTTTGTTACTACATTTATACTAGGAAAACATGCATGAATAAAATCTAGTCTTTTTTTTGTTTACATTTTGGATATTCATTTTGTTATAAGAGTTTCCGATTTGACCCATGATAAATATAGATATATTAGGTAAAACTGTTGTTGAGGACAAATTGCAAAGTTATTGTGCAAACATTATGCAGACATATTTTTTTTAGATTTTGTGCCAATACTAACTTTATGTATCATTGTTGTTTTTCCAAAGCTTTTACAAGTGGTAAAATTTTCTTTGGTGATTTAAGTTACCGTGTTCACTCATGTAATCGCCGCACTTTTTTATCGTTAAGGAGTTGGGGGTTCGGCAATTCTATAGGTGTAAGGCCTTGGGACATTTTGACTAGAATGATTCTGCCGATTTTTGGGACGCCATGCGTTTACTTCGTGACATAACTAGATGAGCTCTCTTAATATTAGGATAACGGACGATATGAAAGATATGCTTTTCTGGTAGCGATCTAATTTAGTTCACACATTTTGTTTAAAAATGTATTATAATATTAAAACACTAACCAATGTTTATATATTCCATAATTTATAAATTACTTCCTAGTTTTAACTCTTGTATCATATTCCTGAATATGCATCATCAAACAATTTCACCCAGCTAAAATGTCACGTGCACACTATCATACAGATCAAAGTATTTCATAGCAGAGCCGATAAAACAACACAGCTTTGATACGAGCTGACAATCTCTTTGAAGTTGCATTTCATAGACAGGAAATATCGATGTTTAACTCCATACAGCCTGTCAATAAAACGAAACCTCTATATAAAATTAACAGGATGGTTGATCAAAATGGCAATATAGCAGAGCTCCGCTGTATAAACTGTGCGGCATTTACATTGAATTAGGATTTTTTCTTCAAATTTTGGGGGCTGGGCAATTACACGGGTGCGACCTTTACATGAGTGAATACAGTAGTTTAAAGCAGAGTAAAGCCTATGTGGATTATTTGCAATTATGAGGATATAGCCTGTCATTTCTGGTTATTTGTTGACAGCTGGACACAAGGAAAAGCTTGGTGGACCAATGTGTGCAGGGGGAGGGTATGGTACAGATCAACCTAGAGGTGAAATCTCAGCCAGGTATGTGCAGATCTCAGTCTTGTGTCTGCAGTAACTCAGGAAACCTTTTAGGCTCATCTATAATTATAAGGACATTACAAACATGTGCACTACTTTTCTTATGTATCAGTTACTTTCAATCATATGTATGTGGGTAGACTAAGTTTTTCTTGCTTTAAGACATTCTTATATACTATTTTGGCTGTGACTATCACTTTAACTTAACCATATAACTAATGTTCGTTTGGTAAGTTTCATTGGGCCTCCATTAAGAAATGTATAGCATGGTCTTTTTGCAGTATGTTCTACAGTATTATGTTTATTGAAATTTCTTTTCCTAAAAACTTTCAAATCCTAAAAACTTTCGAACTTTAGATTTTTCAATTAGTTATTTGCTATATATCTTACTACAAATCGCTTTACATATTGCAATAATTTGACAGACTCTTTTATAGAAAGGAAAATGGTTTGATTCTCTTGTGGTTGCCATTTTATTGTCTAGCAATAGTAAATGGTAGTAGGTATTTGTTAGCAGTAGTTAATAGTAGCTGTGGAGGTTTTCTTTTTGTTTGTTGTTCAGGTCTGAAGCCCAAAATCAACATTCTGGACATCCTTAAGCCAGCAGAGGAAGTAGAACAATATGAACAAGGTATTAACATAATATTTTTTAATAAAAATTTTTTTTTCCTGAATCTCTAGTTATTTTTTATTAAGTAGGAATTCTAAGACTGCATTTTTACTATTGTAATCTTGTCTAAAACACATTGTTAAATAATGAGAATCTTTATTGCTCACATATCATGAACATGGTGTTTAATCTCTAGAAACGCTTCTGGCTGAAATGCTCATAATAGACACACTCATTTAATGTTTTTTTGCTATTGCACTATATAAACAGGGCCCTTGATGTCCTTACAGTGTATGCCTTCACTGAAGGAAGTGGTTTATTATTGAATTGCTTGTCATTTTCAATGATCATTTAAGTGATTTGCTCTTCATGTGAAGATGTGAAGGTCTTATCAAGTGACTTTATTTTTCTTTTTAGATAGAGTGTTTTCTTGTATTTTATTTAAAATGTTAGTAAGTTATTCAAGTAGAGCAGTTATTTTCAGTTGAAAATGCAAAATTATTTAGATGAGTTTATTTGATTTTGTTTTATCTTGTTTTAGCTGCAGCCCCACCTACACCAGGTCAGGCTAAAGTTGTGATGCCAGTCGCAGAAGAAACTGAAAATATCACTAGATGGATTGTGGACCAACATTTTAGAAGAGAGCAGGATAGATTACGAATACCATATGGTAAGCAAGAATGTAACAAATTGAATAAATTATTTGCAACTAGGCATTTGCTTCAATAAATTGACTTTAAATATTGATAAATCAATAAGAAGTTTTGAAGAAGTGTAATTCAACCCATTTGCTAACTCGTAAAAGTTCACCTCAAATATGATTTTGTTGTTGTTTTGAGAAGGTGTGTAAATTTGTTTTAAAAAGCTTGCATTCAGTAATTTCAATCCAAAAATGTCAGACAGTCTATGCATATGTAGTAAATTTTATACCTTGTAAAAAATCAATAAATTTGAGTTGATACCAAGGGTTAGAGCCAATTCCAGGATATACTTTAATGTAAGGGTTTCCAACAAAACCCCTTTATTGTCTTAAAACATCTGCCAGTTGTCTTTTTCCTCTAGTAATATCTTTGCTGCCATAATGACCTAGCCAAACACTACTACCCAGTACATGGTATTTAATGTATTTAAAGTGATTATAGTGTTAAAGTAAACCAAAAGTATATATTTTCTTTGAATTATAGTTATGTTTAATAGTATTTGGATTATGATTATGTCAGTGTGATGCATGTATTAAAACATGATTTAAGTGTTTTTCCTTCTCTGTTTTAGACCCTGTACAGTGGAGTGAGATTCATGTTAAACACTGGATACAGTGGGCTGTGCGGGAGTTTTGTCTAGACAATGTGGACATCAATAACTTTAATATGACTGGACAGGATCTGTGTGACATGACACATTCAGACTTTATCAAATATATTCCAAATGATCGAGGAGATATTTTCTGGACACATTTAGAGTTGTTACGAAAGTGCAAGTTTGTGGGTAAGAAGTTTTAAAATATATATCTTCTGTTAGTTTTATTTATCTAAGCTTTTGTTTTCATGTGTTAACACATGAATGTTATAAGTTTTATTATTGATACCAAGATTGTTGCTTTTGTCAAATAAGGAAGTGACTTGATTTCTTGTCTTGATGGGATAACGTGTACATTACTAGTATTATTTCTTGTCACAAGTTTTACAGATAACCAATGATTTTACTGAAGGCAATTGTAAGTTGTCTTTTATGTATCACAATAGTTTATAGCCTAAAATCCTCAATTGTCACCAGTTTAAAATATTAAGCACTGTCAGTTAGTGTTGTTGTTCTAGATTAGCCATAAAAAATAAATCAAAATGTCTCTTTCAGCGGTGATGCAGCAGCCCCCACCACAGGCCGTCACAACAATAACAGTCTCAACTTCAGGTAACCCACTTTAGTTATCGGAACCATGTTATTTGTTTTTTCTTTCATATTTTCATTTACTTCGTTTGTATAGTGCAGAAAATATAACACTTTTTTTTATTATTATTATTATTAATTACCAAACTTATATAGCGCCCTTTTCACTTAATGGCGCTTTACTGGCTGATTATTTTAATCTTGTTTAATCGTCACATTAATTCAGATTTTAACTTGACATCTACATGTTCCCAAGTTAAGTGAATTTTATTCCTGATATATATTAAGTGGGCTTCTAACAGTTACTTAACTTATATGCTTAGCTGTACAAAGATTATAATTAGTAAAGATTTTTAGACCTTACATTAAGGTGAGTTGTTTTACTAATAAATTTTACTGCTTAGAGGTCACAAATTCACAATATGTTTAAGTTCACTAGATGCTTGTGTAGGTCTAATGTGAGGTAAGAGGATCGCTGTAGATTTTTGTGTTTTTTAATAAGTTTGTAGGTGATTTTGGTTTGGACTCTCAGTATGTATAATAACATAACTAGGTATGTATATCTGGAACCTAACCTTCCCAGATTAATTTCCTCTTGCCATTTCTTATCTTGTAAAAATATGTCTCAAACTAATTTCAAAAGTATGTTACCTATATTTACACTGAAATAAATTAGATATAAAGAAAGAAATCAGTATTCTGACCAATGGCCACACAGTTATTAATAAATCAAAGCATAATTTTAGAACTGTAACAGGATTGTATTTTAACAAAAAGTCATATATGAGCATAGGAATAATATTACCATATAATCCAAAGATGCATATTTTCATATGGGATCTTCTTGTGTGAATGTTTAATTTCACTTTACAAATAGTGCTCTAATTTTCATTATTCACTGTAAGCTAGAAAAACAAACCCAAACAACAGAATTTTATTTTCGATTAGACTTTCATGGTCAATCATTTGTGAATATTTATTGAATAGCTATCTTTAAAGTATTAGAATAAAAGCCCTTTTGCCATTAATTAAAACAAACAAAAATATTGCTATTGATATAAAAAATAATTGAAACTATTGTTTATTTTCATTGACTCACTAATAATATTGTTATCATCTGTTGATAAATAGCCCTTTATGCTATATATATTACCGGTATTATTTTCAGCGCCGTATGACCTATAAAGTGTCGGTTTACAAAAAAAAAACTCCCCCAAAATACATATTATTTAGATGTTATTTACAATATGAAGATGAAAATCTGATTCATATGTATGATACTGTGTCGAAGGTGCTTAAACAAAAGATAAATAGCCATATGAGTGGCATTTCATGTTTGCAGTGTTGTGCAGTGGGCAAAAAACATGTTTAAATCTTGTTCAAGGGAGGTAACCTTTGCCCAGCTCAATAATCAGAACCCATGTTGAGCATTGTTGCAATATGCTTCATATTTTCTAATTGCAAAAAAGCAACATAATAAAAAGATTTGTTATTGTAAATGCTGCACGGGTATGGTAATACTTATTCTGTGAAACAGTGAATCCTAACTTGATGCTAATTACATTCTTTTGTTATCTTAGGAAAGAAAACTTGGAAACAAAATCGAAACAGGGCCCCACGAATAACAGGTGATCATGGCTTCTCACCTGGTAATAGAACAGGTAAGATGTGTTGTGAATTTTTTAATATAACTTGGAAGCACATGCTTCCTAATGAGGTAATGAAGAATTTACTGTAAAAACTTTTCTTTAAAAAACATTAAAAATGCAAACGTGTTCAAAGTTGACTGGTTTTGTCTGCTAAAAAAAAAGTAATACAGTCAAACTACCATAGGGACAGGGCAAAAGTGGTCTCTTAAGACAGGTGGTCTTTTAATGCAGCATGGTCACTTTTTGTGAGAACCATGCTTGAAATTTACAAATTGTATTGTATAAGCAAGGAGTAGAGAAAGCAATAACATCAATATATTTTATTAGTGTAACAGAACAGTTAGGCATCTAAAGGTCAACTAATGTCTATAAAAATAAATAAATCAGCACATAAATACATGTATGTTTATCAAATATTATGTTTGTGCATTTTGTATTGTGTACACTCCTCTTGGATTTTCACAGACAGTTTGTATTTTGTGCTAAATCCTCAGTCGTCTTGTAATAAAATTAGTATGTAATAAAAGTATATACACTACAATTTACATGTTATCAAATTGCAAACAACAGTTCTAAAATCATCACTTAGCACTGAAATAATTATGAATGGTAGTTTGTTTCACAGATGATGTTATTTGCATGTCAATTAGAATGTGACACTGGCACTTGACGTCCGGTCGCATCCAAAAGCCAACGATAACATAAGTCGTTCAGCGAGTCATTTTGAGTTGAACGTTTAACTCGTTTCACTTTCGAATTATCCATCTTCATATTCGTCCATTATTTCACGTTTTCGTTTTGCAATGTTCTGAATCTGCGTTTTTCCGACACCAAGCTCAGATGCAACAGCACGACAACTTTTCCCACTGTTCAAAAGTTTGACAACTTGGACATGATCGTCTATTGTAAGGCACGTTCGTTTAGACATGTTGATGCATAATGCAACAAAGAACAACTGTTCCAGATATTCCATTTCATTACTGTATCCAATTGCAGTTTGCGCTTTATAATTGTATATTTTAAGTTTTAGCAAATTAATTTATCGTAATTCATACAAACATAACTTTGATTTACTTTTAAAGAAACCGAAGTCGGAACATGGTCAATAAGTGTCAATACGAGCGGTAATAGGGCACACTCGATTAGGTGTTAATCGAGCGCGGGCTTGATGTGTACATCGATCCATTGACATTACGTAATTTCCCAGTTTGACACGGCCAATTGCAGTGATTAGCATAGAAGAGCAAACGTGTAAATAACTTGCTTATTGTGTGGTCGTAACTAATGTGTGAGTGGATTAACGCTGTCGCCTATTAGGGTATAATTAAAGAATGTTTGACATGTTTATGTGCGGTCGCTGGACGCAGATCAAAGGTGGGCGCTAATTACATTACAATTACAGAACAAATGTGGTCGAGCGGCTTTGAAGTGGTCGCATAGACCAGGTGGTCGCCGGTTAGGGGTGGTCGTATGGTCAGGTTTGACTGTATTGTACATGAAGAAAGTTTCATGGGGTTTAAAAATCAGTTTGGGTATAATTTTAGTATCCCCTTTATTTTCAATGTTTATAAATATGGTTCTAAATACTGTTTGGTTAATTGTTGAGCTATTAACTGGCTCTGGTATCATGCTACACAGAAAACATGCTATTATAATGCTGGTATCACTATATATCCATTAAGATTTTCATAGAACTGAATGATTATGAAAGGATATTTTTATAAAAACTGCACATACTGTTGTTTCAGGTAACAATGGTCAGATTCAATTATGGCAGTTTCTGTTGGAGCTGCTCACAGATAAAGACTGCAGGGAGGTGATACAGTGGGTCGGCGATGAGGGCGAATTCAAACTTAACAATCCAGAAATGGTGGCTCAACTCTGGGGCCAGAGAAAAAACAAACCAACAATGAACTATGAAAAATTGAGCAGAGCTCTAAGGTACTACTATGATGGAGATATGATAGCAAAGGTTTGTATCTTTAGAACTTTTATTAAGTCCTGTTATAATATTTTCAGTTAGATTTTAGACAAGACATTATTTTATTTTTTAAATTTTAAGTGTTGACTGTTTGGTCCCTTTTGCAAGTAAAAGAATATAAAATAATATTTACAAGCTTAAATGAGAAAAATTTATAACAGTCAGAAATATAACAGAAATTTATTTTCATATATTTATTTTTATAGTTTTACTGTTTTACTCATATTTTGTTCTTTTAAAATAACTTAGTTCCAATTTGTGTGTATGTAATTAGGACAGTATTAATTTGTGTGTATTTAATTAGGACATCTGATTTGAATAATCACCTTAGTAATTAACACAATTTTAAAATGTTAAGTTTAACTTTGATGAAGTTCTGTTTTAACTTGCAGGTTCATGGGAAGAGATTTGTATACAAGTTTGTCTGTGATTTGAAAATGTTACTGGGTTACTCAGCAGCTGACCTTAATAGACAAGTGACAATGTGTGCTGAGAAGAAGTTACAGCGAGTGCGCGAGGCCCTCCGTCCCATGGTCAACAAACATAAAGTTACCACACAGACAGTCCAAACCACTCTGGAATGAAGCCCCACTGTCCCTACTGTATATTACTGCATAATAATGCTAAACCTCAAGTGTCTCTCTTATTGTATGAAAGATAAAGTCAGTAATCACCAAACATTCTTAAGTAGTAATTGTTCAAGTCCAAGATTTCAATACATACTATACCCATGCATATAAAAAATATCTGGATTAATTTTAGATGGCATTTTACTGTGCTAATCGGCACTAATAATCACCCTGTACTACATCAAATGGATGGTTCCAAATCGAATTATCAAGTCTGTAAACATAAGCAAATTTTATCCAATAGATGCAAGTGTATACCACATGGAGTGGTCTTATCACAAAGGAGCACATACTGTTTGTGATGCAGTTTATAAGCATTTGATTTATAAATAGAAATTGTCTCACTATCATTCAGGGGGGAGAAGTTACATACAAATCATGGACTTGACTTCAAGTTGTTATTTGTTCTATGAATGGGTTGTGGATTTGAACCAAAATGTTACGTTAAAGTGAGTTATTTCCCCTTTTAGGGACTGGGTCTGATACTGTTTAAAGGAGTGTAAACATGTAAATTGGAAGAAAAAAAATGCATCATTTTGTCATTCGATGTCAAAGTACATATATGACAACATGAGCAATGAGTTTAATGTTTTAAGTCATTCAAATTAGAAGAAATTTTGTTTTGACAGTCAGTGATTACATTTAATATAAAGTCTTCCACATGAAATTGTTTTCTATTTAGTTTTTTGAAAATGTCTACAGTGACAATTTTAAACAGTTTAATTTTCTGCTGAATCAAGTCCAAACAGGAGAATAATTCCACTGATGAGTGATTTTTTTTTTATGCAACGAAAAGTGCAAGTTTTGTGTACAAGTTTTTTGTATGTGTGTGTTGGGTGATATATTTTTTTTTCAAAGGGTATATTGTTACGCATAAATGGGTAAAAAGGTGTTTCATAACTCACAATGTTTTAAAAAACAAAGGGTGAGAGACTGTTGCCATACATCATTATTATTTGAATCTCTGAACATATTGGTGTGGTTTTAATAAACTTATCTCTGATTGATGTGTAACTTACCTAAGCAATTTTTTTTTCTGCTTAGATTTGGTTTACTTATCAATCATTCTTTCCACAACTTGTTCTCCATAAAATAATTGTCACATGTAACCTTGTCATAGTGTTTACATGAAGGAAAGTTTAAATACATATGTGATACAGTTTTAGGACTTCATTCTAACCTTCCTTTTTCAGTAGCTATAACCTACACAGTGGAAAGTAAACTTACAGTATTATTTTTAAAGCAGTGTTGTCGAGCTCATATGTTTATTATAATTGAAAGCTTGTTGATCCAGCTGTAATATATGGCAGCTATTTGGTCTTAAAACACATTTTTGTATAAATGTGTTCAACAAAAACCAGGATATATATCATAATTTGTGAAATATGATAATTTTACAATTCTTTTGTAATAATTCAGGAATGTGTTAAAAATATAATTTCATTTGAAGTTAAGCTGTCAAGTAAAGCCATACTGCTAAAACTGTGTGTGTGTGTTTTGAGTGATCTTTTGATCTATTTTGTGGCACTTCTAACATTTTTCTGTGCAAGATGATTGTTTCATGTTGCATGTGTTAAAACTGTACAGTGTGCATTTAGGCTTTACTTATTGAATAAACCATTCACTTAAAATAGTGGTGGCATATTTTCTACTTAATTTCCCACATGTCTAAACTGGTGGACAGTACTTACATTGTAAACCATTACTACAGTGGTGTAATAGTGTCCTCTTGATCTTAGAAAACTCATTTTACTTGAAACTTACAGCTTTAATAATCTATGGTCACATTTATATCATATATACCTTTGTCAGATGAAAACATACTGTTTAAAGGAATGGAAAATGTATGGTTCATTGTGTTTACTAGATAATCATTTCATTTATTTTTAACAACATTGGACATTATGTTGACAACTGGTGTATTATATATTTATACTCCGAAAGATGTGTTGAAGGTGGACATTGTCTGCTTTTCCCAATTGTATTATATTACATTGTTGATGCAATTTGTTAAATTGATTGTCCATGTATATAGTTTTATTGTTATATGTTAGAGTATCAGACATTCTGTTAGCCACAGAAATTTGCTCACGAATATACCATATTTGTATCATGTATAAATACTGCAGTATCTGTTAAGCTGTACATACATTTCATATTACCATTTTATACATTATTTATGTTTTAGCTTCTTTTTTTTTATCTGTTAACCAAAAAATACCAGAAACAAAAGAAGGCAATGTGACAGTGAAAGTTATACTGACAAGTACATGTATGTAACATTTGTCCACAGTTATTTGTGTATTATTTGTTGTTGGCAGATATATAATGAATTATTAGGGAAAGATAGGTTAAACATTGTTCATTGTACATTAGCCTACCGTTGTTGCTTTTTGACAAAATCAAAACAAGGAAATAGGTATTTATCTACAATTAATTGCACCGTAAGGACCTGTACAGTTTTAGGTTACAAAAATTGTAATATCTACACATTCAAGTTCATGAAACTATTTTTGTATTTATGTATTTATTTATTAAGGCTTACACGTTTAATTGACAGTATTGGAACTATTACTTTTATTGAATACTTGAATCATGTTTGACTATATTTCTAGTAGCTTACATAGCGTGCCATTATCTTTTTGCATAAAATAAGTTTGGATTTAATTTTATTTTTCTATCTCTGCTTGCATTTACATTATGCAATGAACTAGTTCACCGATAATTGAAATGACCACACGTGTGCAATGGAAAATTATGCTATGTTTTGCTCGGGCTTGTTGACATTCATTTCCCACTCTTTGTTAGCCATATAGCAATCTGTGACTCAGACACATGCTTTACTGTGGATATGAAATTACGAATAAACTTACATAAACCATAGATATGTTTGTTATGCAGACCTGTTCAGTGGCGCCCTCATGTGTGGTGGGCTGGACATAGACACCAATAATGGCAGTCCAGTGTTTGATGGTGTCTTTGTATGGATTTGCTTGGCTGTATCTGAAAGCCATATTTACCACTGTAAACCCAATTTAATTGGTACAAAACACGTACGCAAAACAATTACACACAACAATTTTATGGCACAGTAGTCCGACCAAAACAATTGATCCATCCTTTGGCCCGTTTTATATTCAAATAAAGTATTTGAGGTGGTTCAGACCAGTCAAATTTGTAATCAGCTATACAATGATTTGGAGCGTCTGATCGTTAACATAATTGTACCAAGAATCGGTTGTGCAGTCCGATTTGATTGCAATAAAGGAAGTCCCACGTTTTAAACATACTTAAACCGGCCATATTTTATTTTTCCTTCTATATTTTGTTAGTTACCTTTTGTTCTTACTTAGCATATTTACAACTGCGCGATTGATCGACAGAAAGCAAACCCAAGATGGTGTCGCCCTTGACCGTGTCGAAAAGCTGCTGATACGTTACTACTGACTGCAGACCGCGTGGGTGTCGTAAAGTTGCTGACACGTAACTACTGACTGCAGACCGCGTGGGTGTCGTAAAGTTGCCGACACGTAACTACTGACTGCAGACCGGGTGGGTGTCGTAAAGCTGCTGACACGTAACTACTGACTGCAGACCGCGTGGGTGTCGTAAAGCTGCTAACACGTCACTACTGACTGCAGACCGCGTGGGTGTCGTAAAGCTGCTGACACGTAACTACTGCTGACTGCAGACCGCGTGGGTGTCGTAAAGCTGCTGACACGTAACTACTGCTGACTGCAGACCGCGTGGGTGTCGTAAAGCTGCTGACACGTAACTACTAACTGCAGACCGCGTGGGTGTCGTAAAGCTGCTGACACGTAACTACTGACTGCAGACCGCGTGGGTGTCGTAAAGCTGCTGACACTTAACTACTGACTGCAGACCGCGTGGGTGTCGTAAAGTTGCCGACACGTAACTACTGACTGCAGACCGGGAGGGTGTCGTAAAGCTGCTGACACGTAACTACTGACTGCAGACCGCGTGGGTGTCGTAAAGTTGCCGACACGTAACTACTGACTGCAGACCGCGTGGGTGTCGTAAAGCTGCTGACACGTAACTACTGTTGACTGCAGACCGCGTGGGTGTCGTAAAGCTGCTAACACGTAACTACTGACTGCAGACCGCGTGGGTGTCGTAAAGCTGCTGACACGTCACTACTGACTGCAGACCGCGTGGGTGTCGTAAAGCTGCTGACACGTAACTACTGACTGCAGACGGCGTGGGTGTCGTAAAGCTGCTGACACGTCACTACTGACTGCAGACCGCGTGGGTGTCGTAAAGCTGCTGACACGTAACTACTGACTGCAGACCGCGTGGGTGTCGTAAAGCTGCTGACACGTAACTACTGACTGCAGACCACGTGGGTGTCGTAAAGCTGCTGACACGTAACTACTGACTGCAGACCGCGTGGGTGTCGTAAAGTTGCCGACACGTAACTAGTGACTGCACACCGCGTGGGTGTCGTAAAGTTTCCGACATGTAACTGCACACCGCAAATGACAATGTCATACTGTTGTGCGCCGGTGTTTCTACCCAGACATCTGTCTGAGGTATTTTCGCGAATAATACTTACCCGATAGTCGCTGTAATGACCATAGTTGTGTTGCTGCGACGTAATGTAAAAAAAAAAAAAATGCAACACAAATACCCAAATACGTTTTCTGAGCTTGTCAGGGCTGTAATTAAAACTGATATATGAATAACAGCACACACGTTTGGATTTGCTTTAATGAGACGGTGGCTCACCGGCAAAGGTCAGTGTTACTTTTAGAGGTCATATGTTAAAAATATTTGAGTATTTAAGAGCTGCAAGGCCAAAATTTGCATTTTCAAAACCTTGTTTCAAAAATCAGGACTTGTTAATCTGGTGCATTATGGGATAAAAATCACCTCTGTGCACTAGGTGCTATGTGGACATTTTGTACTTTTACAGACTGTTGTTTTCAGGTTGGGCTAAAAGGCGCTTTTCCGACTTTTCTTTAGCCGCTTCAACTTCCTCTGTTTATCTGCATGAGGCTATATAAGTAATTTGTCTTCGCCAGAACAAGATGTTGATTGGCTCGATGGAGGCCCAATGATTAAAATACATGCATACCAATGTAAAATAGTTTTGTCGAATAAATTGTGTTCATTATTGCGGGAGAAAAAAAATGTTAAAAATATGGGCAATAATGCAGTATCATTTATAAAGTTTAAATTGATTACACATTTTTTTATTTTACTGTTATGACATTTAATTTTTACCCTTTTAAAATGTCGAAAATAAAAGTCTGTTTGAAATTTTCTTCAAACTATAAGTTCAATATTTACTACAACTAGCGATCGTTGTTTGATAAACTAGGAATATGGCGTTACAATGTCTAAGATAGATAAATAATAACCGTGTTGAAATCTATTATTCTTTATACATAACGACAACGAAATATTTTGGTGGTCAATATTTTATAAATCGTGCCCCCAGATGTGTTAAGCAGACTTACTATGCCCGCGGCACTTTCCCGGTAGACATGCTTTAGTTCAGTCTACTTGTTATAACGTTATGAAACAAAATTATCGATGTCTTATTTTGAAAATATGCATAAAAGGAAAAAAAATATAACTTAAAGATTGAGTTCAATGTTTATTCATACAAATGCATCAACTTGCACTTTAAATGGTCATGCTATAATCGATAAAAGGCTTTCCAATAATACAGTAGTCATAAAAATAGGCGGAAATATAGCTTATTAAAATAAATCTTAATAATAGTACCTCGAATAAAAATAATTAAAAAATAACATAAGAAACGAAAACAAATGTGTCATGCCGTATTAGAAAAAGATTTCATTATACTCCCTGACAAAACTTGACTCAGATGGCGTTGTCTTAAATTCCCTGAGAAATTGGAATTGATCTTTATACCAACATATGTGACCATGCTGGAGATGGTGTTAAATGGTCTGAGAGCCTGGTTTTATTATCCGAGAAGAATCATAGCTTGCTTGTTGCTATGGAAACGAAGAAAAGATAAAAATAAGGTGTCAGTTAGTTCCATAGTACGGTGAGTTAAAATACAAGATGTTGTGTTTATGTTTTTGTGCAATGTTCTGGTATTGTTGGTGACAAGAAACGCCCGAGGTATAACAACCACGTTGTCTGAGATAAGAACTTCGCTACAAACGATACCTACAGCAAATAGTCTGTGGTTCAATCTGGAAATTCTTTAGGAATTTCTCTCAGAATCATTCAATTATTTCACGTACAGAATATTACAGCGGGAATGGTGGCTCCCATGGCCTAACGGGTCGAGTCGCCGACCTGAAACTCCTTGGACCCTATGGCTCCTCACCGCGTGGGTTCAAGTCCTGATCGGGGCGAGAATTTCACTGTGGGGAGGTCTTCCAGCTGAATGCTGTGCGCCGGCGGTTCTTTCTCCGCTAAAAATGGCTGGACTTTGCTATTTTAACCATACTTGTATCACTGCATTGTGTCAGTTAAAAACAACAGTACTTACAGCGAGTGTACGAATATTACAAGGGGTATATGAAAAATATCTTATGATCACGTGGCCGGTACTGATCATTCACAAATCAGTATTTTGCAGGAGGTGGAACATATAGAGAATCTGACAAGAGTGTTACTGTTATTCTGAAAATATTGACCGAGTTGGATTATCCTACTAGTTTAATATTGTCAGTATTCATTGAACACGATTGTTGGATTCTGTTTATTACAAAATCATTTAATCAGGTGTGTTTTTCTTTTGTTGACTATGACTCACTAATGAATCAGCTTTGCGTCACCGTTGTGACTCGATGGGTTACTTCTGGGTTATCAAAAATAACAATTGGCGTGACTTAATAAATACCAGTTATGTGACTTACTGCAAACGTATGTAATCACACATTGTATGCCCGTTGCTTATATAGGCCCCTATAATCAGTTATAAACAATTGTAAGTTATTTATTCAGACGAATGAAATTGTGCTCGATAAGTATTCGTTAAACATGTGTATGTTATGCGATTCTTAAGTAGTTCTCGTTCGTTTTAGTTTATAAGATTATCTGTAAAGACAGATATTTGCAAAAATTGAATTAAAGTTAGATACTTTGTCGTCTGCAATCGTTTATACCATGTTCGTTTTTATTTCTTCTGCCTAAAATACAATGAAATAGCTAGATATTATTATTGTAAATGTTACACGAAAACCCAATTGTTGTTGAAATGTCATATTCTGTTGTAAAAATTAGCATACTTTTTACTAAACCTTAAGAGTTAATTTCGTCCAGATATCATCTGGTCTGAAAGCAATAGTTCAAGTTATATCCAAACAGAAAGAAAACGGTAGGCCTATCCTTTCCAATTTTTTTTTCATGACGATGACATGTTTATTCTAGCGACCACGGCACATTTCTCACGCTAAATGAAACATGTCTGTGATCTTTCTATTGGCAGACGACATCGTTACTTCCGCCTGTTTGCGCATGTCGAATTATTCTAAAAATAAACACTGGGGAACCCCCAATTATCACATTAACCGCTACTCACTGCCGTATGTCGTTCATTATTCCCGCATTGCTTTATGATAGCCCCTTCAAAAACTTTCTATTGTGTTTAAAATCTTGGGTCGCCTTTCTCGCGCGCGCATGAATGACCCAAAATAGCGGGATGTCACCCTTTAATTGAAGGGTCACCGTTAATAGCGAAATCTGTATTGTCGTAAAATGGTAGTACTTTGTCGCCGAGCTGTAATTGGTCAGATTAAATATTTCACTCGTTTCTTCGGAAAGGTAAGAAAGGCGGACTCCTATCTAATTAGAGACTCTTCAAGACCAGCTTTTCAGCCAAGCGAGAGGAAGCGTTTCTGCGACATTGATTGTCTGAGAAAGCAATCGTCCAGGTGATAACGATGCGGTAAGTCAGCTGCCCAAGAACCGATGACGTCACAGAATTATTCGTTTTGCCATCTGTTTATGTCAAACGAATTATTAGAATTTTTTTATTTGTTTCCAACTTTGTATAATTTATCAGATTTTAAAGTTATCAATGACATATGGAAGGTTTTTCGCACAATGTTGTGTTATTGTTTATTATTTTCTTAATAGCATCAAAGTAACGAGTGAATATCAAAACTCATGCACAACTTAAATTATTTGTTTGTCATAATAAAAAGTTCAAAATGTTTAATATTCTATCATTTTATAAAAGACAGTATTAACGAACTTGCTGTCTCAAAACTCCAGTATACAACAAAAAGCAAAGAGTGAAACAAAATGTTTCTTCTTTTTAATATTTTACAGTCAGTTTATTGTTAGTATTCTCATAAGTATGTACGGACGCCAACTCTTAGCGGATTTATGTTTAGAATTAGAATAAAGAATTTCAAACATGAAGAAAGCAGTTATAACTAAGGAATTCGTTTTGTGGTTAGAAAATCATCTTAATTATCATCTACACTATCCACGAAAATAATCTCCTTTCAAAACTATATTATAAAGGTTAGATTTTTTTCTTACAAAATACAAGAAACACTGGTGTTAGTTGCATGGTAAAATCATGAATGCTTGGACATCGTGCTACATAAAAAGCAAAGAAAATAATTTGAACTAAGACATGTTAATACATTTGATAAAGGAACACAACTGCAAGTAATTTCAAAATGAAGTTCTTCTCATTATTCAAATAGCACTGTAAAAGTTTACCTAATAAATGTGATATTATGTGCCAGTTGGAAAACTCGACCCTTCGTCATTAAGGCAAGAGACTTTAAGGTCCGAACCGTTTGTCCCCCCCCCCCCCCTCCCCCCCCCCCAAACTTAATGGCATCCTTGTGCTTTATTGCCCTGATGACCAAGAAACTTTTTGACAGTTTTATACAAACATTGTTCCAGTTGCAATTTATAACAAAATAGCATGCAGTACATGATGCCAAAAGTGTATCGTTGCAATGCCATACAAGAGGTTCCGGTTTAAATAATATGACAAACAAGCCTCGTTTTGGCCTTTGTTGTGTTGTTTTCTTCTTTTTTTTACTGGCTATCACATTTACAGATCCAAATTGTATCTATAAATAAGGCATTATCATTATTATTTTAAACCACCTTATGGCCAAAGTTAATTGAAGATAAAGTGGAATTTTTACTTTTCGTTTAGTTTAGCAAGTCCGTAAGAACGTGGATTAAATATTTGCTGCATTTACGTAATACGCATGTTTGTACAATGTTATTGTTAACTAGTGTATATACATTGTCTTACAACGATATCTTTAATGTCAGGGTTACCTATAAACAAAATCACATACAATTCAATGAATCAAGTTAAAGTATATTTAAATTAAATATGAATAAATAAAAACAAAACATGAGTAATAATAATAATAATAATAATAATAATAATAATAATTATTATTATTATTATTATTATTATTATTACAGGGCTTTTTCAGGGGTTGTGGGGAAAAAGGCCCTAGCCCAAACTGGGAATTTATGACGCGGTAAATAGTCAAATTTGGGGGAAAAAAGTATCGACAAATCAAACCAATTGAGACATTTCAACATTTATTTTTCTGCATTAAAGCTTAATCTGCCTTGCTTTTGTGTCCCTGAAAGAGTTACAGAGCTCTTCCAGAGTTTGTTCAGAAAGCTCTGCAGGGCCTTCAATACAGATTCTCATTAAATTAGAGAGTTTTTCCTGGCCAAGGGAGATTCAGACGGATTCCTAACTTTCTCTGAAATATTAATTGTACTGTACATTTTACTTGCTACTATCAATGCATAGTAAAATGTTATATTTTTACTCTCTGTCAGAATTGATCACTGATCAAAAGTAAACAAACAATTCGCTTAATTGGAAAAGTCTCTTGATTTCATGGTTTCTTGGTTATTTATTTTTTATAGGTAAAAGGCATGATGGTTCAATTGGGAATTAATTTATGAGATTGGGAATTTTTTTTCTTGAAATTGGGAAAAATGGTCGCTATTTGGCATTGGGAATGGGGCCGAATATCGGCCCCGTGAGACAGGCTAAAAAAGCCTTGTTAATTATTATTATTATTATTGTTGTTGTTGTTGTTGTTATTATCAGCGACAACAATAACAACATGTACAACGACACGTTTGAGCTCTTTGTGTAGCATATATTTCATAAATCATTCATTTACCATTGTTATCATTAGTTACCATATACCGCTAACGTTAAATCTCGCAAAGGTTATGTAAGTTCAATATGAAATGGTCCTAAAATGATTTTTTAACTGAGCAAATATTGATATAATACCAAATTGCCACGGATACAGCAGATTTTTTATTGCCCATGTATCCCAAATTATGGAAATTGCATGTTACATAACAGAATGTCAATTCGCCGCTTTCTATTCCGATCAACGAATCCCCACGACAATGCAAGTTATGATGAATTTACTAAATTTAGCCTGATCCGGACTTTATGTAGAAAAAAAGCAAATTCGTCTGGGCTAAATATTGATTAGGGCAATAAATTTTATTTTTGTAATTTGAGCCATTTTATGCAATTGTTAATATTTGCAGGAAGAATAGAATGGAATTCAATTTTAAGTAACATTATTGACGGTTTATATATTTTATGTCATTATTTGGCTCATGGTGATGCATGGTTCTATTGTATTTAAAGTAAACGAGCATTTAATGAAATAATGATGAGTTATTTTCAGTTTAATGTGTCAAGTGATGATACATTTGCCAAACCTGATGCAGGAAGGTTTTCAAATAAGACTAAAACACGATTAGTGTTTTTACATGATTAAATGGTCCGCTTATAAACTTAATAATACAATCTGAAGTCGCAAAGGGAAACGGTGCAATGAATTTAATTGTCTTTTAACGTGTTCTGCTGAAGTGCAACAATAAAATAATTGTTAATACACAAACTTGCATTAGCTATTAGTTATTGTGTAAACAATTGATAGTTTAGTTAAGTGTTACATTTATGTGTATATACTTATTAAACGTTCCGACTTAAAAATAATTAATAATAATTTATATCAAATGTAAATAAGACAAATTATGTTCATATTAAATCCACATTAACGCGATAAGGACAATGTTAGCCATGTACACGATGACAAAAGAAAGTAATTTTTATTTTAAATAATGCGTTTCTTGAACCAGTCATTTTTTTTCTGGCTTAAACACATATGACTTGTATGCAAGCACACGCAGTTTGATGATGTACAAATAGTGGTGTAGTTTAAAGTCATTTTCGGCCAAAATGATAGTTCGTTAGCGTTTGATTCTTATGGTCACAAATATATCACATTAATTTGATCGATGACATATACACGTGTGATCAATTTATATGTAGTAATACGTGTAATACGTGTAAATATGGTTTATTGTTGTGAAACATTTTCGTTTCTAACAAAGACAATGTAAACTAGAACACTTGTGTTCAGCACGCTTGGAAATAAGTTCACAATTTCCTGCTTTGTAAGCAATTGTGGCTCACTAGTCTTTTATAAGCTTTTTCAGTCATTAAACTGGATAATAACAATGTTATAAATGTACCATCAATAAAAACCACAACATACATCTGTAGCAGTTACTGCCATGGTACGCTATGAAGAAATGTCATTCAATTTTAAAAATTATTAATTGATTTGAACCATCGAGCTTTGCTGTTTTCAAGTTTGATTAATTAAAGAAATTATTTATATAACGTCACTTCTTATTGAAGTTTGTTTCTAACGTAAATTAAATTAAGTTTGAAAATAGAATGTGAATCGTACTATATTTTATCAGTAATACCTATGATTATAGGAACTTTCCTTATCTAAAATAACACAGAAAAAGATAATAAAAATAAAAAGAAAATTACATTTTCATGGAAAATGTCGAGTCCTTTCTTAAGAAAAAGTGTAATCAAATAAACAATTAATTGAATCAGTTTGAAATTAAATGTCTCGGAAATACCAACAGAACAACCATTAAAGCTGATTTAAGTTTTCCGCAGTGTCTCCATTCAAATAAACCCCGCCCACTTTCCCATTCGACCAATCAGGTCTCATTCTAACGGAAGCTGACTGCTTCAGAAACCCGTGAGCTTTTCCAGACCAAATAAAGCTGATGTAACGCCTGAATGGAACTTCCTTCAAGAAATCAATGGATGCAGAAGGTAGAGTAATGGATGGCATAGAAAATAGAAAAATGCTGTAACTCTGACAAGTGCGCGTGTTTCCATCCACCCAACAGCATTTGTGCGAAATAAGGTTGACATCTTGTTCGATGGTTAAAGTTATCATAATGGAATCGTGTACAAGGCAGCATCACAGTTGATCCTGGATATTGTACATATCAGATATGTAAGTATAAGTATTAATATTTATATTTGTAGATCAAGTGTGCAGATAATTAGGGCTGCCGAAGCCAAACCATCGCTTCTTGGAACTCAGAATAACACAATTATTGTAGTTTCGAAACCTGGTCGGTCTTCTAGTTGACATGCGGGTGCGTTGGTGGAAGAAACCAAATGTTGTCATGGGACTTTTTTCGTCAGTAATGGAAATTGCTTTAATGAATTAAATGATAATGATATGTCGTTCTAAAATGTATGTACTTTGAGGGAATAGTTGTGGCTCGAAACTAGCATGAAACGACTGTTGAAATGGAACAATTTCTGCATTATAAGTTTCTTTCAAACAAAATGGAAAATATAGATATTAAGTTCAAATATTAGGTACTTGACTTAATTTGCAGTTCTACCTGCTGATCTGGAATAGTATATCAATGTCACTTTCATATTCCGATAAAAAATCCAACCAAAACAACACCCATATTTCTCACGAGCGAGAGACTGATTGAAACAAATAATTGGTATGAAACTAAACGTTTTCTGATGACTATCATTTGGGAAACCGTTTAGATTGCATGCTTTTTCAATTATACCAGAGAACAACCAAATGTTTTCAATCCATGTTGTATAACGACGAATACAATGCTTTTTACATTCAAACTCTAACTCTTCGGTACCTTACCCTTTAACAGTTTTACTCATAATCAATCACACATGATAAAACATTCACACAGCTTTGTTGATTTTATTTGAAAGAGATTTCAATGATTTTTTTTGAAACTTTGCATTATTTTTTAATACAAATACATGTATGTTCAGCGTTAATTTGAGGTCCCAAGCTAAACCAGTCTACATATAAATGTTGTCGTACAGATTCTAACGTAGAGAAGAGTGTTCATGGAGCATGTTTAAAGTACGTGTATGAACAAAGAGCCAGTATGTCAGTGAATCGCCGACATATTGGTGTACGCTTAGATTGTTTAATATTTTATTTTATAAGTAGTTTATATTGAAGTTAAGATTTTAACAGACATCACTTTTAACACTAATATAGGATTTTATACACATACTTTTTCTGTATGACATTGATTTTTCAAACGTCTTCCAAGAACGACTTTGATATGAACGGGTTTATTTTTGATCCTGTTTTGGATCTTCTGCGTAACCCGTTCTGAAGTCTTGCATTCTCGATAATCCGCGATCTTAAATAAACGGTCAATGAAACAACAACAAACAAACAACAAACAAACAAACAAACAACACTGTTTAGTGGTTTTTATAACAATTCTCCCACACAGTCTAAGTGATTCTTAGCTTTTACCTAATACAAAAAATGTTGAAGTTCCATACTGTCGCTCTTCATTAAAAGGTTCCGCGATAAAAATCGATCTGTAAAACATATTAATGTTATAATTCATATTAATCCAGTTCCTACCTGAATAAAAATCTTCCATCTTTTCGCTGTTTTATTTAATATTGTAAATCATACATCATAAATTCACAGTTGAATAAATAAGTAATATGTAATAAATATTGTGAGGGTACTAGCTTGAATTTCTGGCAACAACGAAAGTTATTATTGCGTGTCATAAATATTTTCAACACATGCAACCATGTCCTTTGAATGAACGGACTGTCCTATCGTACATAATCATACATGCAAAAAGAACTATAAATATTTGGGATAATACTTACAAATAAATTTTTGACGATTTCTCCTGCTTATGTAAATCAAGTTTAAATTTAAATTATTGCCTTCTCTGTGTTATGTCTGCGAGGTTTTATTACGTAAAAATAAAAGACTCGGATGTAGAAAAGGCTCGCATCTGTCAAAAGTTTCTTCAGTGTTATATGTTACAACTCGTTCTGTGACAAGTATTTATTTTGATGCAAACTAGAGTAAGCCTTATTACGTTTTTTGATGTAATTACCAGTATTATTATGCAGTTCCACTGTGTAATCGTTTCTAAAATTTGTAGATCTGTCGACCAGATCGCTGGACAGTATCCACCAAATGCACAACATCAATTATGCGAACATAGCACCATATCCACTTGGCATTACAGGCACAGGAGTTAGATATCGTTAAAATATGATTAAGAGACAAAACTTTGTTTTATTAATTTTTGTCTTTCTGAAGAAGAGACAATTATACTTGATTGTAAACACAAAAATCCCGAATCTGTTACTTGCTCAATTGTATCAGAAACGGGTAGCTTCTCCGTGTATAAGGAATATGTTTTTATTTCAACCTTTGCCTACACCTGAAATCAAAGTTCATAACAGTTAGACTACAAAAATGGACAAGAAAATAACCTCGAAAAAAAAACAATATTTTCGGAAGAGAGAAAATATACAAAATTTCAGACTAAAACAGAACAAACATCGAAGTTGAAGTTCCGAGAAACCCTACGTTCAGATTGTTTGAGCATAGACGGACATAAAATCCACCTACATAGTTATATATATGTACATATATATTATATTGGCAGGAGATAAGCACGTTTATTTCACTTAGACGCGTTGTAAAAGTAATAAAAAAGATATGCAGACAATTATGCGCTAATGATCATAAAAATGTAATAAAAGAGAATTACTCCTTATAATTTTCGTTTTACTACTGCATGCGATTGTGTTTTAAGTTTCTGTAAAAAGATCCCTTGCTACGTACATTCATTATTTACATAACAGCTAACCTGCATTGGGGGTACTCTAAAGTAAGGTATTTTTGCCGTAAAAAAGAACCATAAGTCTAGCAAGCTGATACTTTAGAAGTGTATATAGTAAACATTATAAATAAAAGTTTAAGTCTCATTAGACACAATGAAAGAAGTTTCTTTTTGCTCAGCAGGCTGGCTTGTTTATCTTATATCGCACGAATCGCACGAATGTTGATGTTAGTCAGATAATAATGGTTAAGGTAGACATACCTTAAATCGACATATACTCAGTTAGTTTGTGTTTAATAATGGAAAATTAATAAAAAGACGAAAAAGCCAGATATCTAATGTCGTTTTGTCAACTAAACCGGATACTTCGCCAACATTATTCGCCTTTATTATTAGAAATCGCCGTTTAAAGCATTTGGTTATGCATGTATATGTCATTAAACGAATGATGAAATATATACTTTATTTCATTTTTTTTTCTAATAAGTTTGTTCATATTTGAAATATGTACTTTACTTATAATGAATCATGTTCGTGAAATATGCGCATTACTTTGAATACGAAAATAATTAATTCCAGGACATTTGGCGGGTTGTCACATGTCTCACCAAGTAATATGTGCCCTCTAGACTTGACTTTTTGCCTTTGGTCGACTTTTTCCTAAAATGTATTTAAAATTAATGTAGGTTACAATTAAGATATCATTGCAAGATTGGATGAACAGGATCAAATCTCGGTGTATCTGTTACCGACAGCAGAAGAAATGACAAATATTCTATCTTCTTTTACAAGCATGTTATTAGATTTCATTTAAAATAAACATGAAATAAATAAAATCTACTTGTTGTATCCAGAAATGTTAAAATAGTACAAATGTCGACAGAAGACAAGACACTTATCCATTAATCTAATATGTAATTAATGAACTAATTTAATCGGACGCAGAAATAACGAAATAATTACAAACCCAGTAATTCATCCCGGAACAAGTTCATTCGGCCGTCCCCAGAGGGTCACTATGGTAGCCGTAACTTTTGTCAAAGGACACGCCCCTTCTCACGTGACTGTGTCAATTATCTAGAGAAACTGTGAGCTGGTCTGGACCACGGACGCCCATAGTTCAACCCCTCTGAAATTGATAATTTGGGAGTATGGCCCTTTGTTGCAGTAAATTAATGATGATAGGTAGTATTTTCAACAAATGGAAGCGAGGTTGACATAGGAAGGGTTTGGGTCAACATCAAATGTATCTCCTTCGTAAATAGGTGATTTTCTACTAAAACATTCTTGGGTGTATTGAAATGCTGCACATTGTCAGAAACGTTAACATTTTAATATTCTACAAGAAACCGGGTGCAAAGACATAAAAAATGATTTTCAACTACTGCCATCATTGTATTGTCGCCCTCTCTTTATGCAAGGCCTGTTGATCGAAATGTTTAACAAAACATACTAAATTCACTATAAAAGCGCAGGGAAAATTTGTTATAATAGTTTTGTTCTGCTTGGGTTTTGTTAAAATAGTACCATTATGGCAAATGAAATGTGAAAAAAAAAAAAAGATTTAAAATGCAAATCTTATCACATGCTTAATAAAGGACCCAACTCATTTAGCAGAAACTTCTACTGATTTGCAATATAAACATATTTTATAGTTTGATATTTTTTTACTGCTCCTTAAACCATTGCATGATAAAAGGGACCAACCGCCAGCACTTGGGCTATGGGCAAAACATTAAGTTTATTCTTAAAAACATCGAATATATTGAAACTGGTACATCCATCATGATGACAGTTGAGTATGTAAATTATTAAGATCAGCTATGAAGATGGGCATGCTTTTTTATCAGCCCGTGGCCAAAACAAATTACAATAAGAAGTCAAAGTAAAGCGTGTGATCATTAAATAGTATTGATTCAAAACGTGTATGTTGAAAAGACACGTAAATTATATACCATATTGATATAAAGATAAAACTTTCAATCATTTGTTGTATGCTTTTGTTAAATTGTAATTACCGTATACACCAAACCCTACTTACTTTTCGGGAGCTCTCAACACTTGATATTCATCGCCATGTGACATTTTAAACAGTTTCACAAACCTTTTAAATTCCTCTTCTGCGGTTAATATTCTTAACGCGACATCAATTGACTAGCGAAAAGTTTTTCGCACGTGGAATCGCACGTGTCAACGTCGTCAAATCCTCTTGCGACAGATAATTCAGTGATCTCTATCGGCTTCCAGGATTCCAGTACGAACCATGCCGCCTTTTCTAAACCTCTTCAAGGTATTAAGCGACAAATAAAGAAATATAATCTTTCCAATAGTCTGCGGGAGCTCGGATATTTCTACGGGAAACTGATTAAAATATTTTGAAAAGATTTATTTTCCTACAAGAGATATAATTCGACGCCTCTTACATGCGACATCTGCCGAGGACGGCGTGAGTCGGGCGTGTCGCCAGCACGCTAGGCCGTCGGGAATATGGCGGAGTCTCCGACTGCCGACAGTAGATGTGTGTGATGGATTGATGGTTGATGTTGACTGACAGCAGGCAGAACTCTAACTTATTCCTTCCCATTTGTTATTGGGAAATACACATTCTGGATAAGGAGGGGCGCTTTATTTCTGGTTTTAGATTTCAGTCTTAAGTAGACACATATTAAAAGGACGGAATGAAAGACTCTATATCATTGTTTTCATAAAAAAATATCTCATATCACGATTGCTATTGCGGTTGTGTAAGCCGACCATCATTTGCAGCAAAACGTGAATTGGTAATTAAAATGCGCGGGAAGACAGAGAGCAGATTATTAAGAACGCCGTCCTAAATAGTATGACAACACCTTTTTTATTGTTTAATTTATAGTCTACTTGATGTTGAAGATAAAATAGGGTATAGCAGAATACTGTAAAATAATAACATTTATACTCTTAGCAGTATATTTTTCGCCAGAATACGTCCTTGTTGTGTACGTAGAAACACAACAGTATATTCTATTTAATTAACCCGTTACTATAAAAAAGATGGTATTATTATAGTTCCGGTTGACAGTCTCATCTATTCTCTTTTAAAATTCTTTCTGGGATCAAAATGCAGAGGAATCAAAAGATTTTCTCCAACGGTAGTGGGTGAGGGCTTTGTACATCTGTCGTCCTGGGGCCCTCAATGAAGAGAAACGAGGGGGCGAGAGCCAAAACAAGCCAATTGGGTTAGTATTTACATGATCAGGTTAGCGCCGAGATGATGCGATTAGAGGGCCAAGTGCTGCGACACACCATAAAATAGGAAGAATCATCCGCAATTGACAAATTATTCAGAAATTGAATTAGTTTAATGCTCAAAGTTATTCTTTTGGGAACTGGTCCTTGGAATTTACACGTTATGTTGGTTTGGGTTAAAGAGCAAGAAGCGAAAAAGACGTGTTACGTTTATGTGTGAAAATGGGAATCTTATTTATGTTATATGCCCTAGTTCCTCTTGTCCCCCAACAGAAGTCGGGGGCGCCTTTTTAACAAACAGAATGTAAATAGTTCCTTAAATAAGGTACTTACATGATATAGCCAAGTGAACAGTCATCATTAATCTTAGATATTTTACGTTCGATCTTGCTTTTTATACCGGAGTGAAAGAATTAACGTCCGATTGGTTGCATTTATTTATTGTGTACTTATGATGGTTAAACAGCTTGGCCACAGAGTTGTGTAGGAACATGGCACATAAAACCACACGATCAGCACTCCATATACATCATAACTGCTTCACCATCTAGCCAATAAGAGTATTGTTTTTGACTGATTTATATCATGACGTATATAACCGCTTGCGCAAGGTGGCTTCAAAAGTTGAATAAAGTATCGACGCTTTTGATCCCACAATCAAAACACCCAATCCCAACACCCAATCCCAACACTCAATTTAAAGACCCGCACCAAACACCCAATCCAAACCTCCAGTCTAAACATCCAATCCAAACACCCAATCCCAATACCCAATATAAACACCCAATCCAAACGCCCAATCCAAACACCCAATCCCAAAACCCAATCTAAACACCCAATCCAAACAACCACTCTAAAGTTAAACACACAATCTAAACACTCAATCTACACACCAAATCTAAATACCCAATCCAAACACCCAATTTACACACACAATCTAAACACCAAAATCCAAACGCCAAATCTAAACACAATCCAAACACCCAATCCTACACTCAATCTAAACACCCAATACCAACACAATCTTTTAGAGGACAGCGACGTCACCTTTAATTAAACTACTGATCCGATGATGATTCCATAAGTTATTGTGAGATTCGCTTGACCAAGCCGCTTTAAAATAATTCGAATGTACGCAAGGTACCTCTTTTATGACAATGGGTTCAACAGATAATCTTATAAGATTTATTAATTTTATTAAAACATTTTGAATAATTATTGGCTTGAAAAGGCGATACGCGTTCAATTGAAACAGAAACTATTGACATTAATACTTTATAAGTAAGTAAGATAAAATAGTGTATACTTTATAATATTATAATAAACAAAATAAACATAACCGCATGTTCAAAAATATATATAAAACAAGCACCCCTCCCATTTACTTTGCTTTTGTAAACTTTGTTATAAATCAATTGTCTAGAGTATACCACGCATTTTCTGTTAATTTGTTTTCTCGTTATCTTGTCTGTTTATGTATTCTCTGACAGTGAATACTGATGTTGTTTTTGCATTTGTTTAAAATCACTTACAACAATTCGTCCATACTGTTTTCATAATAGCATGAGGTTTTATTGTATTAAGAACAGATTGTCTTGTCGGGATGTGTAAAATTCAAATAATATATAAAATATGACGTCAGAACGGCCGAACCAGTAACTTTCAAGAGCCAGTTAAAGCGACCCTAGTGTATTTTACTAAAAATAATTCAATGAAGTATTATTCGGATTATGAAATGTAAGAATATTACCTAGGAACGTAATGTTATTGTGTTTTTTTTTTAATTTAAAAACATTGTCCCTTGAACTAACTTATCAGAAAAAACAACAACAAGAAAACACACAAAAAACACAACGTTCTTTATATTCTAGTCACAAATTCACGCCATAAGTCCCAGGTGGGCACGGACGATAATGGACGATGTTACACGCGCTTTTATCCGTGACTTATTAACTAAATGAGGACATGTACAGTAAGGATTGGTTATGTTCAAGTACAGGAAATATTGGTATAGGAACGGTACAGTAAGGATTGGTAATATAGAGGTAACGGAAACGTCGCGTTTAGGAACAGTACAGTAAGGATTGGTAATGTAGAGGTAACGGAAACGGAAACGTCGCGTTTAGGAACAGTACAGTAAGGATTGGTAATATAGAGGTAACGGAAACGTCGCGTTTAGGAACGGTACAGTAAGGATTGGTAATGTAGAGGTAACGGAAACGTCGCGTTTAGGAACAGTACAGTAAGGATTGGAAATGTAGAGGTAACGGAAACGTCGCGTTTAGGAACAGTACAGTAAGGATTGGTAATGTAGAGGTAACGGAAACGTCGCGTTTAGGAACGGTACAGTAAGGATTGGTAATGTAGAGGTAACGGAAACGTCGCGTTTAGGAACGGTACAGTAAGGATTGGAAATGTAGAGGTAACGGAAACGTCGCGTTTAGGAACAGTACAGTAAGGATTGGAAATGTAGAGGTAACGGAAACGTCGCGTTTAGGAACGGTACAGTAAGGATTGGAAATGTAGAGGTAACGGAAACGTCGCGTTTAGGAACAGTACAGTAAGGATTGGTAATATAGAGGTAACGGAAACGTCGCGTTTAGGAACGGCACAGTAAAGATTGGTAATGTAGAGGTAACGGAAACGTCGTGTTTAGAAACAGTACAGTAAGGATTGGTAATGTAGAGGTAACGGAAACGTCGCGTTTAGGAACAGTACAGTAAGGATTGGTAATATAGAGGTAACGGAAATGTCGTGTTTAGAAACGGTACAATAAGGATTGGTAATATAGAGGTAACGGAAACGTCGCGTTTAGAAGCGGTACAGTAAGGATTGGTAATGTAGAGGTAACGGAAATGTCGTCTTTAGGAACGGTAAGGATCGTTAAGGGTGAGGTAAAGGAAATGTCACGCTTAACAACGGTCCAGTAAGGATTGGTAAGGCTTGTGTAAAGGAAAGGTCACGTTAAAGAACAGGTTCGAACGGTCCATCACAGACTTTTAAGAATTTTCACGGAACGGCAAGAAGCACTGGATAGAAAATGATTGGGCTTTGGTTTGATATGAATAAGAACGTGATACAGAACTTGATTCTAACAAAAACGTGATTTTACGTGTGGCAAACGAATACGCGCGGAATAGTTTGTTATTTGTTGATGAAATAGCATAATCAAGTGAAGGTGTAATTTATATAATCCGCAACTAATTCTATCAGACTGGTCAGAGCTACATCCTCAATATGTCATTTGGACAGTTTAACCTTTGTTTTTCTAGAAGGAGCTACCGTTCTGTAAGGCATGTCTTTGATCGCATCGATCATGCGGAAAATTCCGTGCTTTGCTGCTAAAACACGTGAATTTACTTTTTTTGCTCGAATTTCCCACAAATGCACTAAACGAATTTCAAAATGCACTTAATTTGCAATGTCTTTATCTAAAAATATCACTAATAATATCCCCCTGTTCATCTCCTTACATTATTGACCGTATGCATGTTGCAGGACTAGATGTGAGAATAATATCGCGTCAGACGTTTAAACAAATACAGAACAGAAGAGTACAGTATAACGCAAAACGTGAATATGCCGTAGCAATATGTGAAATTATCACAATGCGTTATAAACAGCCCTCAAACGCAGTATTCCCGTTTGAACTTCATTATCGTCCATTTTATGACATTTTTGTCATAGTAGTCAACTGTAAAGATTAATTTCACACTCAAACGTATTAAGAAGTAAAAATAACATTGGAATCTATACCATCGTAGAATAATTATTAAGAATAATTATTAATAAGAATATATGACAAAGTCCTATGAGTATTGCAACATATACCAAACTCCGAAAAGGCACAGAACAAAGGTATTTCACATGCAAGCCAAGCGAAAAGTAAGAACAAATTTGTGATGAGTCATTTAAGGAAAAGAGCAAACCCGACAGTTACCGCCTTGGAACGGTCAGTCGGCAATATGAACCGACTGGGGTGCTTAAACCGGTTTTACAGAGCTCTAACCTCGCACTTCCTGACGAGTTTCTCAAATGCAAGCAACGAAAAGAAAAAACGATCTATTCGAAAACAAAATGTTCATGCGCGGATATTTTCTATACGTTATGACGAAAGTAGTGACGTCATCAAAACATAATGTCCAAATAGTGTTCAGAAAAGGAATATGGTATTATTTCGATTTGGAAAACAACACAAAAATGGTTGACCACAAAAATGATGTTTCTAAATGGCTATTCCTCCAGAGTTACATTCTAGAGCCGACAGACACTCGATCTGGGACAAATTGGCATCAACGACCGATTGCTAGCCTACTATTGAAATTGACTCCGGATCCGGTAATGAAATTTTGTCTTCATTAAAGAGAGCGTCAATCATTGATCATGTTTACTGGGCGGGCGCGGGGCTAAACTCTCCTGTGGGATACTTCAAAACACGGAGCAGTGTAAACGTGCAATACCAATTGATCAGGCGATTTTCTTTGATACAAGAAGAATCTTCTTCGGGAGCCATCTAATTGCTCGAGCAAAACTATATCTTGCCATGGATATCTGGGCCATGTATGTCAGTAAATCACCAAAACATAGGACGGTTTATAAATGGAGGTGTGTGAAGTTAATTTTGTATACATTTGAAATTGTCTTGTTTCAATCATATATACACAAGAATGTGCGTTTTGTGTAGTCTTTTTATTCTTGTATCTTTTAAAGTGACTTTGCGACTGGCTGTCAAGAAAGCATTTCTGATTTTTTTCAAGAAGGCAAAACACTGATGAACCGCCATAGATAATGAAATAATACATTACCGTTTATTAATGGATTATATGTAAACATGTTGTCCTACAAAGAATTGTGTTAACGTTGCGATAATCAAAAGCATTTTGGCGAGTTTGGGCTATTTTTACTCTATTTTTTTTTGAGGCCAACAACCATGTCTATATCCGAACTGCGCATTCGGTTAAATACGTCACATGTATACATCAATTATAAATAATACGCTAATTGGCTCGATAGTGACGCATTTGATACACTCGAAACACCTCGCCCTGCGAACTTTCTAAGGAGAACTTTCTCAGGGCAAGGAGTGCTGAGTGGCATTTGTTACAAAACAACAACATATTATAAGTGCGCATCGTGTTGTTCTATGTGTCGTGGTACTAGCGAAACTGACACAAGTCGCTTTTATGTATATGGCCGACCACTACCCCGAAAATGTATTAAGAATAGTCTAACCATGTAATAATGTAAACATATTAGGAGACGACTAGAGTAGATACTTACGGAGTCAGATTAACCGGCCAGTCTCGAACAGTTAAGATGGATCTTAAAAATGGATTTAGATGGGTACTGGATCAAGAAAAGAATGGCTGAGCCTCTTTAACCAAGTTTACAGCGAGTGTAGATTACTATGGCCTTGTGCAGGTTATGTTACACTGACCACGTTTTACTTGGAGACTATGGATTACTGTGTTCTTGTGCGATCGATCGACTCATATTCTTTCAACTTAACGTAGTTTTTAAGTAAAGTGGAAACAACTCTTTAACAAAGATCTGCGACTTTTGGATTGACAAAAGCTCCCGGGAATAAATGTGTATTTATGAAAAGTAAACGTCTACCCGGTGGCAGAGTGCTTAGAGTTGTTCGAGTCCAATGTGTATTTTGCTTTTTATGTCTTCAATTTGGTTCTTCTTTAGATAAAGAGAAAAGAGATTCTGTTTTCAGTTTGTGGAAATTGGAAAGGGAACAAAAAGTCAATCCATCGGGCATGCGGTTCAAACTAAACTTTGCACTTGACAGACAATTGTTCACGTATGTTACAAAGGCAGATTTCGGTCAAACGGAGACAAAAACAAAACTAAGCATTTTCATATTTGGTACATACAGACAGGATACAAGCGATAAACATATTAAATTCGTGTGCATGGTTTGCCAAGAAAGTGTTAAATATGTGTTATATTTTAACTACTGCGCTTTACGTTTTATAACAAAACAGAACATACATTTATTCAAACTTGTACAAAGTACATCATCTTAATCAAATGAAAAAACATACAAAACACAACACATTTTATTTAGACTTGTAAAAACACAAATTGTTTAATAACAAACTTCAATAAATATATTATTTAGTCACGTGGTATACATACATGTGTCTACTAACATAGCTTTTTGGAGAGTTTTAGTTATTTTGAAATTGTTTACTTAAGTTAAGAACATGTACTTACTTAAAATATTAAAGTAGTTATTTCTAATCTTTAGAGCTTTTTTGGACAAACTACGCTATGTTCATAAAAATTCTTTTTAGATGTAGCCATCAAAAAGTTAAAACAAAATGCAAATAGTTTTAATGTAAACTAGAAACAGTTTGCGGCGTGTAAAGCACTTGCATTGTCTACCGTCAGTTTAAATCACATGTCTGCAATATACATAATCTGCCTTGAGAAACTACACATACCGCAGCATGGGCAATATTGTCCCGGGCTTACTGGGTTAATGGCACGAAGGCATGTTCTTGATTGCTCTTAAACTAGCGGATTATTAGAAAATTATGACGTGTATAGTTCACAGGAGACACCGCCTGTAATAGAATTTGTCAGATCATTCATTTATTAAGGAAAGAAATGACACGGCTAATGACGTTATTTCAAACTATATCGCCAAAAATCGCTTCTTTTCGCCACTAATTGCCGCCACTTCTCGAATGCTTAATTATTCCGAATTTATGGTAGACGACACCAAGCGCGCGCTCTGGACGCACTTGGAGGACATCATCATCAATTAGAGCAAGTCTCAAAGGCCCGGATGTGGCGTTAAAAGAATATCATAAAATGTCGTCTGCAATTTTGGAACCATCAGTTTTCGGCGCGGAATGACTCCCGTATATATGTTACTAGAAAGACGCCATAACCAACGGTTCCAAAAGGTCTACGGCCATATTTTCCAGGAGGTATCGAAAGTAATGTCTGCTGAGTGACTAAGTTGTAAAATTCTCTCTTTTTACAAAAAATACCACAGGGATCATACAAGAACTTTTCTCGAATTTAAACAAGTGTGAAAATAATAAATAGTTATAAATTTGTTTTACTTTAAACCAGAAGGTTCAAGACAGCCGAAATTATCCGTCTGTTGCTGTGGTATCAAGGTGACATACTTCATGGTATATCGCAATAGTTGTTTTGTACAAATGAGTAGCAAACGTAGATGTTTTGTACTTATCTTCTAAGAGATATCATACGAATTGGGAATAATATTTTCAGTCCAAACCTTGCTCGGTAACAGTTATTTTCAGTCAACCATCACTCATTAGTTAAATTAAAGCAAACAGTGGTTCTTATACGTAATGTTTAAATAACAGTGTCTTTAACCCGTTTATTCATAGTTCATCAATAAATTTTGAAAATTCACCTGACTTTGTTGTTTTTCTTAAAAGGAGATAAAATTACTTTGATTAATATATGTTTATCTTGTAATAATAGATTTGAGGCTGAAACCAGTCTACACATAAACCCTTAGTCGTGCAGATTCCGCTTATGATTGTGAATGGATTATACAGGCGTAAAATGGCGTATACATGCATGTAATGGTGAGGGTTTCAAAACAGAGAGTAGTGATTAATTATGCTAATCGAAGGTATCATATTATATTACAACTGATTCTGCATATATCATATCAAGACTCAATTGAAAAATGTCTTAAGAAATAGAAACGTATAAATTAAACATATATTTTATGTTGTGTCGATTCCGCCCCTCCTCCTCGCCCCTTTGAATAAAGACTAAATTATTAAATTGATTTTTATAAGGCCTTAAACATATAAAAACAAAACAAAATCTGTTCCTGTTTCAGAAAAGACGTGATCCAAGGCACAGGTCTGTATCTCAAGGGAGCCAGTTGACCTGACCGCCCTGCGCTGGGCTCAAACACTCCACTGTAGCCAGACTTGGGGGCCTACTTCCGGTCGGCGCAATGTATACGGACCATAGTCTGGCCACGATCGCGTTTACAAGCGAGGAGAACCTGTACTACTACCCACCCGATATCACCGTCATGCATCTTGCTGAGCGACAACCACCACCCACCACCGCCGGGGGTAGGGGTCGCCGGGCCGCCAATCAGGAGAACTCTATCTTAAGTCGAGAGGAGCGTCGGCGACGTCGGCGCGCCACTCAGAAATATCGCTCCGCGCATGCAACGCGCGAAAGGGTCCGTGTAGAAGCGTTTAACGTGGCCTTTGCAGAGTTGAGAAAACTGCTTCCTACCCTGCCGCCTGACAAGAAACTGTCGAAGATTGAAATTCTTCGACTTGCCATCTGCTATATTTCTTACTTGACGCACGTTCTGGAACTCAATTAAAAAGCCGTAAAGACGGTGGTAATGTAATTTGACACTTTATATTGTGCGACGGTTCATTGTTGTCACGAATGATCTAAAACGTGTGATCTTATATGGAGAAAATCCTATTTTTGATTATTTGACTTGTGTACATGCATGTTCAGTGTGTTTTGATACATGCAGTATGATTAGAAACAAGAAGTCTAATTGAATAATCGGTCATCGAAATGGCCATCATCCTCGTCATTCTCATCTTCATTACGACTACTGCCACCACTACAGAAAAGACAGATTTTGATCAACTATGTGTAGTACTTTAGTTTAAAGGTGGTATTCGACAATTTGCCGATGTTAAATACACGTACCAATATCTAACAACTGCTTTGGGAAATTTGGTCATACCTTTTGAATAAACCCACACTTTAGTCGTTTTAAAGACGACTTTACACACAAACTTTATTGTTAGACTGTACTAATGGAGAAAAATATTTTAAATGTTCAGTCATTCCAACTCTATAAAAAGACTGCTAGTAGTCACTGTTAAAAATAGATATCGATGTCAGAGTGGATTACCCAGATGACTATATAAAAGTAAGTGGTCACATAGTTTTCTAAGTTTAAAAATAGCTATCTCTGCAGCGTTGCTTGAATAGGAAACACTTGTTTGCGATGAACAGCATTTTGCAAGACATTTTCAGGTACCAATATTTGGTTATTTGAGAAGAAAATTGGACCAAACTGTTAGATACCACCTCTAATGCTTTTATGGTGGTTTATTTGTACATGAAAACTATGCTAAACGCCCGAGATTTGCAGGGTTCTGCTGTTCCATGTATACCAATTTGTGATTGTGGGATTATTGTAGCTGCTTATTGTATTAACAACGGGCAAGGGCTGAAATATTTGTCTGACACTTAAAAAATACAACTGCAATGAACGTTTCTGCAATTGTACGTTTGGGGTGCACTTGATTTCGAATTCCGTTTTGTGATTTATTTATTTTAAATGACAAACAGTAACATATTTAAGAAAACAGTACAATGTCGAAAACAACTATTTGCTTAAAATAAATAACAATTAGAACTATTCTGCCCGACAGGATCTTGTCAGAAGCATTAATCTTGAATAAAATAAACAGTAAAGTGGGCTAATGTGAAATTTACCCGCTAACTGTTCATAATATGCCTGGAGAAAATGTCACTTTTCAATAATTTTCACTATTTTATATGTAAGAATAGCTGAGTTTATATTGTGAGAAATAAATTCCAGTTATTTACTTTTGTTTTCTTTGAATGATTTAACGCTGTTTAATATACGTTAATAAATGTAAAATATTTGTATAATGTAAAACAAAAATAAACGATTAAACGCTTTATGAATAGTTAAGTAGCAGTACATCTAACTTGTATCAAAGACTAGATTGCCGAACTGACACACTTATAGTTACATGCATTGTTGAACTGACCGGTGCATGAATGGGTGGTTGAACTTACCAGTGCACGAATGGGTGGTTGAACTGACCAGTGCATGAATGGGTGGTTGAACTGACCAGTGCACGAATGGGTGGTTGAACTGACCAGTGCATGAATGGGTGGTTGAACTGACCAGTGCACGAATGGATGGTAGAACTGACCAGTGCATGAATGGGTGGTTGAACTGACCAGTGCATGAATGGGTGGTTGAACTGACCAGTGCATGAATGGGTGGTTGAACTGACCAGTGCATGAATGGGTGGTTGAACTTACCAGTGCACGAATGGGTGGTTGAACTGACCAGTGCATGAATGGGTGGTTGAACTTACCAGTGCATGAATGGGTGGTTGAACTGACCAGTGCACGAATGGGTGGTTGGACTGACCAGTGCACGAATGGATGGTAGAACTGACCAGTGCACGAATAGATGGTTAAATTGACCAATGTATGCATTGATTTTTATATTTATCAATGTATGCATTGGTTGTTAAATTGACCAAAGTGTGCATTGTTAAATCGATCAATGTATGCATTGATTGGTTAATTGAACTATGTAGGCATTGGTTGTTAAATTGACCAATGTATGCATTGATTGGTTAATTGAACTATGTAGGCATTGGTTGTTAAATTGACCAATGTATGCATAGCTTGTTTTATTGACCAATGCACGCATTCTTTTTTAAGTCGACCATTAAACGCACACCGGTCCATGTTTCGTTTTTGTAGTACATGTTTATTATATATCATTGTGACGTTGTTGAAAAAGAAGCTTACACAGCCTTTAGAAATTTGAAATACACAAATGTGAGAAGTTGTGTGTTAATTTCATAAATTTGTGTAACATATATATAATGCATATTTATAAATTCATTTTTTGTGAAACAAAAAATATTTAATAAATATTTAAAACAATCACCCGTTGTTGTTGTTTTTTATATGACTTCCTACACAACCTCATTCTTTTTTTTGTGTGTCAAATTGAGCCGATATCAACACCTTGCTGAACACACATAATACAACCAAACTGCATAGATGTTATCCATTCATACACAACATTACGGTTTTGTTTAATGCTTGTAAAAATCTCAAACAACAATAAAAAACAACAACGTGATATTCAGAACGAAACACAGATAACACATTTTAATGCTAAATGTCTGTACATTACCAACGCTGTTAAGTATCTTTGTTTTGTAAATGCATTTTCAGAGAATTGAATTATGCATTTTAACGTTTTAGGTAACTTAAAAAAATGTTGTTAAAATAAGGACTTAGTACTGCGAAATCTGACGTTTGATTTCTTTCTTTCAATGTGGCAATTAACTAATTAACAAGGCATTCGGTGAAATAATCTGAACACCCAAAATGTAGGTTCTCTTGCATAATTATTATTTCGACATTGCTGCCTGGCCCCATTTCTTGAAGGTGGTATCCGGCAGTTTGGACCAGATTTTTTCTTTCAAAGAACCAAATAAATTATTGTTGCCTGAAAAGATCTCCCAAAATGCTGACTATTGATGTCCTACATCTATGTGAAAAGTGAAGCATAACATATCACTAGTCATAAAAAATAGATATTTCCTATCTAAGCCACTCTGCGCAGTTAGCTATTTTTAAACTAAGAGAATCACGTGACCAGTAACTTTATATAATAATTCGGGTAATCCGCTCTGACGTCGATGTATATTTTTAGTAGAAATTTATTTGGTTTATTTCATGATTTCTACTGTCTTACAATTAAGTCAATGTACAAAATCGTCTTGTGTTAGACTAAGGTTTGACCTTTTGTAGAAATTGTGTCCATTTCTCTAATTCAGCTTTACGCGCATTTGATGAAGACAACCTGTCGGATACCATCTTTAACACTTCATCACGTCAAGCTATTAAAATCCGTATTTAGGGACAAACACGTAATATTCACACGCACCTCGTGATGTACAGATACAGGTTTCTAATTGGTGTGAAAGGTGTCTCTAACAGACTACAGCACACAGCAAGCGGTATCGACCATACCTGGTGTTTTGTATGTTTTTGCCTATCCATTACTGTGATCAGTAAATGCAAAACATGTTTGGCCTTGTATATAAGAACTGTCATGTACGCCTTGGTGATATTTTGTGACATATTTAACGGAGGAGCTTCAGGATAAAATGTATATTGTGTACAAGCGGAAATATAAATAAAAGCCATCAAAGATAAAACAACATTAAATTACATTTTAACCTTCTCGCCCAATCTGATCACCTCGGCCTTTATGCTATGCAAGAGACCTCTGACATAATAAGGCGCCATCTTGGATCTACTTTGTGTGTCTTAGTTTTAATACTGGGTATTTAATGTTGACTTTTCAATTTTCCGTAAATCATATAGATTGTATTGATAAAAAAAATCGTTGTTATTGCAAGATATACTCAACTAAATGATATATATACAATTTGTTACTTTCTCGCGAACGGACACTGTTTCATAACTCAGGCGACGCACTTTGGTGTATTCTAGAGCTATGTACGAGGTGTATTTTACGAACCATACGGAAATACCCGAAGTTTTACGATTGCTTCTCGCCGAGAAAACAGCAGCAAGTGCTAAATGCACTTTAAGTTATTTAAAGCTGGGTCGAAACTTAACAAAATTGCATCTTTAACGTTGATTCATACAAGCTAAACTTTATTAAAAATGAATAAATGAATGAAATATTACCTTCGACCCCTTGATTATGTGTAAACATGTTATCCGTTAAAAGAATCAAAAGCAATCACGACGCTGTTTACCTCCGTTTTCACAATCTCGTGGAGTTTGACCGATCGGATCTTACTCGGCGTTAGCGCCTTGTTGGATCACGTTCTGTCAAAATTCGACTCGAACAAAATACAACACCCAGTATACCTTTACTAAAGTTATAACCCTGTAGTATCATATGGCAACTCCAGAGACATACTAAGTTGTCGATCTTGAGGCGGTCAAGTTGAAGTATTGGGACGCTTTCGATTCTTCCACCCTTATGACATGACAATCACAATCCTCGTTCATCCTATGTTTCATCTTGTTATCACTGTTTGTATTTGATTTTCTTAACAAATATTATAAAAATGCAAATATGAGTAATATGAAGATTGTTTATATCCAATCGAATAATAAATTTACAGCGCGCGAGTACATATGTGTTAATTATTCTTTAACTGAATTTATTCACGACTCGTAATTCACTTTTTGTAAATTTTGAAAATAGTTTCGTGATAATCCATAATATTTTCGTTCGGAATAGCCAGTACACAATTTGTATAGTGTTAAAGGTGGAATCCGATAGTTTGGACCAAAATATTTTCCTTAAATAACTAAATAGGTCATTGCTACATAAAAAGATCTAGACCTGTGTGAACCGTGAAACATAAATCTCATTCCTCATTGCAGACAGGTATTTCCTATCTGTGCCACGATGCAGATAGCTACCTTTAACTAGAAAAAAAAAAAAAAAAAAAAAAACACGTGACAGCGCAACTTTAAGATTACGTTATATCGTCATCCGGGTTATCCGCTCTGGCGTCGGTATCTATTTTTAGCAGAGATCACTATCGTGCATATTCATAGATTTGGAATAATAACTTTTAGGACGTTTCATCGCGATTTGTACTGTCTAACAATGTAGACCGTGTTCGAAACCGTCTTAACCTATACTTAAGTATGAGTTTACGCAGAAATGATGTTCTTATTCCCCAAAGCAGTGGTAAGGTATTGCTTCATATACTAGATATAGGCAAACTGTCGGATACCGCCTTAAAGGATTTTCTTATTGTAGAAATGCGTTTAATAACTTAACATAGCAGACCATGAAAATTATCAACATACTAGACTCCGATTGACAATTTACAAGCATACACACCTTAACTTATATATGAATATACAGGGAATAAATACGCTGTGAAGATCTCATGCTTTAGTATATTATAACACAGAGAAAACGAGACTTAAAGCTTTTTTTATCTGGGTTGAAATTTCACAATGGTGTTGTCGCTAAATATTATTTGAGCAGAATGTAATAGTCTTCAGCTATTAATTCCAATCAATTCAAATTATATTTATGGCAAATTTAATGTGCATAGGTCAAATTAATAGCAAACATGATACTTGAAATCTGTCTTAGTATTTTACTCAACTCCAGCATGGAGTGTTTCCACTGTAATTCGAGATTTCTGAAATATTTCTCCGATTGACATTACAAGCTGTCGTGTTATTAATTCCGCAATTCACCGTTGCTCAGAATCGCGTTCAATGATCAAGAAAAAATCCCAGTCGTCTTTGAAATACAGTTGAACGGCAGTAAATTAGTCACATGACTATGAAATGAAACTCAACCCGAGCAACTCCTTGCGCGTTTTGTAAATTTTTATTGTTCACACGTGCCGCTTGTTAATATGAAGGGTCTATCTGATACCTTTAATGACCTTTCTTGGGACTAATTAGCAGGGATTTCTTAAGACAGCCTTGACAAGACCGAGAACATATGACCGTAATACACGGTGTACCGGAGAACAGCATTCCAAAACCCAATATCCGGGCTCTTTTAGCGCCATTGTTACAATACTTGCAACATTAATTGAAGAAGCTCAATAAGATTTGAAGTGTATCATAACATTTCTCATTAGTTTATAATAAAGTCATTATCGGTTAGAAACCGTGTAGTGAAAATCTTCAGTATCCGAGGCATCAACAGCAGTAAACTAAAATAAATTGGTTGAATATCACTTGTTTAATTCAAATATTACAAAATAATCATCTTGAGGAAAAGAAACATATGTCAGCCAACTTTCTCTTAATGGTTATTTGTTAGTCCGGTACATGTTTTTTGTAAATGTTAAAGTCGTTTGTATTCTTAGCTTTTGTTACATGTTTTGCGACTGACATACTACGCTACAAATAATTTCGCATAAATTCTGTGTTTTTTTTTTTTCACATTTCAAACTCTTTCCTGGAACTCTAGTGAAAAAACAACAAACATGCATTAAAACTAAAGGAGGAAGAATGGCGGTTTTTACTAAATGTGACATTTTAATATGGTATAAACAATCAATGACACTGTATTTAACATGACACCCCAGACGTCAATCGGCTTGCGGATCGGGAGGTCGTGGGTTCGAACCCCGGCCGGGTCATACCAAAGACTTTAAAGTTGGTAGTAGTGGCTTCCCTCCTAACGCTCGGGGCTACGGGGACAGCATTACGCCTGACTCGTCGGTGTCAGTATAATGGACCGGCCGGGTTCAGTCCCTGGGCACCTCATAAGTGCCCCTGTGCTGTAATGATAGAAATGTCGCTGCGCAGTATCGGCAAAAATGCCGGCTAATCCCATCCCATCCCAGACGTCAGTGAAGTAAATGTCTTCATCTTTGGAAATTCACTAACCGAATCTTGATAAAAAAAACTGAAAAACGTTTCATAAACACAAACTTATCAAGCTGTTTATATTTAGTTTTTTTAACAGCTGTTTTGATGGGTAGTGAAATAATGGATTCGACATAAAGCATGTCTCCTTCTTTAAGATCTCCGTAAACATACAATCTGGTTAAGATATCTCAAAGTTAAAGTACTATTAAAATTACACTTTTACATTGCCAGGGGCGTAGCTAGACTTGATATGAGGTGTACGCATGATGGCCGCTTTATGTAAAATTTGATACAATCTTTTTATTTATACATTAAATAAACTTGTTTTTATATACAGACGTATTTTTTTTGCCGCTTCTTGCAAGCAAAATGTCACGATATGGAGAAAACAAAAAGTCTAGTTATTAAACAAATAAAATTACATATGACGTAGCGGCTAGTACATCGTCCTAAAAGCCAAGATACATGTGCTGTCTGTCAATTTAATGCAGTAACCACTGTATTTCTAACTAAACACTACAAGTGGTCGACGACGAATAAAACGTTGAAATTCTGTACATATCCCTCCAGCAGATACAATCAAGGTGTGATCGTCTTGAGGGCGAAATTATCTGAGAATATCTGATTTAAAATAAACGAGTATAAGACTATCATAGTATATCCCCCGACGATCGGTGCTCGTTTGAAGAAAGGGTAAAGTAAAAATTTGCATATAACGAAATCGTAAGAGATCCGTAATAAATTTTTCAATAAATAACTTGGTGGTTATGATCTTGATGGAAGAAAAAAAGTGCAATCGCAAAAAGTGACAATATGTACTGTAGTTGACGAGAAATGTTACGTGGTCAGACCGGAATATAACAATGATATGTACAACTTCATTTGGTATTGATGGTTCCGATAACATTTTGTTGAAATCCAGCAAACCGATAGCGAATGTTACTCTGTATACATACTGCATTACTAATCAAGGGCCATAACTCTTGTGTTGAAGAGTCTAAACGGAACATGGCGAGGATATTCTCATCTCCTTCTTACATTGAAAGTTCCCACAAAGTGTCATTGAAATCCAGTCAGAAGTTGCGAGGAAACGAAACTCGGACGGACTACGCCAAAACAAAATCCCCTCTGATTCCATTTGCGGGGATAACAAATCTTGTCCTATACCAGGAGCTACAGAAGAGAACTAAACTGATTTAGCTTTTTTTTTTCATGGTGCAAATAGGGGTACTAGATGATCGCAATAAATACACACCTTTTCCCTACTAGGGTAAGATTTTTATTGCAAGTTTAATATTTTTATTCTTTGGTGACAAAGTGTACGCAGATGCTTATTTTGCTTACAGGTAGCTATGCGCTTGAATGCTTTTACATTTACTGAGAACAAATGCTGTCACTTTATTATATATATTGACAATTATCAGTACAATCCTATAATTATTTTGCATCACATTAAAAAGAACATCGAGGACCAATAATAATGTTGACAATTTTATTTTAGAAAATATGACCAATACCTGAATACTTATCATTACAGAATATATAAAACATGTGCTCAACTAAAACAAGAATCTTGAAGATGTTCAACTTATGTGCATTTTTATAAAGATGAAACAGAAGATTTCAAACTTGGCCCACATCTTTATAAGAAATAAACAATAACATAAATTTACATTCACACTTTAATAACAGTAAAATGACAGTCACACTTTAATAACATTAAAACTGTATTGAATAGACTATATCATTGACTTTTCCATTCATAAACCTATTTCATTAACAGCACATTCAAAAGATAGCAGTTTTCTTGGAGACATGTGCAGTGAACTATCCAGTGAAGCTAGGACAAATAAAACAATGGAAATGTGACATTCAACTGCATTCAGGGCAGAGTTTTAGGATACATTGTCATTTGACATTCATCAAGAGGCTGGTGAACACTTGGCTAACTGTGAAATCATTGTAGCATTATGACAATGTTCTGATATGAAATTTTCCTTTTGTCAAGATTGTCTTGAAGACAAGGCGACAAGAAGACCATCCTCAGAAATCTGTAACCAACATCGCCAAGTTGCTGTTTCCCAGGTAACGTTGATGTGTGCTGAAAAGGTCTGGAGAACATTGGTTGGTCACGTCTTGGTAGGAATGATGTTGCAGCTGCAGTCAGATACATGTAGAATATATTGTCACATGCCCTTTATATCAACTCCAATACAGAAACATGAAAGTAAGATAGGTTTTCATTTTTATTTCAAAAAACTTACTAAATACAATATAAATAAGGGATATAAATTAATATTCTATTACTCAAGTTCAAATTTATATATTTACTTGTCACTTTTCTCTTCATAAAGGGACATTATTATAACTACCAGTTTTCAAATTATATTGTATTATTTCCCTTAAGGGAAGGAATTTGGTTCAGTTTCTGTAGAGTTATTATTACTACATGTATATCCACTTTTTAACATGTGAAGATGCCTCAGAATGGAACATTCACATAAAATTGTACCTTGGAATAAAGTAAGAATAAACAAAAGTGTGCCTTGAGCATTGTGATGAAAACAACAACAGATAAATAAAACAATAATATTCCTTATATAATTTATATACAAAAAACAACTTATCAAAAATATTTCTTTCAATTTGAAAACATGGGATACATGCATACATATAAAACAAAGCTGATATGAGGAACCATCATCGTAATTAATATATTATAAATAAGCACAAAACATAGATTGGCAAGTGTAAGTTCAAACAATTATTAAATAATTTGAAAGTTACCAGCATTTATAACATTTTATTTTGATATATAGTGTAAACACTTTATTAAATTACTAACATATAAATATATATGTATATATATATACTCACCCTAAGAGCCCTTTGTTTGGTTTCCACTTAGAGGGTGTGATAGATAGTTTATGAACTTTGTCCTCTCTCCGTACAACCAATGACAATGGTTTCTGGTTCAGAATATTTAAATGTACATTATATTTTATCTAATATACACATAATCTCTGGGGTTTCTTTACAAATATTAAACTGGATAAAAATGAATATGAAACATTTTGTAACAAATAAAACATTGAACACAATGAAAATGTAATGATATATTTATAAGGTAAATTAAACTCTGCACTACTCCTAGGGAAGTGAATTGAAGATAAACAGTCAGTTGTATGTGACAACTCTATGAAAACATATAGAACAATTAGTTGATATAATAATATAAAATAAAGAGAACTTACATTTATACTGTGCTGAACTATTGTAACAAGATTTTGAGGGCCCTTGAAATTATCAGCATTCAGGGAACCAAACTGTATAACAAGGTCGCCTCCTTTCACACCCTTCAAGATAAAGAAAACCCACTTTCATTACTATATCAATACATCTAATATACCCAACATTAAAAGTGCAGTCTTGCTTCTTCTGTTAAGAAAATAATTACTGGGCAATGCTAAAGCAGTTAATGGTCAAGGGTTTTACAGAATAATTCCTTATTGAGCAAATAACATTTACTACGTCTAATATAAAGCTTTGCTAAGACAGTAATTAACAAACTTTAAAGAAACAGTTACCAAGATTTTTTATGCATTGACATAAAATGAAAATTATGTTGAATATTCTATGATATGGAATCTTTTGAGAAATTCCACTTACCCAGACTTTTTATTGCATTATCCCCAAATTCAGTGCATTCCCTAGCTTTTTAGAAAAAACACACACAAAGATGTCCCGAATTTTTCAAAACAGCATGTTAGCGTATAATTTGAAAGCAAACTTTATCAGAAATGCATCTTTATAATTTCTTTCCAGAACATGAAATTGTAAGTTTACACACTGCAGTGTCAGCTGGTGATCCCTCTTCAACTGTGCCTATAGTGCCAAAGGGAGATAACTCTGAATCAGGTGTGACAGAAGTATCCATGGGTGAGGTCCCCTGACTAGCTGTGTGGGACTGTCTGGCTTCTGCATGAATCTTGTACAACTCCTCCTCTATCTCTCCCATCAAATCCTTGTAGTCATTCTGAAGACCTATATGACAAATATAACACCAATGACCGTAAGAAATAAGTTGGTGTATCTTGACAAAATTTTACTTTATCACCAACAAATGTGCTCATTATTTTTCAGTTTAAGAAATAATGCTATAGATGTGCCATTAGTACTATAATTTGTTTAACCTTTAAGAGGTAAAATATAGGCAATTGTATATTCATGCTACAGTTTTATTGATCTGTACGCATCAAATCCAGAATATTGGTTAAACAGCATGTTACTTTTAAATCTTTATATAAACAATATATCTTTGGGGTAGTGTAAAAGGTTACATACATATTATCTGATGCCTTGCATGTCTTACGGAGTACACGTCAACATCAGCCCGTGGGAAGCCTTCAGAATCCACCAGGGCTCCTTTCATTCCAACTGCATGTTGCTGAAATATCACAGAACATCATTTTTTTAAAAGCAAAATGGTGACAGAAGGTAAATTTGTATTTTTTTTTCAATTTTGTTTAAGAAAGAGGACTTTGTCGAAAGTATGAATAATGGAATGGACTTACAGATAACTAAATTATATGTGAACTCGCTTTATTTCAAAAGATTGTGCGGCCTTTATGTTGGTAGGATGTTTCCAATCAAAATGTTTTTAGGTTAACAACATAGTATATGTCCTAACTATGAACGCAGTAATATATGTAATGGGTATAGGGAGTCATAAATAATATGGTGATTGGCTCGATATGCAATATTTAAATACACATAAAGTAGGGAACAAGTGGTTTTATATGTTGGAGAAAGGGAAGAAGAGCTACTTTGGAAGAGCTCAGAAAGACTGGTGAAACAGCATCAAGTTGGTAATGGTGCCAGCATGCACAAAAAAGCTGGAAGCCATCAACTGAGGGATGGATATATGTCTTTGACTAAAGGCTATACAAAGGTGTGTGTGTGATGAAATAGCATAACTTTAAAGTAGAAAGAGTAGACCTATGGGTCTCCTTACACAGTCCTGAGCTAAAAATATTCAACAAGTCATAGGTCTGAAGATAAAATCCACGCCCATTTGAAAGTTGATCTCTTAAGCTATTGAATCTAATGTAAAAAAATAATTCAATGAATTTACAAGATAGTTCTGACTGTCATAACTCTTTACCTTACATTAGAATTAGGAGGTTAGCATTATGAGTTATCCAACTAAAATTTATTTCAGATAATGACAATATGTTCTGGAAACAAAATGTAGTACAATATTGTACAAGAGTTATATAAATGAAAATAAATTACTACTTTTTTGCCTTAACGTTATTCAATTAATTATTAACATTTAACTTTTTCAGTCATTTGAGTTAGATCGCCAAAATCTCACGAGATTTTCTAATAATACCCTGTCATGTGTCTCAGCTATGGGCAAGAGACTTTGTTTACTTTCATTTTCGTTAATTAAACATATTTTTTAACTCAGAAATAGAGAAAACTGCATATTTCACTTACTGCAAGCTTTTTTTTAAATACAAATGTTTAGAAACTTTATATCTGTTACAAAAATTAAATTTGATAGTTTCCTTAAATCTTTTCATCTTTTTTATCAAAAATCATAGTAATATTAGTGATACAATGTTTCTTTACAATATTTTTAAATGAATTTTCAAATATATCTAACATATTTTAGTTCACTAACTAGACATAATTCTATGCTTTGGTTTTAAACTTGTGGTCTACAAAAATAACAACACCCAAACATAGTGTAAACAAGTGTCAACAGCACTTAGCTAATAAATTGACAAAAAAAGGTTTCCAGAGTGACCTAAATATGTTCTACTGTCAAATCCAAATTTACATAAAATCTTTAAAAAATATCTTTGTACTTATCAAGATATTAAAATTGAAATAATGAGTATGCAAGCCTGCAAATAGTTCATTTAACTAGTAAGTTAGTGACAAAAAGTTTTAATAATTATAAAATATTAACTGTAAACACTACAATTATTGCCTAAACAAAATTAAGTTAAATGAATTAAAAATACATGAAGATATTGGATTAATCAATAATAAATAGCAAACAAGTGTTTTTCTATGAGAAAGAAGTAAATGGATAAATGTCCATATTTTTAAAAAATACATGTAGAAGTCAATTGCTAATGCTAAAAAAGCTCAAATTATTTTACATAAATTAACATTTTTCTTTACAATTTATATCTAATAACATCAATGATGTAAACTGATTTGAACTAGATGAAATGGAAAATATGTTTTAAAATTGTTTAGGGTTGGCATTTTATTTACTATTCATGCACATATTTAGATGGTATCAACAGACATGAAAACCATTCACTTTTATGATAAATGTATATTGGCAGGAAGAAGACAAATTTTCTTTTATGTAGAAATAACACCATTGTAAAAGTAAAGAAACGATTTACTACATTTAAAAATGCTGAAGTCAAAGAAACATTAACATAATGTTGGGAAACTCTGCCATGTTCTCCATTTCTTAGCTTTGATCTGTTCCAAGGTTCCTATGACCCTTGCAGATTTGTCTCCTAATTGCTCCTACATATTTCAGGACTAGAAGCTTGCCTACATGTATTTCACAATGTGTTGTTTTGTGAGTGCTCGATAATGTCGTAAGTAATATGAATCTAGCAAAAGTCCTTATGAAGCATCAAATTAAAATCAACGATTGTTTTAGTAGCATAATTCACAAAAATACATGTTGCAAGCTCTGAATATTCAGCATTGTTATTATTTTATACATTTATCTCTTTCATGCAAGCTTGTTTTAGCGTTAATTTCATATACACATTATTACTTTTACATAATGTTTATTTCCAACCATGTTAATTACATGCAACATGTTCTAAGTATAGGTTTTGAGTCTAAATTGTTGATTCTCTCAGTGGGTCCCTTTTACCAACTGACCGTTCCAAGGCAGTAACTGTTGGGTTTGCTCATTTTGTTAAATGACTCATCACATATTTACTTTTACATTTGGCTTGCAAGTGAATACCTTTGTCCTGTGCATTTTCAAATTTTGGTATATGTTGCAATACTCTAGGACTGTCATATATTCTTATTCATGGAATAGAAACCACGCTCCCTGCGTTCGCTCCCTTTGGTTTCTTATTCCGGGATGAGTCGCTAATTTAGACACTAACCTTAACATGGTAAAACATTACATAGCAGTCACGTTTAAGAAAAAGAAAATTAATACTAGAGTAAGTTTTATAAGTACACACGAGCGCATCAGTTTCAACAAATTCTGTAGTCTGCCAACAAAATGGCACAATGATGTCCCACATATAATTAGCACTAGTTTTTATTTTGTTTGTAAGGCACGTACGCAGGGCAGTTGGTAAACGTTTCTGAATTCTGTTGTTCAGTCTAATTATCATGAGCTTGCATTTGGGTAGATAAATAGTTCTCATAGCATTCTGTTAACAGGTTATTTGAACATTTAAAATTTCGATGTTCAGTGCAATGCCTGTGTCCGCACGTGCGTTAAGCATTGCTTCCATTTTCAGCAGTGTTGTGTTAGAAAATAGAACATATGACACTGATTGGGCATGATTTCCACAATTCACTTAATAGATGTGTTATATTGTCAATCAAGGGATTAGAGTTTACTAAAAGGCATTAAATTATCGTCTTGACCAATGAACACTCGTACAGAGTGATGGGCAGCAAATCCATTCCGATTAGCTGCACACATACACTTGCTGGTGCTAGTCGCTTGCAGTATGTTATAATGCGTAATCAAATGATTGGCTGGCAGCTACTGACTGGGTCAGTCTTTAGGAGAAGTGAGATTACGCCTGCCTAGAACATCAAGCTGATGTGCTCAGCGCGAGGCAGACCCCCGATATCGGGAGTCTCCCACGGAAATCGGGAAAGATCATGTTGCAAGGTATAATTAACCTTAAACTACATATGTAACAAATAATTTGACAAATGCAGTTTGGTTAAACGCCAAGGAAAGAATTTACCCGTAGTTTTAATTTTCCTAGTCGTATCACTTTTTTATATTATAGCAACAATATATTCAATCACGAAAACCCCTTAAAGGTTACTTAAATGGACAACATGTTTTTAAATTACGTCTTTAATACAATTAAAGAAAAATATATCTAAAAATACGTACCGAATCAAGAACTTCATTCAATGCCTTTATCTCAGCTTCTATTTCTTCACGCTTTTTAATTAGCTGATTCATTTTCTCCGAGGAGGCTGCCATGTTGAATTGGTTTATTATGCGGATATACCTTTGCGGGTCTGCCGGAGTGCACAATACAATAATAGTATAAAAAATATATAATAATAATATAAAAATAATAATATAGTTAAAACATCAAGGATATGTGACACACGTTAAATATAAACATAATTTACAAGATTGATCAACATGGGATATTTTAACAGAATAATGTAATATTTACTAGAATGAGATCATGATGTTAAGGTTAATTACATTTATTTTAATTTGAAATAAATTTTAAGTAATACATTGTGTCCACTGCCAAGCCTTGTAGTCAAGCTTTGCTATGATCTTTTCCATGAGTTATTTGCATTTAATGTTTTAACTTTAATGAAATACTGTCTAAACTCAATCTTGGCCTACTTACAAATGCTGATGTAAGGTCAGCCCAAATGAATAAAGAGCATCTGTCAATGGTAGAAATTCCAGGGCAAGACACACCTGGATCACCTCATCTATTTTACTTTCATAAAAAAAGCCACAAAAAACAAACAAACGTGTATATAAAGAGCTGAAGATAATGAGCGATAATTAAGAATGCCATGTACCGCAATGCCATTTACTGCCATGTTACTATTAAACGTCCTGGTGGCAAAAGGTAGGTGACATTTATCAAAAGAGGAGCAATTAATAATCAAATGAAAATAAAAAAATCAAGAGCCATTTCCTCCATCAATATTATGTATATTGCATATAAGGTAAATTTATCCTTATATATGTCACCTTTAAATGCAATTCCTTTCTTAAGCACGATGTTTACACCCTCACTATTTGCTTTGAGTGATAATCAAGCTATGCTATAGATGTCTTCAAAAGTTTTAAGGAAAGGTCAAGTTGACATGTAAATAAATGTCTAGGAAATAGACCAAATGCTGTTAGACTGCTTTTTGAGTTACTGTATGTGTGCATTTAGTGGTAAACAATCATGCAGCAGTTCAATGTGATTGATAAATTCACAAAGCAAATTTTGGAAGATTCATTTTAAAGAAAAATGAAACAATTTCCAAAAGTGTAAAAAGCTATTGTGCAATCTTTTGGTGTCTGGGTTCTATCATGATTACTTAAATAAAATAATTAAATGTGTTATTTGAAGCTAACCAGTGCTTAATATCTTTTTATGAAAGCATGACATGGTTCTTATAATTAACTTGTTTTATTAAATGATTGTATGAGTTAAACAAATTTTACATCTTTATTTTTACATATTTATATGTACTTTATTGGAATATTTATCATGATTGTAGTGAACCATCAAGTGCTTTTTCTCATTGCCAAATAAAATCTATCTTAAGTCCTCTTTCATGGTTAAATGATAGTTACATAAAAAAACAAAATAAATAATCATATATCTTTACACTAGTGATTTGTTATTAGAAAATAGAATTCAGAATTGCATGATATATCCCAGAGAATCACAAACCCTATAAATTCTAGGATCTTTGCTTAATTGCTAGTCATATTGAAGTCAACACCAAGTCTAAAAAACCCCAAATATGTTATTTACATAAAATGCACAAACAATTTAAATCTAAACTTCAGCAATAAACATGGGCTTCACTATCAGCAACACTACAAAAACAATCATTGATGTACTCGTAACATTTTTGTTTTTATAAAATTTAAAATCTCCCCCTAAAGAATGCAAATGGTAAAATGGCTGTCCTTGAAAATTGGTACGAAAATAATCCTCGCAAGTTATATAAACATACAAGGGGGATTTCACAAACAGAAGTTTGTTTTTGTGACATCTTACTGACACAATTATTATCATATTAAAAGAAATATCCAGATTATTATTGGTGTAGGAAGATCCCAGATAGAACCATTTTAGTAAAATTTAGTAGAACCATTTGCAAAACACATCTGGTGGATGATCCCACATGAGTCAGTAGCTCTTACCACCTGAACAGAAGCTTATTTAGGTCAATGAAATAGGCTAATAATATGTTATCAACACTTAAAGACTGGAGGATCATAAACCAAAAACAGCAATCACCTCTTGTTCTATGTTTATTGTTGCAAGTAATGACAATGCAGCAACAAATTCATCAAAGAAAATATATAGAAAATGTTTTTTTTTTTTTGTGAATATGGAAAATAAAGGTACTTTATTGTAAGAATAGACATTGTCTGAAAACCCTTTCTAATGTCTTATTTTCCTTATTTCTTTTTTAATACATGCGGATGAGTATTAAGTCAATTTTAAGATTTTTAATGGTAATGAATCTATTTGATAATTCCCAATCACTCTCTAACCCAACATGGGCAATAAACATCCCTGTGCTGTACAGAGGCAGGAAGGGGAGGCCAGAACAGAGTTGGCCAATTAGGTTTTAAGGCAAATTTATGACACTGTCATAACAGCTATCCCACGGGATCAGCCAGTTATGTTTGGGAAGGTTTTGTCACATTTCTTAGCAAATAGCAATAACCTCAGAAACTTTTATTTTCAGGCACTGGGTTGAAATGTTTGTTTGTTGGGTTTATCGTCCCACCAACAGTATTTCAGTTATCTCGAGACGGTCTTCCCTGTGAATAGCATGCTGCCAGACCTGGTATGATACCACACCCAGTCACATTATCTGACACCGGGCCAACCAGTCGTGTAACTACCCATATATTTGTTGAGCATTAGCAAGCGATCTATGCCACTACCATATTTAACAACTTTGGTATGTTGAACCCGGGGCCTCTCGTACCTGAAGCAGACGCTCTACCGATTGCGCTACCAGGTCCGATGGGTTAAAATGACTTGTGCATTACTTTTAAAATGTATTTAAGCAGCTGTTTATTTAAAGAAGTATACTGCACCTTTAAATATAGACTAGGAGCAAAATTCGTCGCCAACATCCAGTGACTTACGTTTGTTAATTTCTGTCTATGCATGTAAGAAGATAATATATGAAGACATAAAAAATTGTACATTTGTGAGTTTAAGGTTTTAATAAAGCTTAAACGCCAATTAAATAAAAAAAGTCAATGCACTTCCAAGCCTTTATATGTTGTTCACACATGGACAGCATAGTTGATTGATCCATTTAGATAAATATACAGTTGCAAAGTATAACTAGCCCATAGTTTTGCTTGCAAATTTGTGTACAATTAAAATTTAATAAACTACTACACATACTTCAAAATTTCTGCATTTTTGGAGAAGAAACCATGTTGGTCACTTTTCCCGCTGAAGGCATTTCTTGCTAGGGAAGGTGAATAGTGTCGGCACCACATTTGTCCTTAATATTCATTTAAATATGTGTTTAAATCCAATATGTATCGCACTGAAAACACTTTTGGAACACAAAACAGTCCACTCCAAGATGTAATGAAACCATCCTTCCGTTTTGGTTGGCATAAGGGCTTCCATTCTTTCGGATCACAGCTTCTGATGTTACTTTCATGAACTTGATTAGTAAGTCATAGGTGACTGGATAACAAGTTACATATGAATGCTGCATAACGAACAATTTTGCACCTCTATGCAACCAAACTAGTGCACGGACAGACTATTTGCCTGTACACCTCGCTGGCCATAATGACAGATATTAGACTTTTATTTCATTACAAGGGAGATAAGAGTGTACAGATTTTTAATACCTATATGGTAGCTGACTTTTGACCTCTAAAAGCATCACGAAATATTAGTTTTTGAAAGCAAGAGCTGGCATACTATTTTTTTAGTACTGTAACATGGCAAAAGTGTTTTTAAATAAAAGTGACATTTTCATTTAATATGACTTTTAAATGAAAAGTCTTCCAACATTGGGGTTCTCAGACTTCCAACAGTGAGACTAAGACGCGATCAGGGTGTCAACCAGTGATGTTGAACCTTATCCTGCTGTACTTGCCATTTAAATTCTTAGCTATTTATAAACCGCTTGCTGTGCTCAGTGCAGATAGTCCTCCTAAAGGGATCAGGCTGATCTGGTTTTACTGTCTACACTACATGCACAAGACTGTTCAATTGATACTCAGCCGACAAAGATTTCAAGGCCTGGCTACAGGCTTTCTTAATTCTAGATGAAAACTTTCAATTTAGTAGCATTTTGTATATAAACTGAAACTTTAAATATCGCTTAACTTGTTATTTAAGAGCAACTTTTCAATGTGTATGTACTATTTAAGTTTGTTAAGATAGATAAAAAGTGACCAATTTTAAGTGAAATGTTGATTAGGCTTGCAAACCAGTGTTCAGCAACATTAATGATAAAAACAAAGGGCATATTTATGTATGCCTCTTAACCCAGCTTCAAGCTTTTTAACGTCTTTTTAACTTGTCAATTTCCAATTGAAAAAAACATGATAATGCAATAAATTATACCTTCTCTATACACCTCCCTCCACAACCCCCCGATATTTTTACATCACTTTCCCCAAAACTTTTCCATAGACATACTGATTATTGAGAAATTGTCCATGAAGTTACTGTCGCCACATGAAGAATGTAAGTCTTATCTATACTTCCAAGACTTATTTCACACGTCACCTTGATTAACTATACTTCACAGGTATCTATTATTGTGAAGCCATGTTTTTCTTTATCAGTTCTCTTTGTTTTTAGTTGGAATCAGTCACTCTCTTCACTGTCACTGTTTTTGGTCTTTTGTTCTTCACTGGACTTCTTTAGTTTTGATATGAGTTCTGTATGAACAGAAAAAACATTCAACCATATTTTTTTATGAAGTTTAATAGGTTGGAAAAATACACCAAAAAAAAAAAAATTAATGTTCTGACATTTTAAAAATTTGCAAGAAAACAACAGACAAATCTCATGACCTTATATATATTATCTCCCCTTAAATAATCCAAACACAGTGATATGTTATTTCAATTCTCTATAACCATGTTTTAATCTGGTATTGGAAAGTGTAGTTTTAGGCGTGAGTAATATTTAACATTGTTGCATGGGTTGTGTAATGAGCTTAATACTTAAAAAAAAAAAAGAAATTTAAAACAAGTAAACACAATAAGTGCACTTAAATGTTAATACTCAATTATTAATAAAATATAAAGACCTTATAATATTTAGGATTGGATTTGGATTTGCAGGCATTTTGCTGAAACTGTGCAGCGACATTTCTATCATTATAGCACAGGGTACTTATGAGGTGTCCAGGGACTGAACCCAGCCGGTCAATTATACTGACACCGACGAGTCAGGTGTAATGCTGTCCCCTTAGCCCCGAGCGTTAGGAGGGAAGCCACTACTACCAACTTTAAAGTCTTTGGTTTGAGTGACCAGGGTTTGAACCCACAACCTCCTGATTCGCAAGCCAACGTTTACCACCTGAGCTATTGCGGCCGGTCTATAATATTTAAACTTAGATATAAGCAGCAATATAATGAATTGATATGAACTAACTAAGAGGACCACCTCACTAAGTGGAACACTTTATAGAGAATCAAAGGTGTCCCTCATAGTGAGATTTTACTGTACATTGTACAAACCTTTTGCTGGATTGAATATGCCCATGGTTTGCTCATTGCATACAAAACATCTCTGTGAAGATTTGTAGTGTCGTAATGCACATTTTTCACAGAAGTAATGTTTACATCTGAAAGGATATAAATTTAACATGTACGTAGAACAGGCATACAAAACAGTAATCTGTATAGTGTATAAAACTGTAGAACTGTTAAAAAAGACCAATACACAACATGATAGAAATGGGAGTGGATTTGAAGACACTCAAGCTATAATATTGTAGAAATTTCTTAGAGACACACATGGGAGAAAGACAGAATATTTACATTTCATAACAAAACTGAAACATGCTTTTATTTTCTTCTTTTTTTTTAAAACTTAATAAAGGTTATGTCCCTAAGATTAAATAGCTTCTAATTGTATTAATATTTTCTTGGACTATAATGACTGTAATGAGACGTACTTTGTAACAATGGGGTTGGTGAAAGATTCTTTACATATGATACATTTGAATGGCAGATCATCTTCATCGCTGCTTATCTCATAATTTACATCATCTAAAACAGAAAACATATAATTGGTGGTGTATTCAGTTAATATGCAGAATGACAAATGTTGAATTTTGATGTGACATGTTACCTGTATATTTAATGTGGTTTGAGCTTTATTTCAGTTTAAAATTAGATAAAAGCCAGCAAAACAATCTATCACTTCCATTTTCAATCAAATTGTAATGCAACTGTATCAAACCATTCACCTTATTTTTATCAGATGTTGACCATGTTATTAATTAACAAAGGTATTAAAAAGAAGTTTAGTGAATTCCAAAAGTTAGAGAATTAAATAAATCCAAAATTAAATAAGATTTGATAAACAATCCTTAAAGTAAATCTGGATAGTAATTGTTTAGATGTATAGAACAATTTGTACCTCCTTTCCCATATGTCCCTTGTTCCATCTCTCTCTCCAACTGCCAACCATGTTTGTAGTCACTTCTGTCATGCATAAACTTACAGCTGTCTGGAAAACAGTATGGAAGAAATAAAAAAGGTTAATTTTTAAATATTTCAAATTAAGGAAGTAAATATAAGCTTTAAAAACAACAACAACATAAAAGTAATAAACAATGGATGTTTACAAGATATGTTTAAATTATCATTGCGAAATTCTCAAATATTTACCAAACACCTTTTAAATCATATTATCAAATAGCAAAAGTAGAAAGATCAACACATGATAAGATCCTCGACTCAAAGTGACACAGTGTAGTAACTTCAAGATCATAGCTGCTACCAAGGATGTGGGTAGTCACCTAAATCCTTGGCTGAATTGCTGTCCAAATATTCCTGTTAGTATATACTACAAAATCATACAAGCATAAAAATCATTAAACTACATCAGAAGGTTAGTGTAAAAGTCACACCTCCAAAGCCACACATTCCGGTCTCCTTGTAGTCCTTACAGATGTCGGGCTGATAGTCCCATCTGACTGTGGCCCTGAGGTTTGCTGGGGCTCGTATGGGTCCCTTTCTGAAACCATACACGTAGGGTAATATGTTGCACTTTGCCTCATCACTTATAGGAAATTAGTTTAGTGATAAGTATACCCAATACTTGATCCAACATATCAACAGTCTTTCCGCAATTGTGTGTTTTCTGCATGTTTCACAAAATAAATTCTTACCTGACATAGTCAGAAGAGTACAACTACCTAAAATTGCTAAGGTAAATCAGCCTTTCTTCAAATGACATCATTATTCCTGGACTACAATACATGGCACTAATCTTACTTTAAAGATAAATGATAAGGGTGTTTATATTTCAACAATTGGGGCACTTAAGCCATTGTTATGAGAAAAAAGTGTAAATTGTGGCTACTATTATGAGATAATCTGATCTGCACATAAGCGGTGTCCAATACTGTACTTGCTAGTCATTTTTATTAGCAGATGGCTATGTGAAAAAGAAAATAAATAAATTGTGTTTTCTTCAGGAAATTATTACATGTTATTTCAATTTCTGATCTCAGACCTTGGATTCTTTATGAAAGAAGTGGACAGTGTACAAACACATCTCCGCTCCTTAAGGGAAGTTACAAGGAGATTAGTCATTGAAAGTCATTGTTCATCATTTATGGCTATGCGACAATCACCAATATACTTTTGTTCTATTGCTAATGGTCCATGTGACTTTCCACACTAACTGCTTAACATTACAAAATATTTTATCAATAAAGATGACGTGACAAGTCACAATCTCATGCCATGTGCATAAGGCTAGTTGTTTAACAAACCATTTAGTTCTTTTAAAAAAAACCCTACAAAGTCAAATTTGAGATGCAGTCTGGAATCAAAATGCTGACAGCCAATATTATCAAATCTATGTTTTGAACTTAACAGCTTGTAATGTTAGTAGTTTTGCTCTTTTGCATACAGAAAAAATAAAAAAAAACACTTTTACAGTGTTTGTATTCAAAATACAAAAAACATAAATTTAAATATGTGTCTTAAATACCATGTAGATCTATACATTAAATGATAGTATGACCCTTTGATGCTCTGGATGACTCCCAAACTCCCATGATGGGGGTCACAAATGACTCCTGTAAATTTGGAGTTGGCAGCAGAGCTGCACCAAGGTTTAATTAACTGCTCTTAGAAACACATATTTACATATAAAAGGAAGAACAATTATTAAGATTAACTAACACCATTTGCTGAATGGATTAATGATACACTGCCCTTAACAAAGGAATTTTAAGCACAGATTTAAGTTGAATCTTCAGTGCTGATAAACTTGGGACAAGAGTGTGGCAACTGTACATCAATGAACATGACAGCATTTGAAAATCTGCTCTGATTTGTGTATGATATATGCCTTCTTTAGTATTAGCTGACGTGCAGCCATAATGTTCACACTCTGTGGAGTCAAGTCCTAGTCAAGTTGCTCAGAGTTTTTATCATTAACATATAGACATTACTTTTCATACTAATTTTCTTCTTATGATAACTATAATAAAATAACTTAAAAAAAACTTACCTTACAGCAGCACTGGCTGCATTACCTTGAGCTGTGTCTCTTTTCTCATAGAACACTTGGTAATTATTTATCCCTCGATATATCTTGTCATCTTCTTGACCTTTCAGTTCCTATGGCAATAGGAAAACACTTGCATCAAGGAATAATTATAGATCATGGATTAAAAATTCCATATTGTCAACATTATTTTTTGCTTGATTATTAACACTTATGACACTTTTTGAAAGAAAAAAACAGAAAGGAAAATGAAGTAAAACAAAGGGTTGTCCTGATTGTTTACAAACAACTGCAAGCCAAACAACTGTAAAATATCAAAGACATACAAAGGCCTACACAGAATGGCTCACTGGTAAATGTCTGAAGTCACAGACTGCAGTTTTTCATCAGGTCAGGTTTGTATCAGGCTAATACTTGTCACTATAATAATGTCAAAACTGAAGCCAGTATTAACATTATTCTGTATTAATACATACTTTGATTGTTGTTTGCATATTAAAGAAAATGCATTTTTGATTCAAGAGCTCTGATGGTTGAGTATTTAACTAAATATCATTAGTCCCTTGTTCAAGTCTTAAACTGGCTGCATATATTTCTATCTAGACTCTACTAGCCATAGCTTATAAGTTGTAAATCATCAGATATTGATATCTTAGGAACCCACCTTGTTTATGGCTTGTTGTTTTTCAAAAATAGCCCTAGAGTCCACATCCGCAGCTGTGTCAATTTCAAGTGTTGCTGTTGCACCCATGTCCTGCATGCCTTCAGATTTCTGGTGAAGAAAACTTGAATGCATCATAAAGTGTTGAAGTACAGTCAATAATAGCAAGCTGTTTTTTCCACAGATATTAAATATATGTCTAAATGCATTTAGGATTGCTAGCAATAAATCTATATTACAGTATTCACAAATCAGATCAAAAAAATTTGGAACCATAGTCCATCAAAATCTACAGAACCAGACAAAATCTACAGTATCAGACAAAATCTATAGAAATCTACAGAACCAGACAAAACCTACAGTATCAAAATCTATAGAAATCTACAGTACCAGACATTATCAGACAAAATCTACAGAAATCTACAGTACCAGACAAAACCTACAGTATCAATATCTATAGAAATCTACAGTACCAGACAAAACCTACAGTATCAAAATCTATAGAAATCTACAGTACCAGACATTATCAGACAAAATCTACAGTACCAGACAAAACCTACAGTATCAGACAAAATCTATGGAAATCTACAGTACCAGACAAAATCTACAGTATCAGAGAAAATCTACAGTATCAGACAAAATCTATAGAAATCTACAGTACCAGACAAAATCTACAGTATCAGACAAAATCTATAGAAATCTACAGTGTCAGACAAAATCTACAGTATCAGACAAAATCTATAGAAATCTACAGTCTCAGACAAAATGTACAGTATCAGACAAAATCTATAGAAATCTACAGTACCAGACAAAATCTACAGTACCAGACAAAATGTACAGTATCAGACAAAATCTATAGAAATCTACAGTACCAGACAAAATCTACAGTATCAGACAAAATCTATAGAAATCTACAGTACCAGACAAAATGTACAGTATCAGACAAAATCTATAGAAATCTACAGTACCAGACAAAATCTACAGTATCAGACAAAATCTATAGAAATCTACAGTACCAGACAAAATCTACAGAAATCTACAGTACCAGACAAAATCTACAGTATCAGACAAAATCTGAAAGAACCTACTCAGAGAATATTTGGTGTTATTATGTGTTTTGTCAGCTATATTCAATAATTGTTTATAGCTGGTCTTCAGGGTGAAACAATAAATCAATATCCTGACTTTAGGTAAATTTTATTTTATATATTTATTCTTATTCTTAACTTTTAAAAAATGGTGTAACAGGTATAAAATATTTTCAAACTTCAACCATTTTAGAGATACAGTCAAACCTCAGTTATTAAACTTGGGTTGTCCTAAGCCGATGCATTATTTGAAGTCACTGGTCGGTCCTGATTTATCCCTAATTAATTAAATGTAAAAAACTTCTGACTATTTGTTTGCATAAATAAAAGTTTTGGCATTATTCAAAGTCAATTTTGGTCCCCAGTGTACAGTTTTAATATCTTCACACATCATATCCAAAGCCAGAACGTGTCAACAGTTGGCCATTGTGTATGAACTGAGAAGGTACTTTACTCCAGTATCATCCATATTCAGTTTCATTAATTGGTTAGTTGAAGTTGTTAATTTGACATGATGTGTTAGTTTGATAGTCACTTATGACAATTAAGCATTGAGTGACAATAAAAAATTAATGATTGACTCATGTTTACTTTGTCTTACCGCAGTATTGCAAAATGTCAGGGTGGGTAAGTTTAAATGCTGACCGATCAACAAGCAAGCATATCGGGTGAATTCTTAGCTGAGCAATCGGGAGAAGGACCCAGTAATTGGGGATACTAAGATCAGAGACAATTTGGATTATTCCAATTACTGCATGGTCCGAAGTAAACCAGCGGCCCTGATGGCTTTGAATAACTAAAGTGTGGTTGTATATGTAAATGTTACACTGGTTTCTTAATAAGTGTGTAAGGTTTTTCCTAAATTCTGGACATAACAAACAAGTCGACAGTATTATTATGACTGCTGCACCAGCTTAAATGGATGGAATTATAATAAGCAGGACAGGTAATTGATTGATTGTGTCATTAACAAGATTTTTAACATGCACAAACTATGACCCATGGTTTATAATAGACTTACCCCAGACTTGCTGGATGTGTAAGACACAGTGACAGATTTCCTTACTCCACCATCATCACTGTCACTTGACACGCCCACATCGACTTTCTTTGTGTTGGTCTAAAAAATAAACCCCACGAAAATTACCCCTTATCATGCCTCATTTATATATAAGCACAACAAACTATTAGGTTATTTGCACATATTTTAATGCAAAGCTAACAAGACCACAAAGCTGGAGACTTGGAAAGCTGGAGCAGGCTGATCAGGATCTTCACTTTTTGAAAAAACCTGGTTAGTTTAGGCTTAACTAGCAAGAGTAAATATCTAGAATGGTTGTAGTAAACTTCCAAAGGTATTTGATTGACAGGCCCTTTTAGCCATGACAGGCCCTTCAAGCCAATAAGATTTTCTCAGATATTTTACTGATGGGCCCATTTAGCAAATCAGGGATATATGACTGACTGGCCTTTTAGGCCGGTCAGATTTTCTCAGGTAATTGATTGTTTGTTTGTTTGTTTATTGGGTTTATCGTCCCACCAACAATATTTCTGTTATCTGAAGACGGTGTCCACTTTAAGCAGATATAGTGCTGCCTTCACTATGTATAGCATGCCGTGAACACCTGACATGATAACACACCCAGTCACATTATCCTGACACCGGGCCAACCAGTCGTGGAACTACCCTTATATTTGCTTGAGCGTTAGCAAGGGAGCTATACCACTACCATTTTTAACGACTTTGGTATGTCGCGGCCTGGGATCGAACCTGGGGTCCTGTACCTGGAGCCGACGCTCTACCAATTGCGCTACCAGGTCCGGTCAGGTAATTGACTGACCGGCCCTTTTAGCCAGTCAGATTTTCTCAGGTAGTTGACTGACAGGCCCTTTTAGCCAGTCAGATTGCCAGACTGGCACATACCCCCACATTGTCATGCACTCTGTGCTACATGTAAAAGAGATGTTAATAGATGTTAGAAAATAGAAAGATATTTTGTTATACAATATGTTTGATTCAAGCAAATTACATTGTGTCTCTTTTGTCAACATTTTTTATTAAAGTGAGCTATTTATGCTTTGCTTAGTAGGACGTGGCTATAACCTGTCTGTAGATGGATCAATTCTTAATTTTGGTAAAAGCAATAAATATCATCATAATTATCATCATATACACCATCATTATTTTTTTGATGATTTGAACATCACAAAAAATGAACTTAAATATTTAAATATATTATAATCATTATAAATGCACTTCAAAAATATAATTAGCAAGAATAAATAACACCTTACTATTTAAAAACATATGGCAAGAAAGCCTACAGGCAAAAACTACAACATAATCTTACAGTTTGAAAGACACCTTTGATGACCTTTGATTTCTTTGCTTTAATTGCCACATTGCCATCTTCATCACTGCTGCTTTCTAAAATTGGAAAAGATAAGCTTATTTTTTTATAAAATACGCTGAAAGCGCCAATTTACCACAAATTTCTGTCATGAAATATATTCAACTAAATGTTTCTCTGGTGATTTTATACACCAGCAACAAAAACAACAACAGGTGGATATTAACTTTCACCCTTGAACTTATCCACCTTCACCTCTACTAGATAATTAGTTATCAAAGCAGCTCTAAATGACCTGTTTGAACATTCTAAATTTTTTGTTATGTATGCAGTTAACTGTTAGTTCTAGTGGGGTTTAATAGTCAAAACTATTTGGTGCTGACTGTTTCATCATATGAACATTATCCAAAGGCACATTTTGACATCCATACTGTTAATTTATATTTTGTATCTTATGTCAGTATGCAACATTATTTTCAATATTCACAACCTCCTTTTGATATTTTTATTTTTAAAAATGACTGAAAGTTAATTTTGCTTACTGTTCTTTTAAATGTAACAGCCATTCAACAAGTCATTACATTAGAACATTTATTTAAGAATAAGTAAAATCTTTCATAAATTATAATCAACCCCTGTTAATAATATGAAGCAAATGGAGTATTAGTTTTAGAAACAATACCATTCTCAACCTTAAGTTTCTTTTGAATAAGTAAATTTCTAAATAAGAACACCGGAGAATTTTGAGACTTTAATTTCATTACTATGCAAATGCAGATCAATGTATTTTAATTGAACACATACATGCAATTACAACACTAATTGAAAATATAGTATAGAATAGACATCTGTAAATTTCTTATGCAGTGACATTTATATTCTTTCTTAACACTGAATTAGACAGCTTGACTTCAGTTCAAAGGAACATCTCCAGTCTTAGTAAAAAAAATATGGTACCCATTTTCGGACATGACTTTAAACATAAAATTGTTTTTTAAAGAGTTTTAATGCATGTATAGAAAATGAATATCTCAATAACTTCTAATTAAGATTTGTTAAATTGTTAATTCTTACTTAAATAGAAGATAGCAGACCAAGCCAACTTATTATTAACATTTTGTGGTGAATTAAACAAACTACCGATATGTTAAAGCTAAAATATATGAATGGTGTCATGTGTGCTTGCTGATGATGTCATGGACTTTAACAGCTGGCAAAACTATCCATTTAAATATGCCCTCTCAGTAGAACCTGTCGCGCTTTAAGAGCCCTATTTCTGGAAAAAATACCACACCCTTTCAGACTTCTGAAGGAAACACTAGATCAATGATCCATTATATAATTGGATAACATAATGACCGTATATTTGGTCATTCTGACTGTTATCATCTTTGATAATTGCTAACTTGCATAAAGTTTAAAACAAGGCTTGTTTGTGTCATTTTCTCATAGTATTTTCTCTAACAAAAATAAAGATCTGTGAACTGTTAGCTGCAAGAAATAAAAATATAAATTCTTGAGTATAGGTTTTCAAAGATCGGAGGTGTGTAACTCAGTAACTGCATCAAAGTAAAAAATCCTTATGTGCCAACATTTTTTTTTACTGCAGGATTATTGAAATGCAAATGATAAATGAGTTTTGATAATAATCTTAATACAACCAGTTTTAACATAATAACAAATAACTTCCTCTAATCAGGATCCCTACAAGTTACCTGTGAGCATTGGGTATATTTTTACTTGCAACATAACCAAACTTATTAATGTCTAGAATCCGCTCAATATTTTCTTTTTCCTTTAAGACATAACTGATATCATTATGTATGAAATTTAAAAGGTGCTTTAACATTAATGGTACAAAAGTAGACTCATAAGGTGTCCATTCATATATCTTATTTTTAATCTATGAAAACCGTCATATCATTATCATCTGAAGATAATCCCCTATTTCTTTGCTAAAAAAAAATAAAAATAGTTTTTTTTCTTCTTTTTGTAATTGATTTGTAAAATTACAGAATTGTTCTTAGTATCTGTATATATAGCCTTTAAAACTATTCCCAGCATAAATGCATCCAAATTGATCAAGGGCTTAATTGGTAACAATTCACTGTAAAAAAACCTTCCCATGTTTGTCATGATGACAGTTTAATGACCCAGACCCCAATATCTGACTCATGGTAGTTTCCAGTCAGTAGACGAGTGATTTGGAGATTTAGAGTCCATCACTGCTTCAATAAGAGGGTTTCAATTGGTATTTTCTTTGTTGTCTGAATAATGTTTGAATGTTGTTATGTAATAATGGATCTCAGTGTGGCTATCTGTCATCTGCTCAGTCTCTTGAAAAGGTGTTGTTGAGCGGTATCATTACGTACCATTGTACCATAACTATGATAGATAGGACTGGATTATTTTTTATCTTGTGTTTGAAATATCATGCATTCAACTAAGCCACACCATCGAGGATCACCTTTAGACTAGTGACATGAACTAAAAACAAATGTTCTACGAAATGTTCCAGAAGAATACAAGTTGTTCATCACTCTATACATTTTATTTTTAAAAACAATGACAGAAATTTCATTTATAAATAAGTATAAAATAAGACAACGTACATCTTGAACATTATCACCGAAGTGAACTGGAAAAAGAACCTTTGGCATTACTGTGTGCATGTTACAGTCAAAATTATGGAGAATGCATATAAATTATGGATCATTAAAATGCAAGCTTATGATTTTATGTAGCCCTGATCTTTTAAGAGCGAGTGAGTGACAATGGCTGGGCTGTAAACAGTATTTCTGATCTTGTTGCCATCATCAATGCATTCATTGTAGAATAAATGGATTTTTTGCACTTGTCCAAAGCAAAGAAAAGGTAAGGGTTTTTAACTTCATATTTGTAATATATTCTATCATAGATCTAAATAGACCCAGATATACTGATCTTACAATTTCTAATCATATTTTAATAATGTGGTGTAACAATTATGCAAATGTTAATTACAAAAAAGCTATAGAATGGACAATTGTTCGTTACAAGATATTTGATATCTATCATTAATCATGAAAAATATATACATAATACTGTATCTTTAAATGAAATGGTAAGATTTACTAAATAAGAAAGCTGAAGGACTCATCTTGTATTATGACGCTTTCTCATATTTTCGGGTTTTCTCATAAATTCGTGACGTCATAAAATATACGGAATGCGCGCTCGTGTGATCTGTAAGATTGTTCGAAATACTACTCAACTTTGACAAGAACGCTAATACTACTTATTCGACCAAAAACATGCGGTCTAAGCAGGTAAATATTGTCCAATGTTCAATTTTATTATAAATAATCTTGATTATTATTAAAAAAAATCTTATAATGTTGAAAATGTTCTTTTGATCAAGACAATAGTGCTAAATTCATAACCTGATTCACACCTAACGTTGTAAATAGTCGTAGCTAATTTATTGCAGTATGGAAAAATAAGTCATGTGATTTCCAACGGCAACACCTGCCATCCAATCAAAAGTCACGAATTTATGAGAAAGCGTCTGCTCGATTTAGAAGACCGATGTCTACTCAGAAAAGTAAGATAAGCAATGCATAAAACTTTTTTTTCATGTTTTTCTTCTATTGTTCATTTGTCAGCATGGTTTCTTGTGATGATAACTATTGAGAAACGATAAATAGAATAAACATTTATGTCGGCACGGTTAATTTTATGTGATAAACCCCCCGAAAATATGAACGAATAGCATATGTATTGTTGCTTCAAACTAAGCTCAAATTTACAAAAGGTGGTGGACAGACTTTGTTTTACCGTCACCATGCAGTTTTGCACAATAAGTAATTGTTCAATTCCCGGATGTTCGGAATACAGAACAGACAAAATTTATTTAAAAGATTAGTTAACATCAGCGAAAACCGCTTACAATACCAAGAAAAAAATGATTTTATTCGTAAGATGACAGCATAAAGAGGTTTGATTAAAAGAAAATGTTAAAACCTTTGTCAGTTGAAGCTCTTCGTCTCCGTTGCTGAGGCCGTTTGGCTGATTTCTTAAAAAACGTACAGACTTGTTTCTCTTCTCCGGTAACATCGGCCATTTTGTTGAACGGGAGCGTCTAAAGCGCGGGATACAGTCAAAACGTACCTCTCGCCAAAACGTACCCCCGATGAGAAGTCAAAACGTAAAGCGCGACGCGTTACGCTGAAAGGGAAACGCTAAACAACGATTTTCGCTGGCCGTGTTAGTAGGCCGAATGATCTTACGTAATTGCATTAGGAACATTTCATTATTTAAATGTAATTTATTTTATGAATTTTCTTAAATTTAAAACATTTAATAGAATAGATATTTAAAGATAAAATAAATTTTGCATTTTTCAAGTTTATCAGCATCAAACGTGACGAGTATATGCATAATGTGAATCAACACAATGTTGTTAAATACATTTATGGAACAACATAATTGAAACAAAGAGATAACTTTAACTAAGTATTTGGACGAGGTGGGAGGTAATGCGAGAAAATATTTTGTGCTAACACTTCACAGTAGCCTCCCCTACAACATTCATGCTTTAATAAAGAAGTGGACTCGTTTGTTCGAACCAGTAACATGTTTTCTGACCGTGTTATTTTTTCTATTCCAAACTTCATCAAAAACATGAAACGATGATAATAAAAAGTCAGTATATTTTATATATATTATTATTATCATCATTAAATTAGGCCCGAAGATGTTCTGGGGATGCATATTTGTACGTTATAAAACACATTTATTGAGCCACGTTGGCTTGTTACCTATTTTCTTAAACTAAAAGTACGTAAGCTTCTCTTATAAAACTATACCTATAGGCGATGAATACATTCGGCTGTTCCAGATATTTGTAATTTCTGCTTTTACACCAACTTATAATTATACAAATCACTGTAAAATAACGTCACGCCATGCGCACGAGCTCCATTACACGTCCCACTGCATTATCGTTATATAAGGTGTTACATCATGTGTGAAAACTCTCACGTTATAATTTTCTTTATGCATCAAAGCAAAACATTTTACTTTGACAACATTAGCTAAGTTAATATGAATGAATATTAAATTATAAATCTTACTTTTAAGACAAGGAAAAATGTTTTAGACTTGTATAATTATGCAACTATGCATCGGCCTAAAATATCAACATCAGAGTTATAATATAAGAAATAATAAATTTATTCTTTCTAATTCTGTAAATACGCACGATAATGATCACAGCAGTAAAATTGATATCGAAATCAGAGCGGACTATCAGAATGTAATTTAGAAAGTAAGTTGTCGCGTGGTTTTCTTAGTTTAAAAATAGCCATCTCTGCAGCGTGGTTCACATAGCAAATACCTTTTTGAAATGACAAGTTTGGATAATGCTTCAATGTTTATACAGATCTAGTGCATCAATCTACACCGTTTCGAAATACCGTTTTAGGTAACAATGACTTATTTGGTTATTTGAGAAAAAATATTGGTCTAAACTGTCGGATACCACCGTTGAAGCGAATTACCTTAATTTCATTAGTAACCTTGTTGTCGCCGGGCATGCGCGCGGCGTCGATATGTAATCGTTTCTAGAAAAGTCCATGTTGTTCTTTAAACAAATGAAGTGCGACGCTTTTATGCATTGAATTTCAGTTATTGTTCAACTTTTTTCAGAATTAAATTATACTGTAATTAAAACTATTGCTACATCATTACCGTAGCAATTTTTAATGTTCCAAAATGTTTATGTATGATTTGTTTAATTTAAGTAGCATTTGTTACGACAATGTACAAAGTAAAAGTCAAATGTTATGCTCTATTCTGGTGTTTGCATTCGACACTTTTCCTATGCGTCTAAAGACAAATAGTATGAAAATCGGACGGCATTTAAAATCTTTTGAATAACAACAATGTTTTTTCTGTTTCTATTGATGTTTGTTATTGGGATGTTCTGTTGTTGACAGGACCTCGATGGCGACCTTTGCACCAATGCTGTCTTGTTTTACCTACCATCGTACTACCACCACCACCACCACCACCACCACCAACAACAACAACCATACAAACGGTCAGCACACCAATGCACACCAATGCACCGACAATGTGTGTCAGCATTCCCGCCCCCCCCCCCCCCCCCCCCCCACCACACACTGCAGTATTCATGTAACGCAGTTGAATCACACACCACAGACATGATGTTCAAAGTAGAATATTTGAATAAAAATGACATAAACAAAGCCAGATCCCCCATTAAACTATACGAGCTCAGCAGTTAATTTTAAATGAACCATAAAGTCACATATAACTTGCAACGTCAATGTCTTTAATCATAAAAAATAACAACAAACTATTTCAAATTTTACTTTTATTTTTATTGCCAGCAACATTGAAAAATGTTATATCTTTTTGGAAGTGCAAGTAAACTCATCGAAATGGATCGAACTAATTGCCACTAAAAATTGAGCTGTTCTAGATTAAGTGTCAAGGGAAGCCTAAGCCATTTATTATTGGATTATTTATAGGCGAAATTACTGTCTTCAAAGCATGGAAGTAATTTCGGCAGTTATACCTATTTAAGTTAAGTCACATGTAAACGAAATACACTCGTATAATGTGTACCAGTTCGATGCAATGATAGATGGTGCAGTCGACGTATGTGAATAGTTTGTCAACTGAATCTACGGCGATAAGAATTAATTATTTCCCTCCATCTTCGGTCCTTGCCGTGCACATATGAACAGAAAAAAATAGCAGTGGCATTCCGAATGAGGATCATTAATGATCACTAGACACATGGAAACCATCACTCGAGTCCCATTTCACTAATGTACATACGCAGATCCGACAATTGACATTTATAAAACCTATGTAGACTCCGCGAGAGGCATTTGGCAGTCGAAAGAGCCCAACAGAGGGCGAGAAATATATCACCAGTAAGGTGAAGTAATAACACTAGAACGGCAGTAAAATGGAGCGGCTTTTCAGCCCATTCAATCATGACCGTCCTAATTTAAATAGTTCTGCTAAAAAGTGAACATTGCTTCATTGATATTCTTCCGCTCTTGTTTCTAGTGTGAAGCAATACTGGACAAAAAGGGTAGATCAAGAATAAACTGGTCCCGACAATAGCAATCTGATCAGGCTGTGCGCTTTTTACTGCAGTGTCCATAGCCAATTTAAAAAAAATAATAAAAAATGTTGTTTTACATATCTTAATAAATGCTAAAATTATATGGCCGAAATGATTGTGAACAACAGACTGGAAGTCCAGGAATATGCAAGCCAACTTCTGTTACAGTTTTACATAAACTCCTCCCTTTGTATGTTCTTTTCATATTTTTCGACAACTTCACAAATCTTCAAAATATCATAATTAAAACAACCATCGTACACCACCTCCTATCACTGAAACGAAGCTGAATTAGAAATGCAGATTTTCTCAGTTGTTTGAAGCTAGTACCGTAAGAACCATTTTAATGACACAAGGTAAAACTGTCGGCTGTTTCGGGAGAATAATTGGCAGAAGCTATCAGGAATATTTATGTTCCATCAATATTTTAGAAGAGGGCCGCCAAGAATCAGCGCGATGCTCCAGGTGATAATGTTGAATACAACGCCCTATCTTCCGGGTAGATATAAAAGTATAACAAACAGCAACAACACCAACCACAAGAACAACATCAATAAAATACAACAACAACAACATCCACAATCAAACAGTATTTTTAGCAGAGATGTAAGGCGTCGATTAGGATAATAGCAAAAAAGTGAATTGACTGATAGTTCTGTTTTCGCTATAAGGATAATTCAGTTCAAACACACATTTGATAGACAGAAACCGTTAAGAAGTAACGTTGCTAATGGACTCCATAATAATAATGATATACACAAACCTTTTAAACTTTTGGCGTCACACGGACCAGGGTTATGTCCCTTCAAGATATTCAGTTTCAGCATTATTTTCAATGGGAATTTGTTCTGATATTCATTCAATTCAGAATCAAGTCGGCATCTCTTAAAATGCAATCTGTAATCGGTCTTATACGTTATATCTCGAGTATATAGGAACACTTTCATATGAATAATGATGATATAAACAAAGAAACTCACATAAAGTTCTGAACAACGACGAATCACAGTTCTCAAAAGCACAAAAATATATCCGACGTTTCGGATGGGGTGGGTGGGCTGTTTACATCGAGGAATAACCAGGATTGGATTAGATATTCTTCGATGTAAATGCTCTCTGAAAGTGTGTGTGTCTCTGTGTGTGTGTGTGGTGTGTGTGTGTGTGTGTGTGTGGGGGGAGGGTACCCCCCCCCCCCCCAAACGTCGGAAAGAAACTCACAGAAACCTAAGACATTTGAAGTAAGATGAGATCTAGTTTGTAAAACAAAATATAGATAAACACATGTCGAATTTGAGATGTGTAAAGTATTTAAAATGTGCCCGTATCAAAGACAATGCAGCTATTTGCCAGATGTTGGTTAAATAAGAGTTTATCATTAAAATATAACACCAAAACCACTTTCTGCACAGCTTTGTTCACGATATTCAGATTTTTCTTTATATTGTAGTATATATCTTCAGTATTTTATGGACTGCTAGTGCTCCTAGTAGACTAGCAATAAAGATTATATTACAGCCACCGACTTACATTTGTCAGGGCGAAATTGCAATATCCACTTCTCTGTCTAACAGGATATCCCGTAAATATTCTCTGTACTATAAATCCTTCTATGTTTGTTGTAATTTTCATAATTATTTCAGTATCCTCTGCATAGAGGTATAATTCACATCATTCATTATGACTTCGGCAATATCGTTAATGAAGATAACAAATGATACACAGGCCAAGTACAGGTCCTAGCGGTATTCCTGTTGTTATTGATTGGCAATACAATTCGCCCCCACCCCCAACCACTAACAATAACTTTTTGTTTTCTTTCAGATAGAAAGTCAGTTATCCAGTTGACGAACCTTTCATCAAATCAAATCTTTAACTTGTTTATTTCATAAAGATGAGACACTTTATCAAACGCTTTCGTGTAATCCCATCATAAACAATCTATTGACTCTCAGTCATCAAGAATGCGTTTCCATTTTCTCATGACTGCAGTCATCTATAGCTGAATAATACCTCTTCGCCGGATGCACTTTTTTCCTGTGACAATCTGCTCTAATAGTTACACGTAATGCTAATAAGACGATAGCTAGAAACTTCATTTTATCTCCCTTGTAATATATTGCAGATAATTATAATAACTACTTGGCATTCTTTTGACAGTATTCCTATGAAAAAAACCTGAACATGTATTGGGGATGATAATGTTGGCGCATCACTAATATCATCGGGTAGTTGAGGGATGTTTTATCAGGTTCCGATGATCTAATGATATCTAGCTTCTCAAAGTTTTCTTTGCTTACATTCTCAACGGTTAGGATTTTATCATCATCAGGAGCTGCAACTCTGTCATTCTGTAGGCAAACTGTGGAGACTGATTAAAGAACAGTCTCACGGAATATTGAATTCATCAGTTTCCATAGGACATATTTGTCTCGGATCTCTTTAGAAGTTATGTATAGAGGACTTAGATTTTGATTTTGAATTATCAAATTACCAGAATCGTTTTATGATTTTGTTGCTGATAGAGCAATTTCTTCTTATACACCGTTTCGTCAGCAAAAAGAAGTAATAATTGTTTGTTTAAGTTATATTGAAAACTCCAAAAGCATAATTATATCGATCAAATTCGTTATTTTCAAATATAATCATATACGATTTCAACACTTACTTTGAGAGCTTAAATTTGTTAGGCAAATTAGATAATGCTTTCGAAACATGCCGAATATACCAATATGTGTCGATATATGTCTCCATGTGTCGATTATTTTTTTAATGTTCATTTTTTTTACCAACAGCCATATCCCAAAATAATAAAGGAAGTAGTAACGAAACTCACGGAAATCACTATACTTATAGTGTAATAGTAAAAATTCAGCCACTAATACTCTACACCACACAGATGAAAAGATATTCTTTGAACCAATTTATCTGATAACATTTCATTTCAGTAAAATGGGACCAGAAACCTCGTATAATCAACTGGACTGGTGTGCAGACGCAGGAAACACCAATGCTATAGGCGGCGCGCTAATGGCGATGCAGGTTGGGGAAAGATCATTGTGCGAGGGAGGCATTGTTTAATTATCAACAGATGTGAACCAGATAGATGGTGTTAATCATCCCCAAGCTGGAAACGGGTAACTGGATTATCTGCTGCCCTGCTTCAAACAAAGGCGCCCATAGATCCAAGCCGTATCGCAGCTGGCCTCGCTAATTAATTATAATTTTGCATAACTTTCCAACATACAGAGATGATTGTGAGGTACTTTGGAGTGCACTTCGCTAAAAGCTGTTTTGCATCGTAATGCACCAAAAGTTTCAAATTAAATTAGTTATAATCTTTCGGAAGAAGCGCATCTTAATTAGGTTTGTTTACGTTTGCATTATAACCTATACTGGTTTGCAAGTCGTATCCGTATATAGTCAGAAAGTTTCTGCTGGTTTTCTTTAAATACAATACAAATTCCCAATTATCTATGTTAATTGGAGAGCAGTATAAATCACCTTAATATAACCAGATTGGGCAATAGCTAAGCACTTGCATTAACAGTTTAACACATTTCATTTATAAAACAATGTTAAACATTGGTATGTCGTGGCCAGGTTGTGAAACAGGGGTTCCAGATACGGAAGGTCTCAGGTTCAAACCCGTTCCGCGATATACCACAGTATAAAGTGATAGTGTAATCCTTGTTTACGCTCAAATACATTATAAGCGCTGTTCCATAACAGGTCGATCCGGTGTCAAGATAATGTGACTCGATGTGGTATTCTGCCAGTTGTTCACGGCATGCTATACACAATGATGGTAGCACTATCTCCTTCAGGTGGACACAGTCTCCGGATAACTGAAATACTGTTGGTGGGACGATAAACCATTCAAACAAATTTTAAACTTTAAAATAGATTACAACAGGTCACTAATGTTAAAACTTAGAATCTTCGGTTTAACATGCAGTTTTCGACATCATGATAACCATATCAAGACACATTGGTAGTCTATAATCCAAAGCAAACTTGCTATATTTTAAATGATATGTAGAGCTTTATCAGTTTAACCTTATTAATATTGGCCTTTTTTTACAAACCTATTGATCGGTTTTCGGGCAATTATATATTTGTTCTCAACAATGAAAGCCATTGAAATGGGTTTAATTGCTATTGGATTTGGTGCTCTTTGAAATGCCACGCGCATGATAATGTTAAATAAATGCCCCATTAAGAACACTTGATCTTATAACAAATAATATTAACCGTAGTTCAGATATTAGTGTCGAGGTCAGTTAATTCAATTATTGATCTTAGTCGGTGGCGATTTGAAAATGAAAGATAGCATCTACAGTATAAAACTATCTGTATGTGAACTCATCATCTTCTGTTAAATCAGAACATATTTTCTTTCTCATACTAACGGTTTCCCCTAAATAATAAGGCATACATGCATGTACATGTATTTGAATCAGATGCATTTCTTCCATAAACACTTGTTGACTTATTTTCATTTTATACGTGTCCTTTTATTATTATTTAAAGCGAGGATAAATACATTATTATAGATCATTGCTAGAGCCAAAAATCATCTTCAATGCCCAAACTCTGATGGAAGGTGATTGTTTTTCACGCTTTAAGCTAACCATATTGGGCACATTAGCATATCGGTGCACCATGGCTTTGTTTTTAATGATTGCTTATAATAATGTACTTAAAAAAAATCTGTTCAGTAATTTACATCATGTTCCCATTGTTCATACAATACAAGATACATATATGTACAAGTAGTGTGCTGATTTCATAGGCGATTAGCATGTCTCTGTCGCGGTATATTTATACCACCTCTATAGCAGTTCGGCTACCAATTTAAATCAATATAGTGCCGTTTTTTTATAATCCATTACCTCTAACTTCATGCGAATGTATCCCCCTATATAGTACATTCGCCTTTCCGACCACCTCCCCAATGACCAACTAACAGCTAAATCTGACACTATTTTACAAACAAAGTCAAGATTTTCTTAGCCTGCCTCGTCCACTTTCTCTGTGCCTGTCCGTCGATACTCCACTGCTTTCTTTGCGATATTGAACAAAATTGATCATGTAGTCCTCTCACTGCTGTCAGATCGTTATCTGTGCCTGTGTTATAACTTACTGGATAGACGGACTGGAGTGATTTTCAGAACGGAATCGTGTTGTAGGAAAGAGCTTTATTACATTGAATGCTACCTTAGCAGCACTAGTCCGTGCGCTGCCAACAGGCACAGTCTGTTCCTATTGTTTATTAGGCTCTTCATAATTAGACGGTTTCGCGAGTGTGTCGGAAGTTGTCATCGACTTACGACTCTTCTAGCGGCTGCAGAGTATGCCAAACGCACATTCACTTTGCATATCCCATCTATTTTTGTAAGTTTATTTTTTTTAAACCCAATGTTTACTACTAGAAATGGGTTTACGAAAACGGTCTAAACAGTCGTCTTGCCACAGCTGTATGTCAGCTCTTGGATAAAAGTTTACGGATTGTCTTCGTTCCAAGTTTGGTTGGAAGGATTATAGCGATTATAAAATTCCGTCGCATGAATGACATCTATTGAAAACTAGACGTCCTTACAGCGTGAGGATTTACGGCCTTAGGGCCAGTAGTGTGTATGTGTGAGCTTGAGTATAACGATTTGTGATGTTTTATCGTTAATATGAACATTCACTATGCAGGACTAAATAGCCGTGAATCCTGGTGACGATCATGGTCGACATACCGTCCTACAACCTCCTGCTCCCAGTCGCCCTCCTGTCTCTTATGGCGCTTGGGACTCAAGCTCAAGATGACTTTTCAGGTATGAAGCATTTATACATTAATAACCAATTAAATTGTTGAACTCCCTAAGCGTATTGATTGCGACACAGTTATCTGTACATGTTTCTATACATTGGCATGCAGAGTCGTTTTCTTACCGAAACTGTATTGTAACAATCACCATCGCCACCATCACTACCACGACGACGACGAACATCACCACCATTGTCACCACGACCACCACCATCTTGGTCACCAACATCCCCATCATCATTATCGTCGTCACCACAACACCCCCCCACCACTATCATTACTTTCGTCACCACCACCAAAAACACCACCACACCACCACCACCACCACCACCACCATTACCACCATCATGATCGTCGTCACCACCACCATCATCATCACTACCACCACTACCAACACCATCATCACCACCACCACCATCACCGTCGCCGTCGTCGTCATCATTGTCATCATCATCATCATCATCATCATCATCATCATCATCATCATCATTATCATTATCATCATCATCATCAAAAGCTTCTAAAGCTTTAAAAGCAAGTGCAATTTCATCAACATAATCTTTTATGTTTTGAAACTACATCATGATTTACACAATAAAACAACAGCAGCCGAAAAAGCAACAATAACAACAACACCACTAATTAAATTTTTATTTGTTTCACACTTAAAGCATTTTTCGCCTGTTTTGAGAATCCTCACTGGCCGATATTGCACACTGTAGGGCCAGGGATCGATTTGTTATGATGAAGCAAGCTAAAACATACACAAACAGAGGGCTGTGTACAAGGAATACAGTCTTTCTGTCACCCCCTGCACCGCAATCTGGATCAATACTATAATTGTTTCAATTAAACTATTATTCAAATCTTGGCCCTCGTACGGCTCGCTTCATTGTGAACACAGGGTAGATATGAATAGCTGAAATGAGCCGAATTCCAATTTGGCTCTTCTCGTGAATATGAAACTTGTGTACATGGCTTTTCAGTTTTTGTCTGGATAAATAACTAACAATAATTGGCACGCTATCTAAAAATGATTAACATTGAAGTTATTATCTTCAAATGTCGAATATTATTATATTTTAATGACTTCCTTAATTGTCGTGAATGCAGTTGTATACTGCCGCTTGATACAAACGAATCTCCTGATTACAATCAAATCCACAAATAAGTGAACTCTAAGATTTCTTATACAACGCTAACACAAACAAAACACGTCCTTTGAGAATCATACTCTATCGATTACACTGTACGTATTTAACCCATATAATATTGCACACCGTTTACTATGTAAAACAATTTATATCGCAAGTAGGATTAAACAAAATGCAATTTGTTCTTCGACATAGTGATACACCATTACGTAACTTATAGCGCAAATCATACATATAAATGTCAGTGTCTACACTCTTGCAGAATGTGGCAGGTATGTCAAGTAATCGTATAGAAATTGTCACTTACACATACAATTGGCAGCGGATGATCACTAAAGAAGTATACAGAGCATTCTTGTGAAGGAGGCGCCATATGTATCTTGTATACACTGCATGAATACTGTGGTAGCGCTAAGGTGAACACACGTGCTGCTTCCAATATACCGAAGCCTACTGAAGTCGTCATACTGACATAATGTTACTATCCCTTATCACGCGCCTTTTGTTAATTAGCAATACTAATTTCTTAGTTACCCCAACACACCTTTGGGCGTATGAAAGGCTATCAGCAGTGTGTTTAGATTCCGATCAGACAGCTCCCAGTGGAAGCAGGCTTATATGTAGATAGACTAGATATTTATAAATTCGTACTTAGCAGGTTACACGCTGAAGGTACACAGTATAAACAAGCTGACATATACATTGTATGTTAATATTTCTGTATCAATGTGTAATCATCATGTTCTAGCGATCTCATGTATATCACTGGGAAGAACTCATATTCGTATTACAACATCAATTATGCATACATAATTTCTACAATGACATTTCAGAATATTGGTTATAAAAAACATTTTATGATCAATGCATTGTTATGACATTATCAGTAGTATGGGCACTATTAATGCATTAACAGGATTACAACAACAATCACGTTGGGTTCATCGATTCTGGGAAATGAAAAGAATAAAGGGACAACGCATTTTTGCTAAGTCAGTGGCTAGATAAATACATCTGCCCTTTCCGACACTACTACCATCTGTCACAGTTTTACCTGGTACTAGCACCTTTGTTACGTTTCTACCATTAATTCTCGCCCCTTAAAATCCCTTCCTTTCCTGCTCTCACTGCTACCCCACCCACACAATCATTACCACCCAAAATTACTCAACAACAATATAAAAACAAGAACAACAATGTTTTCTTCTATATTTATTACTATGTACTTGTTGGTATGCTGTATATACTAATTATACTAATTGACTTTGATGTACCACTTCCATCTAAGGGAAACTACACGTGGTCCGATGAACACTATCCATGACGGCAAGATTATCAGCTGCAATAATCACCGAACACCAATGCTATAAAAAAACGATAACCGTGAATGTGAATTCGAGAAAAGACGAGAGCTGTTAATAAAAGCCGTAATTTCAACATCCTACAAATGCACCCACATGCAGTTGTACAGTTGCGAGCTTGGATTTCTGCAAGGAGATCAAGACCAAACTTACTTGATCAAAAGTTATCACCGAACTATTTTTTGTCTTAATATTTACGCCAAGCATAAGAGCGAAGATGAACACATAACTTAAACGCAAGTGCGAAGTGTTTATACAACGCTATTTAATAGGGACCAGACATTCAGACGGACAGCCACAAAATGGGAGGAGTTATAGAAATGATTTGTATTTAAAATTGTTATCAAACTTACTGAAGTTTAAAAAAACAACAACTCGTCTCATGTGTTCAGTACGATAGGCTATGCTTTGTTCTGTTCAGAGTAAACTAATCTTCCAACTAAAAAGATTAAATACAAAAGATAAATAAACCAGTCTGTGAGTTTCTATGAGTATGTGCACACGGTAGCTTGTTTGCTCTTTAAACTATTTCCCACATAACTTCACATCCTCTTTCAGACGAAGTTGGCGAATATAATTTCATCGATGGTCATATGATAATAACATTACAAAACGCCATCACATTATGATTATATGTTCCTTACTAGTTTGAAATTGGAAACAAGTCTCAGAACAAAACTCCAGTGTTAAGAAGTTTTTTGATACACAACTAGTATTCTTATTGAGACAAATGTTTCGTGACTCGATGCTATAAATCGACTTTTTGAAACATATATAAATTGTTTATTATCCACGATAGAATAGATCTCCTCCTAACAAAGACATATAAGTAGGTTGCTCATTTTCAATGAAAATAGTATTTAGGAAAAACATGAATACGCCAATGTTTATATCAAGACGATCCCTTGCTTGAAAATATTCCTTATCCTTTTCATTGACTAAAAGCTCTGATAATTACTTATTGGGAATGATTCTCGTTTAGTGATTGAACCCGAGAATCCCTACTCGTGGCCGACACTTTACAAGAAAAAGTTGCCCGTTTAACACTGCAGACCGGCCAGTAAACATGAAACTTATCGTTAAATTCTGCACTTAAAATAACAATTGGTTACATTAAAAGCATTAATACGATATTACAGAATTCTTTGTTGTCTCTATATGTGTCCCTAAGTATCTTCTCTCAAGTTACTGTGAGTATACCTTGTTACTGTGAGTATACCTTGTTACTGTGAGTATACCTAGTGAGTAACGGTAGGTTTTATATATATGTATATACAAGGTTGCTCCGTATTAATATATCAATATACTCACCTTTGAGTTTGTTTACATTGGAACACTATACCTATGTTCGCGTCTGTTTTGTTTAATGTTACTTTCGTAGTTATACATTTAGAATGGAAAGTAATCACCTGCTTATCCGTTCTGCTCAACTTAATCAGTGTACCCTCTTTAGTGGTTCTACGGCTACAAGTATGTAAGATTAAAGGTTTAATTGTCGATGGGGTCATGCCCAGGAGGACAAGTATGTAAACATCGACAAAAACCTAATTGTGAACTCACAATATTAAGTTTATCACTGTTTATATCAGAATGTCATCAAACTGATAACTTAAAGAATTCAAGCGGCACTAGGATTACAGTCAATGAAACTATTACAGTTTAGTTTACTTTAATGTCACCCTAATACTGCACATGATGTTTATTATATGACTACAGTTTTCGACACGGGGTATACAGCAGCACTTTGTATGATTTGAATGTGCAGTGTTTAAAATTTCAGCAGGTATTACAGGGCTGCTGAGACGGTATTTGGGATACAGGACCAAGTAAACATATTGGCTATAGAGCAAACTTAACCGCTTTGCAGCAGATGTTCAGACAGCTTAACCTCAACGTGTGGGTTCGAGTCCCGTTCGGGTCTAAATTATTCCTGCTTACCTGCAGTGCACCGGTGGTTCTACCCAGACATTAATCTGGGATCTTCCCTCACACAGAACGTTCAAGATGGCTATAATGACCTTAATATATGGTAGTGCGGCACTCTCCCTAGCCCCGTGGAAAGTTTCTATTGATATTTTATACAATGCATAAAGATTATTTCTGTATTATTCGTTTAAAAGTAGAAGTATTTTATGTGGTCTTGAGCCTGATATATGTGGTAGACAAAGTAGCCCACCGACAGTCCCCTTTGCCTACTGGCCACGATGATGTCGTCACGGGGTCGCTGGGTGTCCTGCAGTAAAGACTGGCAGCATCTTGTGGTGATATCTCTACATGTACATTGTAATACAGCGCACCAAGTGCATCTGTTACACAGTCTTGCTCTCTACTGTTTACTGGAGATACAGGAGGCTGTGGAAACTAAAATAAACTGATATCAAAGAAAATACACCGTGCTGGTAACATAGATGGATACTGCAAGTGATTTATGTGTACTTTTGTACTTGTATGTTACAAACATCTATGGTTGGCAGTACAGCAGGAAATAGATCGCTAAAGAAAAGCCTATCATTTGTCACTTTCAATAAAATCCTACTAGAGCAGCTGTGAAATAGATAATGTGCTCACATGATTTATGAAACTATGAATTTGTACATAAGTCTGGACTGTTATATATTCAAAGCTATATAGATATGCAAAGAAGATAAAGACATCGTAATTGTGTTGTTATTCCAGAAAAATTATCAGTAAACGTATTTGTAACAGTAAGTGTGTTTGTACCAATTCGGTGTTACAAATGGTGTAACAATTCGAAGTAACAAATGGTGTATCAATTCGTGTAATATTCGGTGTAACTATTCGGTGTAACTATTCGGCAAAACACATGGTTTAACAATTCGTTTTGACACACGGTGTAACAAAAGTGGTGCAACACACGGTGTAACAATTCGGTGCAACATACGGTGTAACAATTCGGTGCAACACACGGTGGGGCAAGTCGGTGCAACAAACGGTGTAACAATTCGGTGCAACACACGGTGGAGCAAGTCGGTGTAACGCTGTAACAATTCGGTGCAGAGCACGACGTAACACAGCTGTAACAGATCGGTATTTATATATGGTGTTACTGTGACAATTCAATGCAACACACGGTGCAACCATTCGGTATTACACATTATCTAGCAATTCGGTATAACACCTGATTTACCAATTTGGTGTAACACATGGTGTAACGAATCGGAGTAACAATTCGGTGTAACACATGGTGTAACAAATCGGAGTAACAATTCGGTGTAACACATGGTGTAACAATTCGGTGTAACACACGGCCTAGCAGTTCGGTTTAACACCTGGTTTAATAATTCGGTGTAACACATAATCTTACAAAATTGGCAAAACACATGATCTAACAATTCGGTATAACACCTGATTTACCAATTCGGTGTAACACACGGTGTAACAAATCGGAGTAACAATTCGGTGTAACACACAGTGCAACAATTCTGTGTAACGGCCTAGCAGTTCGGTGTAACACCTGGTTGAATAATTCGGTGTAACACATGGTGTAACAGTTCGGCGTAACACACGGTAAAACAATTCTGTGTAACGGCCTAGCAGTTCGGTGTAACACCTGGTTTAACAATTCGGTATAACACATAATCTTACAAAATTGGCAAAACACATGATCTAACAATTCGGTATAACACATGGTTTAACAATTCGATGTAACACATGGTGTAACAATTCATTGTAGCACATAGTGTAACCAATCGGTATTACAAACATAATCACGTAACAACATAATATATATATCGGTGACGACTGTCATTATGCTGCAACAACATTATGTTTCATATGTTTATCCTATGACCAAGATATATATGTCACACTGTCTCTTATCTCTGCTGGACAAGATTTGATCATATATTCGCAGTTAGTTTAGATCCAGTTCATCCAGCTTCCGATTGAAACCAATTCATGATATTTTCTATTTGCCGCCATGTCTTTATCTCTTAACATATGCATGGATGAGCTTTAGCTATGAATTTTGCTTTGGTAATTAATAATTGTGGCACGATAAGGTTTATTTAGCCGAGTTTCTTTGTCTCTGATATAACACATATCGATGTTCACACAACAATCTTTGACAGACTTCTTAAACAGATTCAAATTGTTCACATCGATCCACAATTCCACGGTCTCGTCAAGTTCTCATGTCGTCCACGAGTTCTCATCGGAATAGTTTGCGAGAATCACACACTAAAATATTATTAGGTTTCTGTAAATTGTAACTCTAGCAGTCCAAATTTAATTCCGTTGGAATAGGATTGAATGTCGTCTGTTTCAGAGGTAATTATATTTGTTATTTAAAAACGGTTTGTAATAAAAGTTGTTCTAGCAACATCCAAAATTAACAGCAGCAAACACATCAGTAGATACTAGATAGCCATAAGTTCAACACAAAAAAGGTAGTCGTCAACAAGGGTCTCTCTTTGAACTTAAAAAACAGACCATGCATCTAACCGAAAGAAAATATACAACAAAAGCTATGCAAATATAGTAAAACAATATTTAATAAATAAAATTAATATTGGGTTCATTTCATCGTTTCTTGTACCAGTGTTGCAAATCCTAGACATAAATGATCCCTAGCGGTCCTTGTCCATGTTCACTGGTTCCACGACCATCTCCACCCTGGTATCGTTGTACGGTCAGACCATCTCCACCCTGGTATCGTTGTACGGTCATTGAAAGTTAAACATATTTCCCTGGTTTCAAAACACATCCACCTTCCAAGGTCTCCCGCCAGCGGTCTTGCACACCCACCGACATCTTTCCTTTTTTACAGAGAAAAACATCAGACATGCTTTCCTCTACTAATGATGTCATCAACAAACAACAGAGAGCCTCTACAAGCAGCAAGTGTCTCCATTGCCTTCATTGTGTGACTATGCTATAGCGGAGAAAATATGGCAGGGGTATTATCATCTGGATTCTCTATGTAAAATGCATTTTTTCTATGTTGTCATTTAATTCGTCCAATAAGGATTGTTACGTGTATTTCCTTTGGTGGACATTGTAGTTTGGTTTTTCAATTCCATCTTCACATGAACAGGATGCTACAACCATTTATTCGTCTCTGGTCATGTTTGTTCAAGTTAATTTTATTTATAGTCAACCATTTTTGTGTAGTTTTTCAAGTCGAAATAATACATATTCTTTTCTAAACACTAAGTGGACATTATTTTTCAATGACGTCACTACTTTCGTTATAACCTATAGAAAATATCAGCGCTTGGACATTTTGTATTCAAATACTATTAGATCGTTTTTCTTTTCATTATTTGCATTTGAGAAACTCGTCAGGCAGTGCGAGGTTAGAGCTCTGTAAAACCGGTTTAAGCACCCCAGTCGGTATATATTTCCGACTGACCGTTCCAAGGCGGTTACTGTCGGGTTTGCTCTTTTCGTTAAATGACTCATCACACATTTGTTCTTATTTTTCGCTTGGCTTGCATGTGAAATACCTTTGTTCTGTGCATTTTCGGAGTTTTTGTATGTTGCAATTCTCATAGGACTTTTGTCATATAATCTTAGATAAACCCGGGCTCGGTGATTTTCTTTTGGGACCCTACTTAAATTTATAAACTGGTAAACACTTTTCAAAACGGATTTTTTTTATAGTTTTATAGACGTTTTCTGTATTGTCTATTGCAATTTTTTGAGTCTATGAGTTTATGACTAATTCTATTAGAGTTAAAATGTTCAATATTTGTTTATAATAACTCCATTACCTTGTGGGATATGACGTTATAACTAAGCTAATAACTCATCACTGACCGCTTGATTTCAAATCGTTCTGCCCGTTAACATTTAGTTGCCGTGGCAAATATCTTTTGTACGTCTGGGACATAATTTAGATAGTTCATTGTATACTGTTACATTATTTGTAATTTAGTATTCTTTTTTCCCCATATATTCAATCTCTTTGCTGGTACTCACTGTAAGATGTCTCACTTTGATGAGACAGGGTATTTTCACTGATTGTCATTGAGAAAAAAACACTTTACAAATCCCAGTCTTTTGGCCACTGACCGATCCAAGTTGGAAACTAATTTTCCCTATGTGTACGTTGTCGTCTCAGTATTTTTGTCAACTTTACGTTTATTTAACTTGTGTTTATTTCTTTGTCTAGCGATATTGCAAATATTATGTGGCTCTTAAAGGACCTTTTCCTATTTTGAATATTTTCGTACTGGCTTTATCTACTTGGGCTATGTTCCATCTAAGTGTATTTTGTCGTTTTTTTATATGACTTTCATGTTTCTACCAAAGTACCGTGCTAGTTTAAATTTCAATACGCGAACTAAGTCAGTGCAGTGCTATATAGTATATGTTCTATTTGCGTCACATAAGTTGTTTGGATTTTTTTCACGCTGGACATAGTACAGCCGTTAATTAAACTATAGCAGTATTCACACCATTTCAAATCTACATCCTGTTATCACACCCCGGCAGTAACACCAACGGTATCGACCGCAGGCAGTAAAAATGGCATCGATAGGAAATCAAGAACACCGATTTATTCTTCAATAAGACACAACAATTACAAGAAAAAGAAGCAGTCTAAAAAACCAATACCAGCTATATACACATGAGCTTGAATGCAACGTTTTTATTGCTTCGATAGGCATGATTTCCAGATCCATTTGCCATATGGCCTGTGTAAATTAACGAAATATTTCGGGCGTATAGAAATAAATGCAAGTTAATGCATATAAAAACGACACACTTGTGAACATGTTTGAAATGGCAGTGTTGAAGAATCTCTCATCTAACCGTCTTCTTCCTGGACAGTCGATTTATTCGGTCATAAACTGCAAAGGCATAATCGATGGTTATTCCCACACTAACGACCACACTATTAAATCGGACGTTCAATATCAAAGAGGTAACTCCGTCTAGTGTTTATGCATGACAGGAGACACATCTCCCAAGTTTGTGGAGTGAATACTAGCAAAATTGCAAGACAGCATGGCATTAATTTGTTACAGATTGTCGCCTTCCGTTTGCTTTATAAGTGAGCATCATCAGCTAAATGAAGTCTGTAGGACCACTTTTCCGCCAAGGGACTGGCCAATTGGTATTTAACAGATTTTTCGTTGATAAATTCAAGGTTTTTAATATACATAGGACAAAGTGCTAATTTGTACATGTAGATGTTAATAAAATTCTATGAGTTGCTATGTTGTATAACATTAACAGACGAAGAAATACATTAATTATGTTATTTAGTATATATTTGCGACGAAACAGTGGCAAAATATTTTATTTTTAGAAAAATAAGTAAAACCACCCAACATCTGGATAAAAGTATACAATTTCAAAAATAAATAAATAAATAAATATTTTTTTCAAAGTTTATTACGAAGAAAGTAATTAGGGAGGCTTCTCATCGGTTATTGTATCGTGAATCCTTCTATTTTCTCTGAATACATTGCAGAAATTTTTATTTTGTTGTTTAATCGTAATATTAAGGTTGACATGCAAGCGGTACGCTGTTCAGTCATGTCATGGCAAATAAAACGAACAAAACATTTTGATTTATCATTTTAAGTTGACATGGTGTTTCCACTGCATATGAATAATATGTTACAGATACATGCATGCTTGCATGCGATACAATATTGACCATGGCTGTGTCTTTATAATCATAAAAAATCGAGCCTATCTTTATATTCATACAGGGAGAGAAGGGGTGGGGATAGGACCGTGTATATAGAGCATACCTTTACAATCTTATGTGGGCACTGTGTATATATAGCCTATCTTTATAATCATACGGGGGCACTGTGAATATCGAGCCTATCTTTACAATCAGACACTTGTACTGTGTATATAGAGCCTATCTTTACAATCATACGGAGGCACTGTGTATATAGAGCCAGTCTTTATAATTATACGGGGAACCCGGTGTGTATATAGATTATCTTTACAATCGTATGGGGACCTGTGTATATATAGCCTATCTTTACAATCATACAGGGGCACTGTTTATATAAGACAATGCATATGAACATTTGAAATATCATTTGACAAAGGTATACAAATTCAAAATAATTGTTCAAGTGACAATATATACTGAGACGAGACATAACACACATACATAAAATCACACCATTTGTCTCAAATTAACAATACGTCGGTTCTTACCTTGTGAAGGGCCCACTAGGGTGCTTATAGGTCTCTTATCTAGCACTTTCTATTAACACATTCGTGATGTACGTGTACAAATATACGTTACTTAACCATAATAAACAAACATTTGATTTCATCGACAAGTAAACTACCTTAAATGCGTGTTTATTTAAAGAATCTTTCATGTGGACAATTATTATCACCGTTGGATTAAAAAAGCCAAGGCAATTAAAACGACCACAATTCTTTAGTGTCGTAATCGATTGAACTGTCAAAGAGAGTGTTCACCATTTCAGCTAACAAGCGTATTGTATAATACAGATAGAATGAATGACATACCAACAGCTGTTGTTGTCCATTGAGTTATCGTATAGCTTCTTGTTTCGTCCTGTACTATTATTTCAGGACAAAAATGAAAACAGACCGAATGTTACATACACAATACAAACAACAACGGGACGTCAGCCATGAATAAGCCATGAAATCAGCAATGAAGAATAGTGTTCTTTCTTTCCAAATAAACATACAAAATAATCCAGACGAAACAATGCTGTAAAATTTGTTGATTATGCAATGGGAACTTTAAGTATGCATATATATGTTTTTAGACATTTAACAGAAGCTATGTCTTGAAACACGTAATGACTACAGGATGGCATGTGGCCTATAAACTTGTATTTGCTACAAAGATAGAAAAAACACTCTAATATAAATCAACATTTTACAAGTAGATAACAAATATACCTACCATAAATGGCAACAACACTTACTAAATGAATCATCAACATAATAACACAGTCATTATATCCAAACAAGATAATATAAGTTGTAAGTTTGTTTTGACAGAATGCCATATGCAAGAAAACAATTTTAGGAAGCTTAAGGTAAATAATTCTTCCGTGTATACTTCTAAATGCAGGAGCATCTTCATACTCGAGAAAAGGGCCTTCATCAAACTAACATAATTGAGAAACTAAGTTAAAATATTTTTATTTTATTTTTTTATTTAAGCTGCTGGAGAAATGAAATATGGAATAGATTATGGTATGTCGGATGACGTTTGTTGAAAACAATCATACATCAACATAGCCACTTCAGAGTCCACCATACGCACTATCATGATAATTGAATGCTAAACTGTTTATTATAAATGGCTTTTAAGATTTCCCTTGTAATAATTTTGAGGCCAGTGTTTAACACACCTGATATTATAAAAGTGTTTAACACACCTGATATTATAAAAGTGTTTAACACACCTGATATTATAAAAGTGTTTAACACACCTGATATTATAAAAGCGACGTGCAACTTTAGGTACTTTAAATTGTAGCAGTAGCACACAAAAAATGAAAGTGTTCTTTTGAAACTAAACTATTGTTTGTTTTGGTCAATTTAGCAACAAAAAAAAGAGAGAGAGAAATCTACATAAGACCGATTTACCGCTGTAAGAGAATGTGTACCGGCAAATATCGCAAAGAACTGTTTACGGGGCCATAAACAAGGCTTGTCGATACAGATTTAACCTCTGAGCTACCGTGGTTTAGAGGTTAGCGTTCTCTACACACATCCAGCTTCTTACAGCCTCAAGTCTCCAAGGACACATAATGTTTAGATGGAGGAGAGTTTTTGTAAGTTGATGTACATGAAAAAGGAACATTGGTAAATACGCCTACATAAGGCGTATCGTTAGAAGAGTGGGTTTATGCATCTGTAAATAGGTGAGTTTGATCCGCTTATTGGTAATCAGAAGCAGATAAAATTGCAACATAGGTTAACGTCTATGTTTATTGTTTTATTTGTTAGCTAGAGAACAAGATGTTTTATAAATTATGTTTTGTTCATGTTAAAAAAAAGAAAACTTGAACTTGATATAGACGAAAGCATAACAGAACATGTTAAAATGTTCCAACGGGATGTTACACAAAAGAGAAAACCCAACTTACCGTCATGGAATTTTCAGTCACTGTACTGCTGTTGAATGATCAGTCACTGAACCGCTGTGGAATGGCCAGTCACTGTACTGCTGTGGACTGGTCAGTCACTGTACTGCTGTGGACTGGTCAGTCACTGTACCGCTGTGGACTGGCCAGTCACTGTACTGCTGTGGACTGGTCAGTCACTGTACTGCTGTGGACTGGTCAGTCACTGTACCGCCGTGGAATGATCAGTCAATGTTCCGCTGTGAAATGGTCAGTTGAAAAATTCCAGCTGTACCGTTGTGGAATGGCCAGTCACTGTACTGCCGTGGAATGGTCAGTCACTGTACCTTCGTGGAAAGGTCAGTCGGCAAATTCTAACTGTACTGTCGTGGAAAGGTCAGTCGGCAAATTCTAACTGTACTGCCGTGAAATGGTCAGTCAAAAAAAACAAAAACAAAAACAACAACTGTGCCGCCGTGGAAAGATTAGTCGGACATTTCTAACTGTGCCGCCGTGGAAAGGCCAGTCGAAAAATTCCAACTGTACCGCCGTGGAAAGGTCAATCGAAAAATTCCAACTGTACCGCCGTGGAAAGGTCAGTCGGAAAATTCCAACTGTACCGCCGTGGAAAGATCAGTCGAAAAATTCCAACTGTACCGATGTGGAAAGGCCAGTCGGAAAATTCCAACTGTACCGCCGTGGAAAGGTCAGACGGAAAATTCCAACTGTACCGCCGTGGAAAGGTCAGTCGGAAAATTCCAACTGTACCGCCGTGGAAAGGTCAGTTGAAAAATTCCAACTGTACCGCTGTGGAAAGGTCAGTCGGAAAATTCCAACTGTACCGCCGTGGAAAGGTCAGTCGAAAAATTCCAACTGTACCGATGTGGAAAGGTCAGTCGGAAAATTAATTCCATCTGTACCGCCGTGGTAGGGTTAGTTGAAAAATTCCAACTGTACCGCCGTGGTAGGGTTAGTTGAAAAATTCCAACTGTACCGCCGTGGAAAGGTCAGACGGAAAATTCCAACTGTACCGCCGTGGAAAGGTCAGTTGAAAAATTTCAACTGTAGCGCCGTGGAAAGGTCAGTTGAAAAATTCCAACTGTACCGCCGTGGAAAGGTCAGTCGGAAAATTCCAACTGTACCGCCGTGGAAAGGTAAGTTGAAAAATTCCAACTGTACCGCTGTGGAAAGGTCAGTCGGAAAATTCCAACTGTACCGCCGTGGAAAGGTCAGTCGAAATATTCCAACTGTACCGATGTGGAAAGGTCAGTCGGAAAATTCCATCTGTACCGCCTTGAAATGGTTAGACGGAAAATTCCATCTGTACCGCCTTGAAATGGTTAGACGGAAAATTCCATTTGTACCGCCGTGGAAAGGTCAGTCGAAAAATTCCAACTGTACCGATGTGGAAAGGTCAGTCGGAAAATTCCATCTGTACCGCCGTGGTAGGGTTAGTTGAAAAATTCCAACTGTACTGCCGTGGTAGGGTTAGTTGAAAAATTCCAACTGTACCGCCGTGGAAAGGTCAGACGGAAAATTCCAACTGTACCGCCGTGGAAAGGTCAGTTGAAAAATTTCAACTGTAGCGCCGTGGAAAGGTCAGTTGAAAAATTCCAACTGTACCGCCGTGGAAAGGTCAGTCGGAAAATTCCAACTGTACCGCCGTGGAAAGGTAAGTTGAAAAATTCCAACTGTACCGCTGTGGAAAGGTCAGTCGGAAAATTCCAACTGTACCGCCGTGGAAAGGTCAGTCGAAATATTCCAACTGTACCGATGTGGAAAGGTCAGTCGGAAAATTCCATCTGTACCGCCTTGAAATGGTTAGACGGAAAATTCCATCTGTACCGCCTTGAAATGGTTAGACGGAAAATTCCATTTGTACCGCCGTGGAAAGGTCAGTCGAAAAATTCCAACTGTACCGCCTTGGAATGGTCAGTCGGAAAATTCCATCTGTACCGCCTTGAAATGGTTAGACGGAAAATTCCATTTGTACCGCCGCGGAAATGGTTAGACGGAAAATTCCATCTGTACCGCCTTGAAATGGTTAGACGGAAAATTCCATCTGTACCGCCGCGGAAATGTCAGACGGAAAAAGATTGACTGGTGCGTGTACCTATGATTAACATCGTTCTAACAGAAGGCGATCGGATTCACTCTATATTAACACTTCAATGTTGCAACAGAAGTGAATTAACATTTAAAACTAAGCGACATCGACAAATTAAAACAATGAATTCCAATATCATTGAACGTAATGTAATTTTCAGTTAATGTGTACCGCCGGATATCACGGCTGTGGTTTATTTTCTATAATTTGCTATCACTTACTTGCAGCCTAAAATCACAAATTTAGAAAGTACAATACAACGTCAAGATAGTGCTATTTACGTCTGTGTTTATCATAATCATCGATGTCATTGAAAAAATCTTTAAAAAAATAAATAACAGTCTAAGGTTCAGCCTTTTTAATATGTAGCAGATTTTACGCCCAACTTAATATTTTAATTTAGCTCGATATTGACAAGTTAATTAAACGAACTGTTTTAAAATAACAAGGTTATGCGTTTGTTAGGAACTTTGCTGTTATTAATAAGCTATATACTCTGTTCAGTACATCAATTTCGCACAAATCCATAATTATTTTTATATTGGCTTATTTGAAATATTATTCGTATAACTAATCTTTTAAAGTCATTTCGCATGTGTCATTAATCTGGTTTAGTCCTTTCATCTTTGTGCATAAACTTTTTCTTGCATAGTGTAGTCAATTCGGAGGTTATACTTGCCAAAATCGTGACTGATTTACCAAATAAAACAAATTCAATACATTGCTTCTTGTGACCTTATCGCACTATGGAACCACATGGACGTAGTTCATTAAATTATTGATATGTTTTATCTCATGCGTAAGCAATTATGTTTACAACAAAGCGGTACAAAAACTCGCTTGGCTATCCTTTGTACAGCTAATGGAAGTTCATTGTTGCAGACGACACCGTTTAGGAATATCCAGACTAATATATAGAGAGCTATTATACCGAAGAAGATGGCATCATTTTGTGAACTCTTTTTAAACAAATAACGTGATTATACTTGTGAGAATAATGTTTGTTAAGTAAGATAGCCATAAAAGGAGATTAAGTAAATAAATAAACAGCATTAACTTCCTTTCATGATTTATTATTATTTTTCGGTCAGGATATTATATTTTACAAGATAAATTTTTAACTTTCGTTTGACAGACCGATAGAGAATCCGGCCAGTATATAGTTTGCATTTTCATAATACCCCAGCCAGCGTAACTGCATAACATTAATATGAGCATACTCGCCAACAGCTTTTGTTAATGCATTGACGAGCATTGTTGATATCCTAATACATGGACGGCAGATTTAATTCGAGTGTATTCCATGTTTACTCGGTGTGTTTGTTCATTTACATAACCAGATAGCTACACGAGCTAGAGTGATAACATTTCCAGTCGTTTGACTTTTGGTACAACAAAACAGAACAGAACAGAACATTTATTTTACAGCGTCTTGTCAACATAAATAAGCAGATAAAGTAAAATAAAAAAATGACGAAACAGTGTATGCATATACAGGGGCTGCAGTTGATCGCAATTAAAAAACCCACCAGTGCTGTAAACATACACAGTTTCTCCCCTATATACTAACATTGTACTTGGAATATATCCTTTTTAACGTCTTGACATTTACTTTTGAATAATAGATAGACATTTTGAATGCTTAACCATTTGGTAAGACCGGACCTGGTAGCGCATTCGATAGAGCGTCAGCTCCATGTACGGGAGGCCCCGGGTTCGATCCCGGGTCATGACATACCAATGTCATTAAAATGGTAGTGGTATAGCTCCTTTATTGGTGCTCAAGCAAATATAAGTGTTGTTTCACGACCTTTTGGCCCTGTCTCAGGATAATGTAACTGGGTGTGGTATCATGCCAGGTGTACACAGCATGCTATAGCAAGTAAAGGCAGCATCTGCTTCAAGTGGACACCTTCTACAGATAACTGAAATACTGTTGGTGGGATGATAAACCCAAAGAAACAAACAGCATTTGGTTAGCCAAGATGTTACCAGAAATATACGTTTTCAGACCGCATTATGATAACATGTATGTGAAACATCTGCTGCATTATATGGAACACCTGCCGTTGTCCTCTAGGTGACAAACAATCATCCCAAGGAAATGTAATGTTTGATAATGCGAATATGTGTTAAAATTAAAAATATTTAGCAATTGATGCCAATTTTCTTTTTATTTGGATTTATGGTGAACATGTGTAGGTGGCATTTGTCGTAAAATAAAAAATAATCATTGTTTACTTAAGGATTTTCTTTTACCAATCACTGAGTGCGATTTTTTTTACCTATTTGCCAGCAAACTGCTGAGGTTCATCCTCTCTGCTCACAAATGCACTCGCCGTAGTCCCCGTACTCCCTATAGTCAGTTATTGTTGTACGTTCAATGTGTGAATACACTTACCTAGAACTACAACACGTGCATTCTCAAGGTCAGTGGGTCCTACATTCTTGTAGATCTCTCTGGTATGTTTTATTCAGAGGTAGTGAGAAACATACTTGCTAGGGTTTTGTGTCAGAAATAGTTTTTGTTGCCCAGGGTTTTTGGTACTGAAGCCTTTTCTTTGCTATGAAAGTACGTAACAAGGTGCATACGATAATAGCGATGAGTATAGTTCATTCGTTATCGCGATGAGTATAGTTCATTCGTTAAATAAACTCACAATGTTAACTTTTCAAATCTATGTAGGAAAAAAATATTACTACACCGGTAGCAACACTTTCATTATCGACCTTGACAACGAAAGCAATTCGATTAGTTCTAAGCATACTTCACCATCAGCACACGCATCAGAAGACGCCAGAATCCAATAGTAGTTAAAGATTCATTTGTTTCAGTTTCATGTCGCATTTCTCAGGATAATACCGATAAAGTTGAACTAAGGTCCATAATTTGCATTTGTAGCCATCTAGAATTCATAATATAAACTAAATAGTATAATCTACAATTGAAGACACACCTGAAGATGACCAGTATGATACCCATATCGGATGTAAGATTTTCACCTCAAAATAAATCTTCCTTATCCCGACTGTCGTTGGCGGAATATTCAAAACAACCGTACACTTTAAAGGTTTAATCGATCCTTGCGGACGGACGGTAACCACATTACATCAGACGTTCAGTATCTTAAAATGCAAATGCTTAGCGTTTATTCAGAATTGGAGACTAGTTTCACAAGTCTGTAGATTTAACAATAGAAAGAAAAGTTGCAAGACGTTTCATTTTTTGTAATGGGCTGGCGCAGTTCATAGTATACACAAAATCATAAAATAAAGTGTGCCGGCAGAACCGCTGAGATTCCGTTTAAGGCAAGGAGCCTTTGACAGTTTTGCATGCTAAAATGGCATCTATTCGCATTTAGCTCAGTCAATGTCTTGATTTTGCCCATTAAGTATCTGTTTCAGAAATCATATTAAATGAAAAATAAAGGTCATAATGCCTTAAAGCATTTTTCTTCTCCTATATCAAACGATGACATTATAATGTCTTTGTATTCATTGCATTGCACGTAACCTAATTGTTTCACCCTTTGGGACATGTGCACAATTGGGCTTGTATCATATACAGATACCTACAATCTATTGCACCACTAAATATCAGCTTACATATAACGACGTTCTTTACATAAGTCGATGGGCTGCAAATTAGTACGATACGTGAGCACGTGATTAGCATTTGGCATAACTTCCAAAGAAAATAGGTATGACACATGACCTATTTTTGTTGAACAGCATTACCATTTGGTTAAGTCTTTTGGGGACCTTTTTGATAACACAAACGCAAACAATTGGTTTTCATTGTTAGTGTTATAAGTAATGTCATCAAGAAACTGTTTAATTCACATTGGCTTGTTCACTGAAGTATACGTACTGATACATTAAAACGCTATTTATATTAAAATGTAGGGTATATTTGCTGTCAGGTTTATGGTTTGCTACCTAAGCTGTCGTTACTTGACTCATGTCTTTACATCCTTGGGACGATGGTTCATATTTACCTGTGTATACAGCTTATGACTCCATGGCCATTACAGCGACGGAGCGAAAGCCGTACTTGTGAGACAGAGGTAAACATAACACATGTTCGTTAAAAGCAATTTACCAATTTCAGTTTAATTTATGTACAGTAACCTGAAATGGATGAATAAAATGATCATATTTACACCTGTGCATACGTATTCATCTACTTTAATAATTCAACTTACAGATGAGTTAATAAGAAATTAGAAAATAGTCATATGCGAATAATCTCTCAAACTTGTGACAGAGAAGGCATGAACATGCAAGTTAATGTTAAAGTGACAAAAACACTTTGACGAGACATAACACAATTAAAGAAAACAAGACAACAACAGTATCTGCAGGAACGGTCAATCGGCAAAAGAGCCAACTGAGGTGCTTAAACTGTTTTGAGAGGTCCAGCCAAGCAGTTTTGGTGTTTTCATTACAGAGTTTATAAAATATACTATAAAATGGGCCAGGTAACACTAAACAGTAAGTACCTGTGCTGAGAGTAAATAACTGAACACAAATTATATTTCGAACACATCATATCAATAAAAGCAATGACCTATATTAATTATGTACATTTTATTTATTTGATTTTCTATGATATTTTCAATTACTTTAAGATCTCAATATACAGGTTTAGGCTTTCTTAGTAATTTTATTTGGCCCATGAAATTCAAATTCTCGATGTTTGTACGAATCGTTACAACCTTTTGCCAGCTGCTTGTGTGACATATGCTTCTGTATGACACCTTGTTTCGTTGATACAACATTACCCACCGGCGCCTATGTCCAATATGCTAAAGAAATCAAGCAACAAGTAATAATCACATGCTAATTGGATGGTTATCGGATCTTATTTAAAGGTGGTATCCGACAGTTTGCCTATCTGTAATACATGTGACATTATTTTACCCCTGATGTGGGGAATTTGTGCATAATTGGTGCATAAACTTATACTATAGTGTATGTAGATGCTGTTTATAACATTACCTCACACATTGGATGGTACCGATAACGACATATATCGTTTTGATGTCCATTTTCCCCAAATCTATAAATAGCACGATGGGAAGTGTGGCTAAAAATAGATATCGACATCAGAGGTAATTACCCGCATGATCATGTAACAGGGTTTCAAAAGTAAGTGGTCACGTGATGTTCTTACTTTAACAATAGCATAATGTGCAGCGTGACACATATAGGAAATACCTTCTGTAATTACAAATGTGGTGTTATGTTTAATTGTTCACATGGCTGTAGGGTACCATTATACAGCATTTGCGAAACCGTTTCATGTAACAATAATGCATTTGTTTGATTAACAAAAATTCGGGCTCACAAAGTCGGATAGCACCTTTAAGACCTACTTTAAGCTATCTTTTGTCCATCGCTGTTCTAGATATATCAATCGAGTAGAAGGAACAACACGGATCGAATAAAGAAAGATCATTTGAATATTGACTTGACACTTTACATTCGGGATAATTGTCTTTAGAGTCAGGGGTTAATTAGGGTTGCTGGCAAAATGTATCGATTGAAGATATCGGTTGTAGTTCTTTCTTACTGTTTTATTAATTGTCGACATCTCACTTTTGACAGACAAAGTTTGCGTAGATCATAGAGTACCGTTATTGGGAAATACACCTTTTGAGGGGCGCCCGTGGCATAGTGGTAGAGTCGCCAACTTGAAACTCCTCTGACCGCTAAGCCTCTCACCGCGTGTGTTCGAGTCACGTTCGAGGCGAAGGACTTAATGTGAGAAGGTATTCCAGCTGACTTGCGGTGCGCCGGTGGTTCTACCCAGACATTAATTTGGGGTCTTCCTCCACATTACATTGTTGGACGTCGCTATGATGATCATAATTGGTCGCTGCGATATCTTTAAAAAAAGGAACACTTTTTGACATACCAACTGCTGGGAAAAATGTTTTACAGCACCTGATAAGCTTGCACGTATCATGTAGTATGTTAAAGAAGACTGTATATATCAGCTTTTGTCGTTGTTAGTAAGGAGGTACACTCTTTTTAATAGATACTTACTTTCACAATATACATTTTTGTAACTGAATGGTTTTAATATACGTACCAAATAAAGATATAACTTACATAACTTCAATCATGTTTGTTATTGCCCTCTGCAAATGCACATTATGTGTTTATTGAAGAATTCAACTTAACTTATCTTTCGGCTTAAAAAAGTGAGTTATTATTTGTTTACCGAATTTCTTCAAAGTATCACTAACTTGAATCTTATATTTGAATTACATGGTAATGGAAAACGTGCAGAGGTGCAATTAAAACTAATGGAAATGTAGACAGCAAGGGCAGATGATATTAATTTAGTTAAAAGTGAGACAGTCATATGTGTATCTTTTTAATCTACCAATTACATTTGTTTAATTGAAGTAAATGTGTTATAAAAACGCAAATCTGTGACATCTTTAGGCTTTATGTTTTTTATTGTAATTAAGCATCAAAGCTTTTGATTAAACACAGATTTATTTTATCCGTTGCAAGAAGGTACAACCTGTAACAACCAACTGATATGCTGATGTTCTTTTTGTGTTAATTTTACTTTTATCATCCTTGCCTGTCAATATACCAGCCGTTTATATTCTATAAAGCCTTAAAACATTTCGCATACACCACCACGTGGATGCATATGGATGTTTAGTCGGGTTTACCTTATTATTTAAAACATTTTGTCTTTCCCCAGCAACACTTTCTTCTTTAGTATTACGTGTGACATAATTTGGAAACCATATTGGAAGGTTTTTGTTATAGTTATTTTAACGCAAATGTCCCAAATATTTAAATATGTAACAAATTCGTTAACAAAACCAACACAAAAGTCACTTTCACTGCCATTATTTACAATACGCTGACTCATACATTCAGTATTTTGTTACCCAATGCGAGAAATACGGAAGGGCCAATCTTCGTTATACGAGAATGTTTAAGTTGGGTACAGAACTGTTTACGGTATCATAAACATTGCTTGTCGATATACATTAACTACCATAGTTTGGATGTTAGTTTTTTTCAGTACACACAACCAGGTTGCAGCTTCTTGCGAAGTCTCGAATTAACCGGGACATACCATGTCTGGAGGTTGGTATTTACAATATACACAACCAAGCTTGTACCTTCTTGCGAAGTCTCGAATTAACCGGGACATACCATGTCTGGAGGTGGGTGTTTTCTCCAGCATATTAATTTGGTAACATTTGAAGAAATCCTTACATGTCACACTTCCTGTCTGTTGTATTGGATAACAAAACCATATTCACAGGACAACTCGCAATCAACAAATTAAACAATACACTGGTATCTGGAGAATAATAAATTATTCTCACGCCAATAAAGTATTCTGATAGGAATAATTTATTAACGTGTACGGTGCCTGAGGAACAGAAAGTGGAAGCTATTTGTGCTTTCTGTCCAATTTGATTTCATATGTTTAAAATGTTTGATATATTTTTAGAACTTTTGTTGTATGTTTGTCTATAATTTTACTGTTGTGCTTATTCGTATGGTGTATTCGTCAGCGAAATATGTTGTCGAACTTTGTCGTAATAACTCTTTGAATTCTCAGTATCTCTCCATCTCTTGTATCTCTCCATCTTTTGTATCTCTCCATCTCTTGTTTCTCTCCATCTCTTAGTAAATTTTAGTTACAGTATAAACAATTAAAAGCTACAAATATACTCTTTTGAATGATTTCAGATTATGTTCTATGGTCAGAAACAAGTTATCTTTGCTTGGTTTTCAGTCTTAACAGTTTTATTAAGATATACTCGAATCAACTGCATTTCATCATCTATTTAATACTCATTCTCCTCTTTATCATTAACATAAATGCACAGTGTATGCACAAAACACTATTTTAACACCTGAAGTTAATGGATTCACTTTTCGTTCAGAATGGTTCGACATAATACAAAATGCAGTGTGCGAAACCAAACATTTCACGCATGCGAACAAACATTTCTGGGATTGGTATACACGCATTGTATTTACCCATTATTACAATTTAGTCTGTTTAGACCATACAGATCATTGTAAAGACGATACCTACCCATTAAACTAGAGAAATAATTTCTTCCTGCTGTCAGTGCGACAGGCATAAATGTCAATGTTTAGAGTAAATGATGCTACTTTTAATGAATAAAAAATAAATTATTTAATGAAACATAATGAAAGTATTCGCCTTTAATTTTCAAATATTAACAAACTCACATTAAGATGCTTTTCTTCCATATTTGTAAGTCGTTCGATGGCCGTGTAAACTTGAAAATGGCGGCTGGAACCATTCGTTGGCCTGTTGATTTGCCAAATTACTTTATTTCAACACCGTCTGACGTTTTTGTAATCAAGTCACTGCCGCGCCATATGTTTTTAATAAGTGACATGCCGTTAATGATTTTTTTAAAAGTAGTATGTACATTAAAGCGACTCAATTGTTGGACATAATATACCTTGTAACAATTAGGAATATAGAGATATCAAGTCAATTTTCCCTGCAAAAACTCAGTTTCATAGAAGAGTTTGAATACTGGTTTGAATAAGCCTAAATAAATAAGAAATTTCTTGTTTATTTATCGTTTTTATAGACATGTTATAGTAAAGAGAATACAAACCAATACATGCATTGCACAATTAAATGTAAATACAGATATATTTTCATCACAAAACATTACATCTCTGATAGACCACGTCGGAGACATTCTGGCGCGAGATGCGTTATAGATATCGCACCATACGGTGATGAGCAGCTTTTTTCTCTCACAAATTGCACCATAACAAGTATAATAAAATAAATGGGCCTTGATCAAAATAATTTGCTTGTGTAAATAAATCCATAACATATAATATTCACTATAGTTTAATCGCAGGTAGATGATATTCACCTCCTAGAGACTAGGTATACTCGAACTCTGTATTATCGACGCAACTCTATTACCGACGTATTCCGAATATTTCAACATGCAAATCAACACAGAATGGCCTTGACCTAGATTTTTAAAATTTAGTTGATTTTATGGTAAGTTTTTGGTTTAGAGGTTAGTTGTCCTTTACAAATTCAAAGTTTATAAGTTGATATTGTAATGCATACACATTACAGATAAATCAAACAAGTACGACGATAATACTGTGGTCCATGCTACACTTCACCAGGCTTGTGATAAAATTATAATTATTGACAATCACTTGTATCAATAATGTTAGTCTCTTAAACCGCAACGTTTCTGACCTTCGTTCACGTTTTAATAATATTTGAGCTACTATAACTGTATTGGTTGTAATATTGGCAGTTATATGTCGTATATGTTGGGTAATGAATGAAAAAAAAATCATAAAGTAAATGATGACAGATGAAACTTAAATTGGCTGTATTTGGTTAACAGTGCGTTGTTGTTCATGTAAACAATCATATTACTATAACATTTAGAACAATACCGATTTTTATTAGATTGATGTTCGGTAAAATAAAATTGTTGTTGTTTAAGCAGACGTATTGTTGATTAAGGAGCGTTTGCTTTGTTACTAAAAGGTAAATGTACCAGAAATGAGTTAATTGATATGTTGGTTTGTATAAAGTTTTATCATGTGTGCAAGTATTGATTTTGAATTCCGTATTCTAAAAGGTTATATTGCTCTTTGTCCAAATTTTTCTGGCAGTTACCACTGATAATTAATAATATTTGTTCCTGATTATTAAAAGTGTATGAATTTGGATGCATTTTTAGTGTTTTAACCACACAAAAGTATAGTTTTTCCTGGTGCTTTTATTAATAGAATCAGAATGGTTAATAATTAGTAATAGAATAAAAACAGAACATAAGTTCAGTGAAACTCCGTGATATAAACTTTTGTATTTCTTGACTACACTCCATATTCGTTTTTGTTGTTATTATCGCAAAAATAGTTTTCTTGTATAGCGAAATGTATATGCTTATTATACAATTTAATAAAAAATATGTTCCATTATTCGACCAACAATGCTGATTGTCAATAAGTATGTATTACATACTGTTATATAATATAGTTTTGTACACTGTTCATGCCAATGACACACTCATGTACACATGTATTTGTATGTTTCTGTACTGACAGGCTTGATGGCTTATTGCATTCAATAAACAATCTGTAATTTATCTCTAATCTTATAAACAGCTTCCTTCGCTGCTTCTTTGACATCAGCATTTCATTATGGAAATAACTCTGAGCAAATATCTGTATAACACTTCATGGTGGGCATCCAGTCCATCCACCAGGTATAACATCATATTGACGCTTGAAGATTTGTTTACATAAAATGCCAAAAATATTGCTGAAAAAAACAACAACAAATAAACAACAAAAAAACAACAAAACGAAACCGCTTCTTCTCTCGGCTAAATTCTGGTGCTTGTGCCTTTCATTAATATAAGATTTTGATTTGGGAAATGTGCAAACCGATTATTATCTCACGAGTAAATATTTCATCAATAAATAAAACTTCTTCGCCAATCTGAAATCTATTCTTTGTTATCAATACACCAGGCAATAACACTGATATTATAGACCACATGTGGTAAAATTTGTCACCAAAAGCAAAACCAATACTTTATATTTTTCAAGAGGACACAACACAGCACATATCAGTCTTAAACCAATACCAGTTAAAACATATGTGTATGGATCCTTCCAGCTTAGAACTAAAAGGTTAAAATGATTGCCATGTAGCGTGGAATTCACAAGCTGAATAGAATAGTATAAGTTAATGTGCAAGCAATACCAACAGAAGAAACCAATAAAACGTTTATTACTGTCGGATTTAGACAAATTACGCAATTTCTATAACACGTTTGAAAGAAAAGACCTTGCCATGAAGACAGCCTTATGTAACGTATTTCTTTCTTGATTTAATTGAGCATATAGACTTTAACGATTTTTGTTACCAGGCTAACGACAGGCTGATTATATCAAACATTTATTATTTTAAAAAATCAACACGCGCCACATTCCTGCAAATTGGGAGGATAACTTCACAAGTCAGTTTACTGAGCAAACCTGCCTAGGCAGTGTGGCATTGATTTCTAACCGATTGGCGCATTTTATTGGCAATATAAGTAGGCAACAACGACAAAATGAAGTTTGTCCGACCAAATGCCTGGCAGGAGTAATATTCATTGGCAAAAGACGTTGTTATATTTTCGTGTTCATGATCACGACCATGTTACTTGTGCAGTGTGGTGGTCGTTAAAACAAGCACACATGTACGTAATCTATGTTGTCATGCAATTCATCCCAGGGCTGTTATGTGTATTTTCTTAAAACGTAACTGTGAGAAGATACTTCAATTTCATTTAATTTTCATTTAATTAACCCATGACCCTCTTGTGGTGATGGTCTTGTCTCCGATTTGGCCGGATTGTTTGATCCTTTGACAATCAGGTGTTTCGCATTGTTTTTCTAATATTACTATAGTAAAGCTTATCACCTCACTCGTATACAAAGTGGACAGTATTGCTTAAAATGAACGTCAGTTATTTTCTGTGACGCTATTACTTAAATCTACGTTAACGTCATTGCCTGGACTATATTTTTCAAAAGGGATGGTCTGATATAGATGCTCACCCAACAGCTCGACATGACACTTTGTTGGCATTCATATTGTTATTGGGAACACTACCTTTCGCAAAACTCCACTGGCACGCAATTAAGTTACAAATGCACGCATACAATGACCTATATTTGATTTATATATGCATTTTCTTAATTTCCTGACTTATTTCGTGATTTCCTGATGATTTATAGGTTAAAAATTAAGGTGTGTGTTGTATTATGACAAAAAAACTTGATACTTTTGAATTTTAATTTCCGCATAACTAGGTAAATAAGGTAAATTGAAGCAAAGACATTCGTGTGAAAAAACCTTGACGTCGACTTTCCATCAGAAGGTAGTGGCTCGGTCGTTCCAATTAAATATATGTATGTTTTCCGCCGACAGTCGTAACAAGGCACTACTATAATGGCCAAAACTGTGTGAGTCCTGGGTAAAAACAAGCAAACAAGAAAAAAATCATTTTTGGAGACATTTTTTCTAAATACAGATTTCCAAGAGTTTGAGATTGTCATTGACTCTATTTCAGATCTTGTTTCTGGGTATCTTGTGGGGTCGCGGTGGGTATGGGGCAGGGTGCTATTCCAATTCATTGAAGGATCGTTAAGCGGTCGGAAATTTCAGTGAAATGCATACTATGGAAGAATTATCCTTAGCCGGACTTTATTCCTCCACAGTCCGATTTCAGTACTGGAAATAACCATAATTAGAACACATGCATTGTGTTTCTTTCAGAAGTGTTGATCCATTCACCTTCACATTTCTGTTATTATATTTTACTTTGGATGCTAACATTTGATTTGAAAATTAATGATAAAATATCGACTTCCCGAGACATTAATTTGGACTTTAGTTGTTACATTTTTGATACATTTTTTGTTGAGCGTTTGTGTTTAAGCGAAAACACGTATAAATTAGCATTCAATCTTTGGAAGAAAAACAAAAACAATTAAAACACAACAGGTAATAACATGAAATTGTATCGCTTGCGTCGTTCTTAAATGGCCAACCTCTTGTCTTATTGCAGTTCTAGCCTTTCCAGTCACGCCCTCACACTACTAACCGCATGCCAAAGGCAATTCTGAACAGTGAATGAAAATTCTTTAGAAGTTCTAGAGAAATAAGCACTTTATTCATCTTCAATTATTCTGCATTTAGTACTTATATTCGTTCTACAGTGAACACTTAAATTACAATTAACTTATTAACTCTAAATAACGTGTGTATAGCTTTATGTATCCAACAGTTTCATCAAAGGTGGTTTGACCTTATTTAGTCCAGTGATAAGTTGTTAAATGGAAATTAACGTTTTAATTGCAGGTTAATTATTATACGGTTCTGATCGTGATAAATTTACACTGTCACATTCAAATTAAAACAATCAAGTTAACTTTATATTGACTTTTAGTGGAGAAACACCACACCCATGTAGAACAGACCCACTGACGATATATTCACATAAAGTCCTTCACCCCGATCGGACTCGAAAACACTCGGTAAGAGGCCAAGGAGTCAGGGGATTTATAAATTCACTGATCTATACCTCAATCATACGCGCTAACAGTTAAGAACTTCCATTGCTTTTAAATAGCATGTACATGATGACTGGACAGGTCGTGGAAAATTCATAAAAACATTGGCATATTTTTGAACAGTCACTATTGGAATTTTGTCTCGTTATATCTCTAGTCGAGAAATGTATAAATGGAACAACTTAAGCAGTCTCCATTGCCAATAACACGATATTACACTGTAGACATATCTTCGAGATACAGTCTGCATTTATTGCGATACATGCTTTCTGCCCATGAATCATCAACCTGTTATAAGTTGTGGCAAGTGAGGCTTCGTGAAGGTGGGTTATGCGGCAAGTGAGGCTCCGTGAAGGCGGGTTATGTGGCAAGTGAGGTTCCGTGAAGGTGGGTTATGTGGTAAGTGAGGCTCCGTGAAGGCGGGTTATGTGGTAAGTGAGGTTCCGTGAAGGTGGGTTATATGGCAAGTGAGGCTCCGTGAAGGCGGGTTATGTGGCAAGTGAGGCTCCGTGAAGGTGGGTTATATGGCAAGTGAGGCTCCGTGAAGGCGGGTTATGTGGCAAGTAAGGCTCCGTGAAGGTGGGTTATGTGGTAACTGAGGCTCCGTGAAGGCGGGTTATGTGGCAAGTGAGGCTCCGTGAAGGCGGGTTATGTGGCAAGTGAGGCTCCGTGAAGGCGGGTTATGTGGCAAGTAAGGCTCCGTGAAGGTGGGTTATGTGGTAACTGAGGCTCCGTGAAGGCGGGTTATGTGGCAAAAGAGGTTCCGTGAAGGTGGGTTATGTGGCAATTGAGGCTCCGTGAAGGTGGGTTATGTGGCAATTGAGGCTCCGTGAAGGTGGTTTATATGGCAAGTGAGGCTCCGTGGAGGTTGGTTATATGGCAAGTCAGGCATCATGAAGATGGGTTATAAGGCAAGTAAGGCTCCGTGAAGGTGGGTTATATGGCAAGTGAGGCTCCGTGAAGGTGGGTTATATGGCCAGTGAGGCTTCGTGAAGGTGGGTTATGTGGCAAGTGAGGCTCCGTGAAGGTTGGTTATGTAGCAAGTGAGGCTCCGTGAAGGTGATTTATATGGCAAGTGAGGCTCCGTGAAGGCGGGTTTTGTGGCAAGTGAGGCTCCGTGAAGGTTGGTTATGTGGCTAGTGAGGCTCCGTGAAGGTTGGTTATGTGGCAAGTACGGCTCCGTGAAGGTGGGTTATATGGCAAGTGAGGCTCCGTGAAGGTGGGTTATGTGGCGAGTGAGGCTCCGTGAAGGTAGGTTATATGGCAAGTGAGGCTCCGTGAACGTTGGTTATATGGCAAGTGAGGCTCCGTGAAGGCGGGTTATGTGGCAAGTGAGGCTCCGTGAAGGTGGGTTATGTGGCGAGTGAGGCTCCGTGAAGGTAGGTTATATGGCAAGTGAGGCTCCGTGAACGTTGGTTATATGGCAATTGAGGCTCCGTGTAGGTGGGTTATATGGCAAGTGAGGCTTCGTGGAGGTTGGTTATATGGCAAGTCAGGCACCATGAAGATGGGTTAAAAGGCAAGTGAGGCTCCGTAAAGGGGGTTATATGGCAAGTGAGGCTCCGTGAATGTGGGTTATATGGCCAGTGAGGCTCCGTGAAGGTGGGTTTAATGTCATGGGAGGCTCCGTGGAGGTTGGTTATATGGCAAGTCAGGCACCATGGAGGTGGGTTATATGACAAGTGAGGCTCCGTGAAGGTGGGTTATATGGCAAATGAGGCTCCGTTGATCTGGGTTATGTGGCAAGTGAGGCACCATGAAGGTGGGTTATATGGCAAGTGAGGCTCTGTGAAAGTGGGTTATATGGCAAGTGAGGCTTCGTTGAGGTGGGTTATGTGGCAAGTGAGGCACAATGAAGGTGGGTTATGTGGCAAGTAAGGCTCCGTGAAGGTGGGTTATGTGGTAACTGAGGCTCCGTGAAGGCGGGTTATGTGGCAAGTGAGGCTCCGTGAAGGCGGGTTATGTGGCAAGTGAGGCTCCGTGAAGGCGGGTTATGTGGCAAGTAAGGCTCCGTGAAGGTGGGTTATGTGGTAACTGAGGCTCCGTGAAGGCGGGTTATGTGGCAAAAGAGGTTCCGTGAAGGTGGGTTATGTGGCAATTGAGGCTCCGTGAAGGTGGGTTATGTGGCAATTGAGGCTCCGTGAAGGTGGTTTATATGGCAAGTGAGGCTCCGTGGAGGTTGGTTATATGGCAAGTCAGGCATCATGAAGATGGGTTATAAGGCAAGTAAGGCTCCGTGAAGGTGGGTTATATGGCAAGTGAGGCTCCGTGAAGGTGGGTTATATGGCCAGTGAGGCTTCGTGAAGGTGGGTTATGTGGCAAGTGAGGCTCCGTGAAGGTTGGTTATGTAGCAAGTGAGGCTCCGTGAAGGTGATTTATGTGGCAAGTGAGGCTCCGTGAAGGCGGGTTTTGTGGCAAGTCAGGCTCCGTGAAGGTTGGTTATGTGGCTAGTGAGGCTCCGTGAAGGTTGGTTATTTGGCAAGTAAGGCTCCGTGAAGGTGGGTTATATGGCAAGTGAGGCTCCGTGAGGGTGGGTTATGTGGCGAGTGAGGCTCCGTGAAGGTAGGTTATATGGCAAGTGAGGCTCCGTGAACGTTGGTTATATGGCAAGTGAGGCTCCGTGAAGGCGGGTTATGTGGCAAGTGAGGCTCCGTGAAGGTGGGTTATGTGGCGAGTGAGGCTCCGTGAAGGTAGGTTATATGGCAAGTGAGGCTCCGTGAACGTTGGTTATATGGCAAGTGAGGCTCCGTGTAGGTGGGTTATATGGCAAGTGAGGCTCCGTGGAGGTTGGTTATATGGCAAGTCAGGCACCATGAAGATGGGTTATAAGGCAAGTGAGGCTCCGTAAAGGGGGGTTATATGGCAAGTGAGGCTCCGTGAATGTGGGTTATATGGCCAGTGGGGCTCCGTGAAGGTGGGTTTAATGTCATGGGAGGCTCCGTGGAGGTTGGTTATATGGCAAGTCAGGCACCATGGAGGTGGGTTATATGACAAGTGAGGCTCCGTGAAGGTGGGTTATATGGCAAATGAGGCTCCGTTGATCTGGGTTATGTGGCAAGTGAGGCACCATGAAGGTGGGTTATATGGCAAGTGAGGCTCTGTGAAAGTGGGTTATATGGCAAGTGAGGCTTCGTTGAGGTGGGTTATGTGGCAAGTGAGGCACAATGAAGGTGGGTTATGTGGCAAGTGAGGCATCGAGAAGGTGTGTTATATGGCAAGTGAGGCTCCGTGAAGGTGGGTTATATGGCAAGTGAGGCATCGAGGTGTGGTTTTATGGCAAGTGAGGCTCCGTGAAGGTGGGTTATATGGCAAGCGAGGCACCATGAAGGTGGGTTATATGGCAATTAAGGCACCGTGAAGGTGGTTTATGTGGCAAGTGAGGCTCCGTGCAGGAGGGTTATATGACAAGTGAGGCTCCGTGCAGGAGGGTTATATGGCAATTGAGGCACCGTGAAGGTGGTTTATGATGCAATTGATGCACCGTGAAGGTGGTTTGTGTGGCAAGTGAGGCTCCGTGAAGGTGGGTTATATGGCAATTGAGGCACCGTAAAGGTGGGTTATATGGCAAGTTAGGCTCCGTCGGGAGGGTTATATGGCAATTGAGGCACCGTGAAGGTGGTTTATGTGGAAAGTAAGGCTCCGTGAAGGTGGTCTATGTGGCAAGTGAGGCTCCGTGAAGGTGGGTTATGTGGCAAGTGAGGCACCGTGAAGGTGGTTTATGTGGAAAGTGAGGCTCCGTGAAGGTGGTTTATGTGGAAAGTGAGGCTCCGTGAAGGTGGTCTATGTGGCAAGTGAGGCTCCGTGAAGGTGGGTTATGTGGCAAGTGAGGCTCCGTGAAGGTGGGTTATATGGCAAGCGAGGCACGATGAAGGTGGGTTATATGGCAGTTGAGGCACCTTGAAGGTGGGTTATGTGGCAAGTGAGGCTCCGCGCAGGAGGGCAAGCGAAAAATTGGGCGATATTTCGAAAAGTCAACCAGCTCGACCATATTGTTGACAATTTGCAACAGTCCTATTTGATTACATTGCTGAACAATATGTCATTATTCTGTTCTTAGTATTTTGCAACAAACTCATAAAAATTGGCTAATTGCAGTTATTTTATGTCCATGAAGATGTTTCCTTCCCAAGAGAATTTTCACGAAAAGAATTCCGAACACAATGTTCAGAGTTGCATCATAAGTTGCAACAACAGGGACTACAGGCCGACCCACGCCCGTGCCAGCCCAACCTCAAAACTTTCTTTTAAATTTCTCTGAAATAAGCATGCCCAGACTACCTTAACCATTGTACCATTTCAGAATCAATGTCACAAAACATCACTGTATTTTCTTAAACATGTCTATTGATTATTGATGTGCATATTAGTGTTGTAAATGGAAGTTAGTGTATATTATAAACGTTCGTCGTTTGAATGAAGAACAGAACTGATTGCACGTGGCTACATTAAGCAATGTTTTTCATTTAAGTAATTTCTAGTATATCTGACAAAACGGAAGTATAATTGTGAACGTTGTAATAGCTGGGGGTAAATTTATTTAGCTGTATGTTTTATTATTTTTATTAACTGCTCTTGCTATATTCTTATAATCAGTATTACTTTATCATTATTTGCGAAATTTGGTATCATTTAAATAGCTTGAACTAGGTTAACCTTAATGTATATTATAGTTTCAATGTAATGTTTTATATTTTCTTCATTGAATTTATACATTTCGAGTATTATCAAAGGGAATTCACAAGACTTCGTTTGTTTTTTATGTGTCTGTACTCAATAACATTCGACAAAAATATTATATCGACATCATAAAATAGTCTAAGTGTTTTTATATAGGCGTAAGTGCAACATATTCGAGAGAGAAAGAGAGAGAGAGAGAGAGAGAGAGAGAGAGAGAGAGAGAGAGAGAGAGAGAGAGAGAGAGAGAGAGAGAGAGAGAGAGAGAGAGAGAGAGAGTAATATTTTGTTTTGTTATTGCTTGTTTATGGTTATGTGAAAAGTGTTTTGCTCATGTTTATATTGGTTAAAAGGCAATTGCTTATGTTTTCGAAAACTGTAATTGTTCTTAGTTGTTCAATGACTTCTATTCATGTAATACTAAAAAAGGTAGCGTAACCTGTAAATAAATGTAATAATGTTATATTTGAATTAATTGTCTGGCAGTATTCCTGAAGAAATAATGAGTATTCGTTTGCTAGTTTCTCTTATTTTAAACATCTAAAATAAAACACATTTCATTGCATTTAATTTTGCATTGCTGGTAAATAATAGTCTTCGTCCAGCTAGTTACTCCTGATGTAGGTGTTTGCTGTATGTTGCCTTATTTTAGTGGGATGTTGTATATACATGTACACTATTTGTCATTGAGAAACAAAAAGTTCAAAAATTGCTAGAAGAGCTCTGTAAACGCATGTAAACGCCCTAACGGTCCTTTTGCCGAATCATCGTTCTCTAACACTAACTGTTGGTGTTTTCTCAAGTTTTTTATCTTGTCTCTCAAGTTTTTTAGTATCTTGTCTCTCAAGTTTTTTATCTTGTCTCTCAAGTTTTTTAGTGTCTTGTCTCTCAAGTTTTGTCTCAAGTTTTGTAGTGTCTTGTCTCTCAAGTTTTGTAGTGTCTTGTCCCTCAAGTTTTGTGGTGTCTTGTCTCTCAAGTTTTGTCTCAAGTTTTGTAGTGTCTTGTCTCTCAAGTTTTTTAGTATCTTGTCTCTCAAGTTTTGTAGTGTCTTTCATCACAACGCTTGTCATATTCCCGTATAGATTGCGAAATTCCCGGACCTACAACAAAGAAAGTGGCCAAAAAGGTAATTGATCGGAGAAGACATTACCCAATTTCTTTTTGATTATGCATACTGTTTAAGAAACTACAACAGAAATGTGCAACAAACTTTATCAGATCCGCGCAAAAAGATTTGCCATCTTTAAATTGTCCATGAATGAATCTAAGATTGGTTAAGATTTATGATATTTATTCATCACTTTCTACATGAATACGGTTCTCGGTATTCAGTTCTGTTCATGCAATTTATTTTTCCTGTTCTGTGTACACATCATTACCGACCAATCACCATCCACTCGTGTGGCACTCTCCTTCCATGTGCCATCCATTATCTTGCTACATTATTTTCCACTGACGCGTATGCCCAATACCCTAAAGTAATTAAGCACCAGATAATCATACTAATTGAAAGTTTAATCATAATGTCTTAATATCTAAATTAAGCTATCTTTTGTTCATCTCTGATCAAGATGTGGAGACACACTAGAATATCTCCGGTCCTGACTGGATTGCATACACTAAAATGATCCTCATGTAGATACTTAACATCGGAACATTGTCTATAGATAGTTCCCACATCAGTGAAGATCCCCTATCTTGGCAGCCATCTTGGATGGTAACTTTAAGGGATTTTCAGATGAATTGTAGACAATCGTAAAATTTATTGTCTTGTAATATCTTCATTTGTGGTCCAAAAATTAAAAGCTATACACCAATGGAAAACTCTTATATATATTTATATTTGTAGAATACAACATTTTTAAAATTGATAAAAGAATTAATACACATAAATAAATAAAATTATTAGCTCATCTTTAAACAAAATGAACAGTGCACCTTTTTGTTGGTATTTTGTTACCTTTTAAACTATCAAAATATAGTTTTGATATTTAAAATACTTCATAAAAGCTGTTTAATTTGATATAAAATTCTGTAAAACAGACTGAAAATCAAACCACAGTGGTGAGTTTAATACGGCACATATTTCCAGACTTCGGCCTGCATTAGCTTCTGCCTCCCAAGATAGTTGCCTTAAACTATCTTATCAGTGTCTATGACATCACATGAGCACTATCTATTGAGGGGGTGATGTTATTCTGTTTTTAAGAAAAAAAAATGTATTGATTTTACATCGCTGCTGCTTTTAGCAGACGTTCGACGAATGCTGCTTTCATTTTATACTTAAAAAAAACTACAGCAACAACACGGATACATCTTACCAACATATCACTTGCAGTCTGTTTCTTTTTTTGTACTCATTGTCTTCAATGATAAGACAGCACACAAACACTTATTTGCTCCTAATGTTGCATATATATGTAAACACAAGGCACTAGCTAGCATCATGGATCACCAAATATACATGTTATAAATATTTTTATTATTTCTCATTTCTTTCTTCTTATTTTCTTTTCTTATTTTATGTCTAAGGACATTTGAAACAAATGCATTGTTCTGCATATAATGCATATATAACATTATACAATAAGTCCTACTTATCTCCATGAAATAAAATTGTTTTACAAAAATAATTGCAAGTCTATACTACGTTTTTTTAAAGAACTTTATTGTAATTGAAAATTATGTCATTAAGAAAAACCGTATCTATTAAAATACAAGAAGTATTTGTTTATTCGAGTAAAATGTATTGTTCTATAGCACGCGTTCAGCACGGTTTAAACTAGCTTTCTGTTTATTAGACTAAACAGTAGTTTTTTTCATACTTGGTCATATAAATACGGATTGTATTATCCAATGTTTTCAGTTTTGGTTGTTCATATTATTTTTGGTTTTGAACAAACAGTGGTTTTGAATAAATCAATATCAGGTTTTGTGTGGCTAAACTCCACATACATGTTAAACAGTACATGTTGTTCAATTATCGCACATCACAGGCTAGAGACTTCCTCAATCAAAAAATAGCTGAATGCCGCCAATATGATCATTATTGTTTTATGGCATTGTTGTGCGATGTTACAAAAAACAACGATAACAACGAACACAATAACAACAACAAAAAAGGCTGACATTGAGGGTTGGGGTTGGGGTGGGGTGGGGTTGGGTGGAATTGGGGTGAGAGTTGGGGTGGGGGTTGGGGTGGGGTTGGGTGAGGGTTGGGTTAGTGTTGGGTTAGGGTTGGGGTATGGTTGGGTCAGGGTTAAGGGAGGGCTGGGATAGGGTTGGGGTGGAGGGTTGGGATTGGGGTTGGGTGGAGGGTTGGGGTGAGGGTTAGGGTGGAGGGTTGGGATTGGGGTTGGGTGGAGGGTGGGGTGAGGGTTAGGGTGGAGGGTTGGGATTGGGGCTGGGTGGAGGGTTGGGGTGAGGGTTGAGTGGAGGGTTGGGATTGGGGTTGGGTGGAGGGGTTGGGGTGAGGGTTGGGTGGAGGGTTGGGATTGGGGTTGGGTGGAGGGGTTGGGGTGAGGGTTGGGTGGAGGGTTGGGATTGGGGTTGGGTGGAGGGTTGGGGGTAGGGTTGGGGTGGAGGGTTGGGATTGGGTATGGGTGGAGGGTTGGGGTGAGGGTTGGGGTGTAGGGTTGGGTTGAGGGTTGTTTGTTTATTGTTTGTTTATTGGGTTTATCGTCCCACCAACAGTATTTCAGTTATCTGGAGACGGTGTCCACTTGAAGCAGATATAGTGCTGTCTTCACTGTGTATAGCATGCCGTGAACACCTGGCATGATACCACACCCAGTCACATTATCCTGACAACGGGCCAACCAGTCGTGGAACTACCCCTATATTTGCTTGAGCGTTAGCAATGGAGCTATACCACTACCATTTTTAACGACTTTGGTATGTCGCGGCCTGGAATCGAACCCGGGGCCTCCCGTACCTGGACGGGTTGAGGGTTGAGTGGAGGGTTGGGTTGAGGGTTGGGGTGAGGGTTGGGGTAAGGGTTGGGGTGTAGGGTTGGGATTGGGGTTGGGATGGAGGGTTAGGATTGGGGTGGGGTGGGGTTGGGGGAGGTTTGGGGAGGGTTGGGATTTGGGTTGAGTGGAGGGTTGGGATTGGGGTTGGGCTCATCCGATACTTTTGCAATACTTAATTCCATCACAAGTTAATCAGATTATCCTCTTTAAAATGAGATAAAAAAACTATTTTAAAAGCATGTAAAACTGGTACAGTTAAATGCGCAGAATTTAAACAGTACGCTCATTAGGTCTAAAACCACTAACATAAATATGTTGAACGCCACGGTTAGGTCTTACCATTTCTCATATATTAGGGAAACTGAACAAAACCAACTAACGTTTATTTCTAGGTCACTTATACGCCATTACATTCATCCTGGCCGTTTTATCTGTCAAACGGTCGATGGAACTATCCAGATGTCTATGTTTGCCTTCACCGTGACTGATTTTCCAAATAAAAGTAATTCAGTACCATCCATCTGGAGACCATTTCACAGAAACCACACCGCCATATTATTACTGACATGCTTCTAATGTTACTTAGGTTATTGTGTGTAAAACAAAGACTATCATTGTACATATACAGTTATATTAACTTATATTAATCTCTGACATACATGGTGCATTATACCCGTGATCATATTTAAGAATGTAAATACAATGTATCATATGCAACAAAATCCCGTGATCATATTTAAGAATGTAAATACAATGTATCATATGCAACAAAATCCCGTGATCATATTTAAGAATGTAAATACAATGTATCATATGCAACAAAATAGAATTGTTATATTCCTTACGGATTTATATACAGTAAAAAGTATAATGGTAGATGACTTAAAGAAAAAATATCTTCCAGAATAAAGCATCCTGCTTTTTGCATATACATAACAACAACACGGCTGTGACCTGAGCTATATGTGTAAGTAGAACAACCGGAACACCAATGGTTACCTCACAAATCTAAATAAGAATATATGACAAAGTCTTGGAGTTTAAAGGTATTCACACGTAAAGCAAATAAATGTACAAGTAAGAACAAATCGGTGGTGAGTCAATTTAACGAAAAGAGCAAACCCGACAGTTAACCGCCTTAAAACGGACAGTCGGCAATGTGGACCAACTGGGGTGCTTAAAACGATTTTGTAGAGCTCCAATCGTGCACTTCCTGATGGGTTTCTCAAATGCAAGCAATGAAAAGAAAACCGATCTATTTGAATAACATTTGTCATAACGCTGAAGTTTTGTTGATAAGTTATGACGAAAGTAGTGACGTCATTGAAAAATTATGTCCACATAGTGTTTAGAAGATAGAGAGGTTTAGAAGAAAGAGAGGTAATATTTCGATTAGAAGAACTACACAAAGAGTGTTGATTGCAAGCTATTAACTTCAAAGCTTTCATCCCGACCAGGACAGGAACCCACGCGGCGTGTATCTGAGAAATGAGAGAAGTCGGCAACCCGGTCACGGGCACAGGAGCACCCTGAACTATTTTATATTTAACTTGTTTGTTTACGTAAATACATTATTTTATTGTATGACCTAAGTTTCGTAAAAAACATTGGAATGTATACATTTACTTAATTTCAATACAAACTAAAATTAAGATTGGTGATGTAGTTTTACAACCTTACTTTGAGCTTTAGAGATTAGAATTGTGTTTGTTCAAAGCGAAAATCTTTACGGATTTACCACACCACTCAATTCACAATATTCTGACATATCCATCTGCAATTTTCTATTATAAAAATGAGTTCACAAAATTATGCCATCTTCTGCGCTATGATGGACAAAGCATTCATAACCCTTAACCATATCCATTTGCCACTGTGACTTGCTGATACCAAGACGGTAGACAGAAGAGTAAACATCCTTAGGTAAAGAGTTGCATTTTATATTAAATTCATGTATATCTCAATTTAAAATACATGTTTTGAACGTTCCTTCTCCTCTATTCCACTACAAAATAAAATTGGATTGAAAACACATTGGAGTTTGCAGCATTAACAATAGTTATTAACTTTTTTAAATCAGACTGTTAACTTTTTTCCGAAAAGCAATCATCATCACTATCAGCAGCAATAACAACAACAACAACAACAACAACATGTATCACATGAAGTCAAATTATCACATCAACTATCAGTCTCACGAACTCCAGAGGCCGGCGGGGATGGGAGAATGACGTCATCACACTAGGTAGCTGTTTATTTTTTACTGAGACTCCAGCCGTTATTTCTCGAGAGATGGTCTGTGGTTAAATATAGCCGGAACCACTCGTGTCAGCACCACGTATCTAGAACCCTTATAAACAATTTTCCAAACACAATAGTTTTTCGTGTCCGTATGGTCCATAAATGAAGTACGTGGTATTTCTAGTACAAGTATATACAATGTTGGTTGCAGATTTATATGAGTAGTAACAATCAGTTTTACTAATGGTAACATGTGGATGGGTCTATGCTTCTTCAAACACAATTGATAAAATAAAGCAACGATAGTTTTCTTATTTAATAAGATAATACCATCAAATGTTGTCATTAACTTATGCATGATCCGAAACAACTTCTATTGTTACAATATTCTATAGTCTGGCATTCTCTTCACACTAAATTTATTGTTAGGCACGAAAATGGAGCTGGTTTTCTCAATCTACTAAACACAGTAATGTGACATAAAACATATTTCCACGTGGATTAATTGGTTGGTAAGAGAAAATGTGGAATATGAATTACTAAACCTTTATGACATATATCGACTGAAGTCAGTAGGCAAACTCGTATAATGTCACTGAATCCGTATCCGACAGTGCATATTCTGACTAATTGTTCCAAAAGTACAATTATCACGTAACTCTGCATGTCATGTTTGAGAAGGGCGGACAACCTCAAAGATATTCCAGTGCAGGGTGACTATGACACTTGCGATTATCTCCCTTTATTCCGTGTTTTAAACGCGTCTGAGGGAAAGAACAACAGAAAAGGAGAATGAACCGCCAGGTTATCAAGTGATGTCTATTGCAGATTTGTATTTAATTTTTTATCATTATGTATAATCTTGTTATTCCTAAGAAGTTAGAGTGGGTTTCATAGTCTTCTTCAATGCAAGGACTTTCGCTCGGTAATAACTTGAAAATAAAAGTACCAACTACAATATGCCGAAAATGGAATGTACTAAAGTAATTGTGCATATGGATCTATTTTTTATGTACTATAGAAAGTTAACATAGTGACCAACAAACGGTAACAGGACAAATAACCCAGTGAATCGCAAACACACGAAATTCACACCTGTTTGATTTAAGCGATACTTTAAACTGCCGACATGACAGCAGTTTTATTATGCTGAAATTCCGTGCAATCCCCAATTGCAATTGTGTTGTCGCCAACGCCTCGTGCATATGAGCTGCCATTAAAAAGTACCAGTCTGGCCATTGGTTTTGCCATTTCCTCGCATGGCAGTGAATTAAATAGTTTGTAAATAAAGTATAAAAGTAGATATTTTTGTGCGTTTTGATCGTTCAGTCGGGCATTACTCGTAAGGGACAAAACAACAACAACAACAACAGTCATCATCTTGAACAGTCAGTCGGAAAAACACCGACTGAGTTGCTTAAACCAGTTTATAGGCGCTCCAGCCTCGCATTTCCAGAGTTTTTTTTTTTTAAAAACAACAACAACAAACAAATCCATCAAAGTCAAACTACTAACATTAAAAATCTGAACCGGTAGTACAACAATGAACAAAGCATAGCATAAAAAAACATTATAAAGATAAACGAAATTATGTAAAAAAAAATATAGTAAGCACTTGCTATAAATGCATCGACAATTAAACAGTTTGTAAACAAGAAGGTGATTTCAAATAACCTCACATGCTGAGGAACTTTCGGGACACCTACTCGTGCTGGTGTAGTAATGATTGTCAGTTCTAGAACGCATGTGCAGAGGAACTTTCGGGACACCTACTCGTGCTGGTGTAGTAGTGATTGTCAGTTCTAGAACGCATGTGCTGAGGAACTTTCGGGACACCTACTCGTGCTGGTGTAGTAGTGATTGTCAGTTCTAGAACGCATGTGCTGAGGAACTTTCGGGACACCTACTCGTGCTGGTGTAGTAGTGACTGTCAGTTCTAGAACGCATGTGCTGAGTAACTTTCGGGACACCTACTCGTGCCTGTGTAGTAGTGATTGTCAGTTCTAGAACGCATGTGCTGAGGAACTTTCGGGAGACCTACTCGTGCTGTTGTAGTAGTGATTGTCAGTTCTAGAACGCATGTGCTGAGGAACTTTCGGGACACCTACTCGTGCCTGTGTAGTAGAAGTGTCAGTACTAGAGAACAGCGTTACTAGAACACTTACATGTTGATTCTCGATATCGCAGGTAAACTTAGAGCTAACCCTCCAATTAGCTACATTAAACGCCCTCATCACATGCGCACCTCGACTTCTAATAGCTTCACGCATCCGCGCCCTCGCGACATCATAGCCGAGTTTGCGACCTGCCAATCTGGACAAAAATGTACTAAATGATATCACAACTGAAAGCTGCTGGCTTCTTATTATATAACAAGTTTGTAAACAATAATCCCATGCTCGCCAGAACCTCAGCGGATGCACTCCCTAGACTGGAGTGTTATATAATCTTCGTCACTTTCTGCCGGACGGTCTAGCTCAATCTCCAAGTGATCTCCCCCTTTCAGTAAGGAGAATCTCTGCTACCCGTGGAATTCCTTTCAGATCTGGAAGGATTTGATTTTTTTACTTTTAATTTTTGTTCAGTAAAGTGACAATCGGAATGAATGTGTATGTTAGAAAAACGACTGATAATGGATGAAAAAACAAATTCTAACGATAAAGAAAAAAAATAATGTATTTATCACTACAATTGTAACAACTCGGCCATTTCCGTCCTTTCGCCGAGGGCGAAATTTCAGTGTTACACCGGTTCAATGTAAACAATCAATGGATACTGTTGAAGAAATTCACAAAGTAATTACGGAGTTTGACTCCTTCATAAAAGCGAAACCCAAACAGATCGAGTGTCTGCAGTTTCTGTTGGCAGGCAAAGACGTCATAGCTAATCTGCCTGTTGGTTACTATCGTCACGTGATTTTGTATGATGGCAGTGGTTTTAAGCCAGCGTAGCGATGCCGTAAACCCTGTGCGGAGGTTGAGTCTAGCTGTGATGCGCATGTTATTCCATAGCGTAAAAGGATTGTTTGGGATAGACATGTTAAGCACAGTGGAAACCACTAGCCACATTATTAATGACGTATGATCCACCATCAATGGTACAAGTGCACTAGGCTCCTGTGCAATACACGTATAGATTATACAACAAATTGTTCTGGAAGAGCACACACGTATCACTTTTTTTCCCTCAGAAAGTTACGCTATACTGACTTTACGTAAAGCAAGCGTAATAGAAAATATACGTAATTTGACAATAAACACGACTGGTGTGTTGAATACTTTAATGAAGACGTGTATGCTAAATTTTATGAAAATTCTCAATCCAGTTTTGAATTAATGGATATTTTTGTCTTCTAAACTTGGTATTAAAGGTGTATTTTTTTTAAATAAGAAAACTCTAAATATTTTGTTATATCCTTTTAAGGAGAAGTGTTTTGCTATTGGGTATAGTTTGGAAACAACATATAGCATAAGACAAACCAACCAAACATGTTACTTGATTGATTTGAGTCAAACTAATCCAAATGTTTAATTGTGTACAAACACAACAAGTTAAAAACTGACTTTGTCATTTTTTTCCAATAACTTTGCCTGAATAAAAAAAAATCACCGACCTCTTTAAAGCCAAACAATTTATTTCAGAAATTCCCCAAAATATTCTATAAAGTATTTGGTTGATGCTTCAATATATAAAATAATTTAACTACACGGTTTTGATTTTTTTAGACTTTGAATATACCTTTTAACGAATTTGTGATCAAATTAAGCACAAATCATACAAATAAAATTCATTTACAAGAAAAAAATATAACCTTTTCATGTTTCTTTCCTAATCTGGTAGAGTGATACAGAAATAATAGTCAAAGTAAAAAGGTAGAAAAAATTTGACAATTCGTGCCCATACTAGGATTCGAACCCTCAACCCCCTGTTTTGAAGCATTTTAACCCTATTTTGATACTCTTCAATTGGAGGTGCAGCATTACAGTTTCTCTACCTTAACCCTTAACTAAGCCTTAAAGCTTCATTCATCCATACAATGAAAATGATATCTGTCTTCGTAATTGCTCGTCGACAAGTCAGCGTGACTACAATACACCTGCGCATAATTACACGCTGTGTGAGCATGTACTTGCATGGAGTTTTATATAATATGAAGTTTTATATAATCAAATTAAAGTTTAAACTATCCGTATCCTGAGATACACATTACAATAATAACCAAAAGTAGGACATTGGCCTTGCGTGATGTTAGCGCTTTTCTGTCCGTCTGTCTGTTTATTCTGTATGTCAGCTTTGCTATTTGACAGTAACTATTTGTTGTTACGTTGCTAAATGCAAAGTTTAAATAGTAGAATATGTCTAACTAAAGTCTATATTTATTCTAGTTTCTCCGCTTTGAGATGTCATTATCAAATCGTGTTATATGTTACATAAACTAATATATCTCAGGCAATGTTCTGCCCGTCTGTCCGTCTGTTTGTTTTTCTTCCCAACGGCTTCTATTTACTACCTTTTTCGTCAGTATTTAAACACTGGCTTTAAACGACATATAATTAGCGCCAGAGTGTTGTTAGATATGGAGATTTTAATTATATCCAAAAGCCTAATATCAACGAGGATTATGGAAGGGGACATCTGCCAATATTCAATTTCTAATTTGCAAATTGCAACACATATGCTTAAAAATTTGCTATTTGTTTGCACAAACACGTTCGTTTTGGCATATATCTAATTCACATATCTCGTATACAAGTTGGAAATTACAACTCTTAATTCACAATTATCAAGTCACAAATGTTATGTTCGCTTACAATTTACAAGTTACAAATCTCAGTCACAATTCTCAAGTCACAAATTACTAATGTACAAGTTAAGAATTGGCAACATTCAGACGCTAGGTGGCGGTACCATATAAACGTCACTAAGCTAAAGATAGAATGGAATGTCATAAGTTAAAAATAGAACGGAATCATAAATGATTCTTTAAAGGAGATGTAATAGAAAATAACCAATGATATTTGGAGTCAAAATGAATGCGTTATCTTTTGTCTAAAGTAGTTATTAATGTATATATTAAAATTATGCAAGTAATTTTACCTTTTAAGTCTTTGTTTTCCTAAAACTACATTCAATCCAATTGGATATTCATTTCGGACGTTTCGAAAAGAACATATCATCTTTTTTCGCATTCGGATTTGTTTAAAATGCATTGGAATTAAACTACATCAACAGCGGTATGTGATGTAGTGAGAATGCTTTCCCCAGTGTCAGGTGCACATGTAGCTCAGTTGCTAGATCACCTACCTCAAGAGCAGAATGTCTTGGATTCGACTCCCGCCCTCGGTAATGGGATTTTTCCAGCCTTTTTTTAGTGGCGACAGAATGGGTTCTCCAGAGAACCCTGTGGAGCAGAAACATACTAGGCACTGGTGGTTCTGTCCAGTTGATACCTGGCTCAAAATAAGGAAGGTTAAAAGCTCTGTGCCCAGGTAGGCCAGCTGGAAGAGCACCTGATTATGGAGGATGTCTTGGGTTCGAACTCAATACTGTGTACCATTAAGGGAATTTTGCCAGCTCGGATCACTTTAGTTAAATCAGGATATTTGCAGTTAAATGAAAGAGTGTGGGACCATAGAGGTTGAAAGGGGTGGTATACAAATTTCAGAATAGCTTTACATCGTATTTAATTTGTTTTTTTGTTTTGTATTACTGCAAGTTCATGTCACGCATGAAAATTTAGTGAAGTAAAGATATGACTGCAATTTGAGATAACGATACATTAATCGGCTATTGAAAACTTAATATATCTTCAAGGCGTGCTACATTTCCTGGTAATTTAACATTATTTGCTTTCTTTTATAAACTTTCAATGACGCATACCCTATGGACCGATAACCCAAGCGTTAATGCCTAAATAAAAAAAACCTCCTTGTTTGCAAGAGCCTGTACATTATTTATAACAAATGCACGTCATCCGAGTGTTGCATAAAAAGGTATTCTGATAAAAAAAGGAAAATATGCAAATTTATAATACATATCATTACAAGCTAACTATTTGACGTTATTGTTTATTCTTCTCCGCTATTAAGTTGGCAAATATTTTTTAAATTTTGCAAATATGACAAATAGTGGTAAATACGAAAAAAGAAAGCGCAAATACGAAAAAGAAGCAATTTTATTTTCTGATGCGACACATAATGGCCTCTAATGGTTTACAGTACACTAAAATTCAGCTGAAACAATTAAATGATAAGGAATTTAAGGCTCGAACATCGTCCATAGATGATTTTAAGTTCCCAACTTATTCCAAATGTGCCTATCGACAAATACAACCCACAAAATATTGAGTAGCCTAATTAAAACCCCGAAGCAAATATTATTAAGCATATATTTAAAAGGTATTCAAAATAAAAACAAGTTATAGACCAATTTATACCACGTTTAACCATACAGGACTAAATGGTCAAGCATACATACATATTTCTGTTTATCTGATATATAGTTTATCGTATCTTAAACAACACGATTAAACCGAATGATGATGCGGCTATACTGTTGCCCGAGACAACTTAAACTGATGGTGTTTTATAACACCCTGATTCCACTAGATTGTGTTATCTTAAAGCCTAAATGAGCAGATTTTAAAGGCTTTTAGCACAAACAACAGGATACAACAGTTGGTAAAATAGTAACAGATAGCAATGTAGTTATAGCTAGAACGACGATTAACTATATAGACCAACTCTAGGTATTGCAGCTATGTTCAAAATCTGAAATCATGATCGTTAACATCAGTTTGCCTATTGAAATGCAATAATTTTATGACATTCAAATAAACAGAGTGAAGAACACAATTGTTCGTTTTTACTTCCACACGTGCTATCAACCAAATATCAACTGTCCCAAACGCTATGTGCATCGTCATATAAATGAATCGAAGTGAGGAAATCATCATCAACATCATCATTATCATCATCATCATCATCATCATCATCATCATCATCATCATCATCATCATCATCATCATCATCATCACAAATTCCATACAATTTTAGTAAAATAATAGTATATCACCAAACATTGTCATCATCGAGACTATTTCCTAATGAAATGTTTTACGCTATTTCAGACCCAATCAAATGTTTCTATTGCTTCGGTCCTGCCGTGAACAGTTCATGCGCTGATCCTGTCAACCCGCGGGTAGATCAGGGTGCCCTGAAGGAGATCGACTGTGCCCGTGGTATCTGCCTTAAGTGGACCCACTACTGGAATAGTAAGACCGGAAAATATTTATACAAACTAGTTTTATTTTATTTTTCATTTGTGAGAAAATGGATTGCTTCTATAGACAGTGTTGAAAATGTCACTTCTTTATATATATATATGTATATGTAGCCTATATATTCGTTTATCAAAGAAATATTCAACACACCGTATATTTATCAAAACATATGTAAGTTTAACAATCTATTCTACCATTATATTATATTTAATTTTATGTCAATATTTTGCCTTGTTATAAAGTTTTTTTAAATGTGTTTTGTTGATTTAATTTGCACTTCCATAGTATGTATATTTCTATTGTTTTCTGATTTCAGATGTACTTTATATGCACCGAACCTGCTCCCACAAACTGAAGCACTTCCGGATAATGATGATCGACGGAGTCTGTCGTTCAGAAAGGAACGGAAACGGCCAATTGTGCATGTGTGGCAAACATTTATGCAATACCGGAAATGACGTACACCGTTGTTCAGTGACGTCATTCGGTTTATTTATTGCTTTATGGATGATGGGAAAGTACTTGTTGTCTTAGTGTTGGCTTGACGGGCTGGCATTGGGTTATAAAAACTTATGTTGGACAGGCCAGAACTTACGAAGCGTGTCTTTAATACTCGGATTGATAGAACCAAAACATTTATATCAATTCCAGTCGAATAGATGCCGTGTGTTATAAATTACTGGCTCATTTTGCGAAGTTTTGAAGCACAACAACGATGTCTATTCTTGTGTACAACACGAGGTACAATATTAACGACGATGGAGAGGATAAATAAAAGTTAGTGCCATTCGTTATTTAACCTACGATGGATCTATTTCTAGTATTGGTTTCCAAGACGACAGATCCCGGGACTTGTACTGTGATAAGAAACTGTTAACGTTATGCCAGATATACAGATAACATAAAATCTTGAACGAATAGATGGCGTTGCTAAGATTGTGATCTTTGAGTTATGGCACGACAACAATACTCAATATGCAAACAACAATTACAATCAAACAACATTTGTGATATGAAAGTGATGTTTAAAAGAGATTGCGGTCCCTTTGTTTAAAGTAATACAGGCAAAGGCAAACGTGGTGATTTTCATCAACTTATCATAAACAATTGTATGTGATCAATAATGTACAATTAAAATTGAGGTTTTTTTATATTTTAATAGCCATTTGCGTTTTTCTTATGTTCTGTTTTACAAAATTACTATTAAAATATATTATTAATCACGAGAAGAGTCAAAATCGCCAACATTCGGTATCAACGATCACTAAAACAGCATTGAAGATAATAAGGAGGTTACAAACGGAATATATATTGAGCTACTTTGCCTTCGTCCGTGTTTTTAAACTGGGACACAATCTTTAAACTGGTATGTGGTTAAACGTGGGAGAGATTTATAGTTGGTTGCTGCAGGATGCGTGGGTAGCCAGCAACAGATGAAAGACAAGCCATTAGATACCTTGATACAATTGCCAAAATGACTAATTATTTATTCCCTCTCTTACTCCTTGTTATATATCATACTGTTTGTTATATTATAGTTTGTTATTATTTTGTTATTGCTCAATAGCCTGTATCTATGATACTCGGTCCGTTGGGATGGTTAATGGATAGGAATGAACACATGAGACACAATACCCTACCCATGTAGGAAGAGATTTGCTAGTGTGCACAATATCAATTAGCACTTTAAGGGCTTAATCAAGGTACTATTTTAATAAAAGCTTCTAAATAATATATGGCCATCTTAAGTACCTCCATATTGACACTTAACATATTTAATTGTCAATGAAAGTATATACTTGTTTAGTATATGTCTATGTACTTTGTCTATTATAAATGTATTAAAATCTCGTTAACGTCCCATTAATTCCGGAGAGACTGTCAGCATATTCTGGTTAGGCTAAGTTTAATTATGTACAATACTTGTCGAATTCTATAACGTGTCTTGTATGATTCATGAACTGTCAGCCCGTTAGTATAACTTCCTCAGTACGATATGGCATAACCGATATCATTACAACCATGACGACAATATAATACTTTCTTATGCTTTCAAACTTTGTTGCTTAAAAACAGCAACTCCTCAACGTTACCGTATTGGTGTTTATTTCAAAAACAATTTTTATATGAAACAAAGAATTAGCCTACAAGTCTTACTATGTAAAGCCTACAAGTCTTACTATGTAAGAAACAATTATATTTGAAAAATGCTTTGTAAGGGAAGGGCGGTGTAAATCGCAGCAGGCTGGACGAAATAGCTGATACGCATTGCGAATGTTAGGTTGACTTTTTTATGAAAACATTATCCTAAATACAGTTTTTATGGAAACATTATCCTAAATACAATTTTTATGGAATCACTTTCCTAAATACAGTTTTTATGGAAATATTATCTTAAATACTGATTTAAAAAAAGAAAACGCATATTTAGTACTACGTGACATAAGCGAGCAGGTTTCCTTAAACATAGTACAAAGGCTAAAATGGACAGAAGATTAATACTTCATGTAAATAATCTGTCAGAATTCATATTTTTGAATTATTTAAGATTTATCTCCATCAGAGTAAATTTAATAGATATCTAAAGTATGGCTTTAATTTTAGTTACAACACGTTATACTTTATTTTTTTCTAACATGCTCGTGATCTTTTTGCCACACTATAACCATATCCCGGTATATGTATATGAATGTTTTTTAAAACAAAGTTTTTTTGGTTAAGTTTCTTAAATCCATATTTTAATATCCATTTTCTTTGATATCAGACTTAATTAAATGACCGCTGAGGCAATGCTTAACAGCTAGGAAAAGAGCTAATGTCCGAAAAAGCTTGATTTTTCAAATTTGCATGGTATTGGTTTCAAGTGTATACTAATGAGTGTTGTTTTATATTGATAACTAACAAAATTGGATATTTATATCGACACATTATTGTTTAATTTGTTTCACAGCTATATCTAAGCCTCATCGTCAAGTTTAAATAAGCGTTCCAAAATGTGTGTGGTCAATGGTTTAAAATAGGAGACACTTATGAAATGAAGCAGAAAAGTTAAAAGCAGAAAAGTTACAAGCAGAAAAGTTACAACGTTTTTTTTTCAGTTCACTCACTCCACGCTTACATCATTTGTAAGACATCGTGAGCAGTGATAAAAAGTTTTAGAAAAAATACCGCAGTTGTACGGACTGAGACTTTACACCGGTCTTGTAATGAGTTTTGAACACACTGACATATGTACCTGTCACCGAAGTGTTTAAACTTTTCCAAAAAATTAAAGAGATAACATGTTCATGCATTTACTTAAGTAGAAAAAAATGATTTGCTGATATCTTCCTACTTTAGTTTGTGGACTTGACCGTGGTCACCGACAGGTTGGGAAACAATATTTACATTAAACATCTTAAACCATTGTTATATGAATTGGTATCGCAAAATGCTTTTTATTGATGTCCTACAACTGTCTGCCAAGAAAACCATAACGCCATATTCGTCATTTCAAACATGTATTTCCTATTTTAGCCACGCCGCACAGCTAGCTGTTTATAAACTAAGAAAACCACGTGACCACTCATGATTTAGTTTGTCCGCTGTGACGTCGGTGTCTATTGTTAGCAGGAATCCCAATTGTTCTTATTTAAATATTTGAAAAAAAAATGAATATTTAAGTGAGAGTTGCTTTAAGAGTTGTACTGCCAAATATGAGATACTTATGAAAATCAAAGCTAAGACTAACTATTGTTTTGCCCTGCAGAAATCATGTCCCAATACCCCAAACAGAGACAACATATTGTTACATATAGTAGATGTTGGCAAACTGTCGGATGCAACTTTTAAACAGGAAACTGTTAATTGATTCGTTTTGCCAATAGTCAGTAAGTTACTTACATTATGAATGGAAAATTAATAATTCCAGATCTTCGACATTAACAACAGAAATCAAATTAAGAGAAGTTAATCATTTGTCTATCGCCTGTCTGAATATTTAACGTACACCACGGACACAAGTATTAACTCCATAAATTTTTCAATTTTCTTTGTAATTTAGATAATATATTGCAAGTTTTAACGTACTTAACACAAATAGATAATGACTTGGCAAAAGGTACAGAGTCAGAACCACCCCAGTCTGATCAAGATATGCAATATTTACATTTAGGTATTTAATGTGTGTCTGGTGTGGTAAGAATATGCTATTTATAACAGTAACTGTGTTTTTAAATTTTTTTCGAAGCAAAGCCCCTAAAGTGTCACTTATAAAAAGATGTACAATTGATCGGTAGAAACACACGATCAATTATATTATGTTTGTTTAGCCTTCAACGAGGCTGCTAGAGACGTTTATACGACGTTTTGTGCTTCATAACGTTTATTTTTAAACATTTATATGTCAGATTTTTTGTTTGTATTGTGTAATACAACAGCCTGTTTTATATTTGCTATACCAAGTTAAGCTATACTGATCAACTCGTCTCCTTGTATATGCAAACTACTACTTATCTTGCCAGTGTTTTTAGGAATGTTTTGTTATATTGTATTCTTATAATTATTATTGACAAAACCTACTTATCACCTTTTATAAGCCTGTTCAAAGTAACATTAATTGAACATTTAAAAAGAAATGAACGGAAGTATTTACAACACATTTGTTGCAAATTTGTTAATCTGTTCATAAAACTATAAAACTATAGGGCCGTTAAGAGAATGATGTTTAGTCGATCGTAATGTGCAGAGCACAATAATCTGCATATAAACATGTAACAAAATTAGTTTTTTTTTCCATATTGAAATTATTATATATTAAATGATACAGAAATTTAAATAATGATGAATACATTAAAAGATCAATTACAAAGTTCAGTTGTGTTTGTTGTAGGATCTTAATTAAATCTGTCAGTTTGATGGGATTGATATACATGACGGTTAGGTTTTTGTAGCATTTGCACAGACTAGCTTTTAGTTCAGCAAACGTATTGAACATAATTTTATTTTGAAACATCGTTTTGTAAAAGAAAAATTATACAACACTTTTTGAGAAAGCAAATCAAATACAAAACAAGAATAAATACGCAATAACCGTGTTTATCCATTGCAAGGCCTTCAGTCATAGTTTGAATACCGTCATGTATTATATAAAACACTGTTATTGACGTGTTGTTTGTGAGTAACGGTTCTTGAATTTGTCGTGTGTATAAGCTTTGGATTTAACAACGGTGGATTTAATAGTCAAGTTAATTAAGCTGCAATTAAGATTATATATAAACAACGCAATCACTCTTCAGTCAATTTGTCCATGCAAAACTAACAGTAAATGTAATTTAAATTCACAAAATTATCCAGAGGTCACTATTATGTTTAACTATTGCTAAATTCGGGTTTAAGTAGAACAGCGATAACGGATTTCTTAATTTTATAGTTAGTAATTCCGAGGGCGGTATTTCTGACCCTTCATTGCATATGCTTGAACATTTTCCATCAAGCGTATAATATTGTAAATATTAAGCATGTACATTCAATGCGACCTTGTCATTGACCCAATTTATATGTGTTTTATTAACTCACAACTTGTTTTTGGTTAAAATCCATTTTGTCATAATCGTTATAGATCTACTGCTAATAAATGGTAGAGCTAATAAAATGTGTTGTATTATTGTTACCTGTATGGCACAAAGTAGAAATATTTATCACGATATTGTTAAAATAAGAATGCAAAGAGATAAAATCAACATTTTGATTGAAGCTTCATGTCCTTCCATCTTGTGGTTTACCGGTGGTATAGTTTGGACCACTATTTTCTCTTGCACGCAAAAAATAAATTATTGTTACCTTAAAAGATCCACAAAATGCGGTTTATTTGTGCCCGCCGTCTATCGGAAAAGTAAAGCAATTTGAAAACCACGTGACCAATTACTTGCTTGGAGATCACGTTACATCCGCCTCCTGGAAATCAGCTCTGACGTCAATATATATTTTCGCCACATTAAATGCAGTTTCTTTCACGGTCTGTTCTGTCTAATATGTACAGGTTACAATATACTGCAATTTCTTGGATTGAAGACCCGTATCGACCGGTTACAGCTGCACCTGCTGAATTGTTCGGAACTGTTGAATTGAAGACCCGACCCGACCGGCCACAGCTGTCCCTGCTGAATTGTTTGGAACTGTTGGATTGAAGACCCGTACCGGCCGGCCACAGCTGCCCGTGCTGAATTGTTTGGAACTGTTGGATTGAAGACCCGTACCTACCGGTCACAGCTGCACCTGCTGGAATGTTCGGAACTGTTGTATTGAAGACCCGACCCAACCGGCCACAGCTGTCCCTGCTGAATAGTTTGGAACTGTTGGATTGAAGACCCGTACCGACCGGTCACAGCTGCACCTGCTGAATTGTTTGGAACTGTTGGATTGAAGACCCGTACCGGCCAGTCACAGCTGCCCCTGCTGAATTGTTTGGAACTGTTGGATTGAAGACCCGTACCTACCGGTCACAGCTGCACCTGCTGGAATGTTCGGAACTGTTGTATTGAAGACCCGAACCGACCGGCCAAAGCTGCCCGTGCTGAATTGTTCGGAACTGTTGGATTGAAGACCCGTACCGACCGGCCACAGCTGCCCCTTCTGAATTATTCAAAACTCTTGGATTGAAGACTCGTACCGACCTGCTACAGCTGCCCCTGCTGAATTGTTCGGAACTGTTGGATTGAAGACCCGTACCGACCGCCACAGCTGCCCTTGCTGAATTGTTCGGAACTGTTGGATTGAAGACCCGTACCTACCGGCCACAGCTGTCCGTGCTGAATTGTTCGGAACTGCTAGATTGAAGACCCGTACCGGCCGGCCACAGCTGCCCTTGCTGAATTGTTCGGAACTGTTGGATTGAAGACCCGTACCGACCGGCCACAGCTGCCCCTGCTGAATTGTTCGGAACTGTTGGATTGAAGACCCGTACCGACTGGTCACAGCTGTCCCTGCTGAATTTTTCGAAACTCTTGGATTGAAGACCTGTACCGACCGGCCACAGCTGCCCCTGCTGAATTGTTCGGAACTGTTGGATTGAAGTCCCGACCCGACCCGACCGGCCATAGCTGTCCCTGCTGATTTGTTTGGAACTGTTGGATTGAAGACCCGTACCAAACGGCCACAGTTGCCCCTTCTGAATTGTTCGGAACTGTTAGATTGAAGACCCGTGTCGGCCGGCCACAGCTGCCCCTGCTGAATTGTTCGGAACTGTTGGATTGAAGACCCGTACCGACTGGTCACAGCTGTCCCTGCTGAATTGTTCGAAACTCTTGGATTGAAGACCTGTACCGACCGGTCACAGCTGTCCCTGCTGAATTGTTCGAAACTCTTGGATTGAAGACCTGTACCGACCGGCCACAGCTGCCCCTGCTGAACTATTCGGAACTCATGGATTAAAGACCCGTACCGACCGGTTACAGCTGCACCCGATGAATTGTTTGGAACTGTTGGATTGAAGACCTGTAAAGGCCAATCACAGCTGACGTGTTATATGTCCGAGTATTATCAGGATTGTTTGGCTGGGCGTAAAATCATTTTTCTGTATGATATCGGAGTTATGGAATCGCAACGTTGCATACGTAAACACACATATATTTATGAACAGGGAAATATGTGAAAGTTTGATTTCCGAAATCAGTCATATAGGGGACAAATTATTGGCAATGTAAATTGAATACTAATTATTAAACAGGTCTATAAATACATGAAGGGATTTAAGTCAGACAGTCTAAACACTTTTCACACTAGAGAACTTGAGTAAGCCGCACTAATCTGGTTTGTTTCACATTTCAATATATAACATTAACAACTCGGCAGAATAAGTAACAATTTTGCCGTAAACTGAATAAGCATTTTTAACTGCTCTCATGTGTAACAAAAGTAATAAATGTAATGCGAGCCCAAACATAAATGTAAAACTGAAAATGTTATTATTTATAAACTAAATTTATCCATTTTGAACATTGATCCTCATAGTTTTGATTAAATATCTATTTTATAAGAACTGTTTGTTTTCAATGACTTGGACTACGGCAAGGTAAACATACACTCCTACTTTTTATTAACAATTCAGTTTTATGTGGTTAAAGCTTCAAGACAGTCACGACGATATCCTGGTTGACGGGATCAGCATTACCAAGAATTAACACTTCAATTATTAAACTGCAACGGTATCCAACAGTAGTTTATTTCTTCATCTCCTACATATACTTGTTACAACTAAATAAGACATGGAGGGGAAGCCTCTGCGCCCCATTTCCCCCTCTATTTCCGGAGTTGTTGCTAGTTTCTGCATTAAATTTTAATGTGATACCATATGTCGTTCGTGTCATTTAGATGATAACGTAGTATTCGGACAAATACGCGGATATTCAGAATCGAAGATTAAACCCCGTTTTAAACATAGTACATAGAAACGAGCGTTTTGGGCGATATATTATGGAAAGGTATAGGTTGGCACACAAAACAAACAAACAAACAAACAAATCAATAAACAGAAAAATAAACAAACAAAAACTGGGTCAATATAATATTATAATTCTCACAATCTATGACAATTTTATAAATAAACTGCAATAATACAAACCAAATGTTTTTCCAACCTCAAGATGATTGTTTGCTTAGATTCCATTGAAGGATAGGCGTAACATGTCGGGAATATATGGGCTGTTAACATTATAGTATTGCTGTTCAACCAGTCAAATCGTTTATTTCCAGTATTTATTCTCTTTTTTTCGTATTGGCACTGTTAAGCTGCCAATCAAGTCTATTTCTTGCGTTTTGACACTATTGCAGCAGCCATTTAGATCTATTTCTTCCACTTTTGCCTTGTTGCAGCAACCAATCAAATCCCCTTTTTCATTTTGGTCCTATTGCAGAAGCCAATCAAAACTTTTCTTCCGTTCTGACCCTGTTGCAACAGTCAATCAAATCCCCATCCTCCTTTTGGCCCTGTTGCAGCAGCAAATCAAATTCCTTTGTCCCCTTTTGGCCCTGTTGCAACAGCCAAATCAAATCTCTCAAATCATCAAAGGGATAAAAACTAATAACATTTTCCCTGCACAAAACATTACTATGCTATCATGCTACTAGTATCTCAACGATCGCAGATTTGCATGACAAATGCTTGCAAGTTAAATACCATATACTGTACATTGACAGTTCATAACAATATAAAGAGACAATCGAGACCCGATTAGATTTATTTCTTCATTTATTATTACATTAACTAAATAGAACAAGTATACAAAAATAATAAAACACACTTGCGAAGACAGCCAACGACAACTGATGTATGATATTTGCCGCGAAGTATCAAGTGTTTCCTGTGACGCTAAATGGCTTCAAGACATTTAACTACCGAGAGTGAGTAAAGCTAAAGCTATCAGTTATATAATAAATAAACACATGGTCACACGAGCATACTTTTACAAGAGAAATGAACCGAAACCCACGAAATTAAACATTATCAAGGAACTAAGAACATGGAACGGACATGTCGGGGTCCTATACAGGAATCTCTCCAATGAAAAGTCGCACGTACTTATTCATTATATTTAGATTCTTATTTTTCATTTCACTGATTGTCTTTAAGAAAGACATCAGGAGTGTGAGTTTTGAGCAAATGTAAAGCCGTTCCAAAGCGGTTACGGTGATTTGGGTTCAGTCCCTAGGCACCTCATAAGTGCCCCTGTGCTACAATGATATAAATGTCGCTGCGCAGTATTGGCAAAAATCCCGGCAAATCCAATCCTTCTGTGCTGATCAATGGTGTCACTGTGATTACCTTAAGATTTAACAGCTTTGTGCAAAATAAACCCATTTAAATACCCCTGTATGTACCCATTGTCTCAGTCAGGTTTATAGGATTCAAGAAGATAGCATTTCAGGGTAAGATTGATGTAAAATCATTAACAGGTCTTGTTCTAACACAATGTTAAAATACATACCAAGTGAAACGGTTCCTTTCACAGGGAACGTTACGGCGTAAAAGGTTAAGTGTATTACATGTTGTTCTCTTGCATGTTAAATTATCATATTGGCACTGAATATTTCGTTTTTATTAACTGTGATATGCTGAAATTCTGATGGGGAGATAGAACGTGTATAATTGGATTTACTTTCACAATCTATTATCGGATGGGGATGAACTCTATAAGGATCCACGCTAAATCAATTGTTTACAAACTAACAACACCAACTAATGAGAGCAATTGAAGTATTAAAAATATTATTGGATTTTATTTGTCATTTCAAACAAAATTGGCAATCATTTGAAAACAGTGATCTTTACTGAAAACCGTAACCACAAAAAAACAACATTTACAGTCTGTCTCTCGGGATCCATTCACATAAATTGGATTTGATTGGATTGGATGGGATTTGCCGGCGTTTTTGCGACGTATCTTTCATTATAGCACATGGCCACTTATGAGGTGCCCAGGGACTGAGCCCGGTCGAATAGAGCATTAGGAGGGAAGCCACTACTACCAACTTTTAGGTCTTTGGTTTGACCCGGCCGAGGTTTGAACCCGCGACCTCCCGATCCGCAAGCCGACGCTCTACCACTTGAGCTATTGCGGCCGGTAATCATCGAAGAAAGCCATGACAAGTGCAAGACATACCCTATTATCATACATTGCAAACAACTTCTGAAACTTACCTAACCACGTTTATTTTTCAGATTTAATTGCCCATTTTGCTGACTGACTGTTTCAGGGCAGTTGCGACAAACAGCACATGCAAGAGAAGACTGCTTTAGCTACAACGACATCTAACGTTCTCAAATAAGGAGAGGATCTCAAAAGATGAACGATAGCAACTAGACAGCATTTGACATACACTTGGATATGATCCTGAAATCAACACATCATGGAGCTAAGAAGCCAAGCTACATAAATGATTTGACCTCGACAAAATACGGCGTTCACTGTGCAAAAGGTCCCGATATCGCTCTAACAGATTGTGGGAACAAATAGGAATGCAAAAGTATCAACGAAAGCAATAAAATAGTGCAGATCTAGAGCAGAAATACTGACAGGACAAACAACATGTACTCCATGAATAGGGTCACAGCTGATAATAATCTAATCTACAAAAAATGCGTAGGCAAAAGAGAGAGCGTGCTTCTTAAATTTAAATTGACATACGATTGGTGGAGTAAAGAGACATAAACATGCAACATACTTAATCATGAAAAAAATCGCTGTCGATTAATTCTATTTAACCTCGTCTTTTACCTGTTGGCATATGGCTTGCCCCATGAATTACTTCGTTGTCGAATAGTTATATTTACCCTCGCCCTCGGGGATTGAGAGAGTCAGGTGGCTCAAAGACAAACAACGATATCCGCCCTCCGTCCATCCAGGGTTTCGTATATGACATGGCCGTCCCTAATGAGACCTATATCTATTGAATATTTATTTTAAAACCTCCTGAGGAAATTGTTTCATGGTCACATATGCAGTTCCAGGAAATCAATGTGCATTGGTATCTGGCATCAGAATACTGCTACCATTCTCAAAATTGCGTTTACACATCAACTATTTTAAGTTGGCCAAAACAGACTTTTCCTTTCACTGCTTGGCTTGAAAAGATCAGTGTTTCTGGCATCGACGTCCGTGCATAGAGGAAATTTTCAATGAGGAGTCTGTTAATCTGACAAAAAGATAGTCTCAGAAACCAGGGTATGGTAAATTTTAACAGATAGATAATATACCAGGTGGGATTTTTCACAACGAACATTTTCTTGGACAGAGCTGTGAACATGTGACCATTCCAGTTGAGTTTCTTCCTTCGATTTGTCTACGACATGCTATCACAAACTTGCATCGGTGGAAGATGGCAGGTGATTCTACCCGCTCCTTATGTAAGACAAAGGATACATTGCGGTCTTTCTGTCATCCTGCCCGTCCTAACTAGCACAGGGTCGCTACAGGTGGCGACATGACCAGGTCCTAGGAGAATAAGAACATATTCTGTGGAAAGGGGACAAAAGTAAGACTACGGTACAAGGGCTCTCAGATGTTGACATTGAGTGTGGGAATGGGAGAACACTACATGCGCAACTGTCAGATGAGGGCAAATGAGGGCTGACTTGAAATACGGCTTCAATGCCATTAAAAGTGACGTGAACAGCCATTCTTCCTGACTTCGGCATATGGTCTAAATGGTCGACGAATCCCATGCGGAATATATGAGTACATATCTTTACTTGGCCCGAGACTGCAGAGACACGGTACAAAACATGTTTTAGTCGATTGTTGATGCCGTGCTTATATTCCAAGTCTTAATGAAATATGCCTGTAGCAATGGAGATTAAGGCGAGAATCCGTATGGACTGCTGTGCATGTTCTTGGTTAAAGTCATTACGTCCCCGAACGGTTGGTAATTTTACCTTATCCATAACAGTTTTAAATGATCAGTGGTTTAATGAAAGCGCTGCAAACACTGAGGTATTTTGTGCTTCGGAAAAGTAGTCATATTTTGAGACAGTGAAATCCGGTGAAGAAAAATGTTATACATAGTTTTTGTGTGTCAGATAAACCGTCCCTTCTTAAACTATTCTACTCCGCGTTAAATGTAGTAGACATGTGACGAGCAGAATGTTAAGAGTTGAGGACCGAGACGAGAGAGCTGATCTCTAGGGGTGGTAAGCATAAATGTGCACCGGAAGTATACTCCTGACGTAAGTTTTCAAATATATTATAGGTAGATTCTTTTGTTTTGTGGCTGTATTTGCTATAATAAAGATAATATCATGCAATTTGGTGCAAAACAAAGCTGAAACATTGTAGAATTATGAAAATGTAAAATAACTGCACTCCTAAGCTAAATAATGGACTGATCCATTTAGACCGGAACTGATTATTTTGTTGAAAATATGCGGCTATACCGTGCAAAAGTTATTATGTTTTCAGGGTTTGCTGTTAAATTGCTTCCAAAGTTGTGACATGTACTAAAAAGTAAAGAACAATTATATTTAGTGTCGTGTAACCTATATATGGAGTGCTCACTTTGTAAATGGGGAAAGTCTGTTATGCGGACTTTCATGATCCTGATAAAATAAGGGTCCCAACTCGGTAAACGGCGTTCTTTTGTATTATTTATAATTTTTTTAATGTATTTTCATATTTATTTTTGTGTATCTGTAACTTTAACACAATCATGCAGAAATGAGAGATTTTTGTTTATTACTTTTTATTATTAAAATGTCTTTGTTAACAAAGTGAGATTAGCTATAAGCAACGAACAGTCCATAACCAAAAAAGTTTGTAATATTCTTGAAGTGTTCTCCGGAAAAAGGTTATGGTTGTGGAATTGGAGGTTTCACAATTCAAACTCTAAACCCCTACAGTTTTCAAACAGACCTTATTCAATTTGGATGATCATTAATAAACGTTCAACACACGATGAAATCATTTATAACATGCTTGAAATATTCTTGGTCGAAATGTTAAAGTTGTGGACTCGAGATCGGAGGTTTCTTGGTTCAAACCCAAGACCCGACTTGAGATTTTAGTCCTTGCCCACTACTTTATTTCTCCAACATTTTGCAAAAACAGAATATGTCCAGACCAAATTTTACTTTCGGGACCAACTCCTTACACCCAGATGTACTTAATTGCAGTTCCCATCTTGATAATTTTGAAAACTTGTTTTTCATAACAGGTTTGTTTGCTTATTGGTTTTATCGCCCCACTAACAGTGTTCAGTTATCTGGAGACGGTGTCCACTTGATGCACATATAATGATGTCTTCACTCTGTACAGCATGCCGTGGCACCTGGCACGATACTACACCCAGTCACATTATCCTGACACTGGGCCAACCAGTCGTGGAACTACTCTTACATATGGTTGAGCGTTAGCAAGGGAGCTGTACCATTACCATTTTGAACGACTTTGATATGTCGCGACCCGGGATCGAACCCGGGACCTCGCGTACCTGGAACCGTCGCTCTACCGATTGCGCTACCAAGTCCGGTCATAATAAGTCATTTGATATTTTGTAGTATTTCGGTCTTGTATTAGTTGACATAGTAGTATCTTTCTCTTGACAGCAACTTCTGTTAAGTTATGAATTATTTTTAACGTGTAATGTGTAATTGTTAACCACATTAGCACATAATTACGTAATAACTTTGTAACATCATCATTTCAATGATATGCCAGGTCGTTGTTTACTGTTTCTTTCAGTTTTTGTCCTCATCTATTGCACTTCAAAATGCGTGAAGTGAGTTAATTGTAGGAAACACTAAACTTTGTTCTCTGTGTACATAACCCAGATACAAAAATGCTTCCATTCAAAGCAACTTTGATTATAAACAATAAGATACCGAGAAAGACAATGTTTCTGAAAAGTAATACCTGAACAACAATGATTTGTGTAATGTAAGACTGCTGCACACAACATTTTCTGCGTATACACTTTAGTAATATAGTTAATTTTAATAATTTTGCCACTTTCTTCTACATGTACTTCTTGAAAACCTATTAAATGGTGTCGTGTTATATGGTCTGAAGATAATAAATTATACATATGTTTTTTTTTCCTGATGAAAGCGACTAAATAAAAAATAACTTCTTAAATGTCTTCTTAATTGCTTACATAACCTGCTTTTTCCCGTTTAACTGTTCCAGTTTTTGCGTCGCCTTTGATGCTTCGCATCAATGATTTTTCTTTTTCGTGTTGTGCACCGACCAGCTAGTCGCATATGCGAACCGTCTTATCTGCCAAAATATTACCTAAAATACAGTCGAAATAAGTCGAATGCGGCTTCTGGTTTATTATATTACCCGACATTAGTCAATATTTACTGATTCAGTATAGTCCGGCAGCTAGATATGGTTACCGCGCAACCTTTACCTAGACTTTTTTCATGAGTACCAAAATGTTCGTGGCTAGAAACAGAATCTTCAATGTACTAACCATTAGTTTTCATGGCAACCATCATAAAATATTGATAGGAGGGCATGTTTAGAAAAACGCTTATAACTTTTCAAAAAATGTTGATAGATACAACTGGTATTCAATTAAGGGTTATTGAATGGCCATTTTTGTCATGCGTCAATTATGCAAATTACTTATGAATATTTATAGATGTTTATGAGACTCTAAAATATACTTTGTTTTTGACAAAGTTATTAAATACTTTTCATTTAAAAACAATTTACAAAGAAACTCAACAGTTTCTAAACTTATATACATACCAAAATTGATCATATTCTTTTTATGTTAAAGCAATTTTCAAACAAACTCAAAAGTTTTTTTAAGTTATATACATACCACTACTTGTCTAACACATGCTAGTCTAAGTTTCATATAATTTGGTTCGTTTTATGATTTTTTAATGATTTGTTTTAATTTTTTTCATTCAAATTTTGCTTATTCACTCTTAAAGCCTAATTTATTAAGAAATCTGCTCATAACTAAGCATAACATTGAAGAATTATTTTATATCTTTCTTTAAGTGGAGGTTATCACTAAACTTAGATTTAAAATTATCAATTATGTAAATCAACTGGGTCATATTTTTTATTCATCGCTTTGCTTTAGTTCACTCGATTACAAAGTAAGAATAAGACATCACAATTGCATTTATTACAAAAGAACATTTATTTTAGATCTGAAAAGACAGTCAAGCATTTAATACTGAATGAAAGTATTGTTTTCCATTTTTAAGGAGACATTTTAAAACCCTTTATAACATTTAATGGTTATAATAAATTAATTATCATGAAAAGTAAAAAGATATAATGTACAAAGTACCATGGGAAATATATGATACTAGTCAACAAAAGACTTATTTTATTTTATAAGATGTGACTAAAAAAAAGATATAGCAATTTAAATGTTCATTTTACCTCTTAATATTTATTAAGGCTACCATACCAGTTAATTTGAAATCTTGCGATAGTCTTCAATAAAATCATTGTCTATAACTGATTTTACCAGTAAGTTATAAGTAATACAGTACAATACACCTGTTTAAATCGTAAAACATCGAAAAATAGATCAATTAATATAAAGCTTCAATCAACTTGTGTCACACTAAGAGAGGTGTCTATTTAAATTTTAAAATTGTTCAGTTTATATGAATATGGCTTTTAAATGATAAACTTTTCGAAATTAATGTCTATTTTTATAGATATGTATATTAATGTTGGCTAATTTGCACAATTATTTTTAAAACTAAGTTTAGCGATAGCCTCCACTTAAGGAATGATCAAAACTTATTCTTCAAAGTTATGGTTAATTATAATTAGACTTCTAGCCAGATTATGCATTAAGATAAAATAAGCAAAATTTGGGCGAAAATAAATAAAATAAATAATAAAAAAATCACAAAATGTACCAAATCGCGGCGGAGGTGCGAGGTAACCATATACAGCTGCCGGACTATTAGCTCAGTAATCTTGAATCCTCTCTGAAAGAACGGATTTAACGGAGAAGACGCGGACATTGATTGGACAACGAAATAACTCTTTCTGTTGGTCGTCAGTTTACGCAATCACGTGTAGTGTGACCATACCATAATATATGACAATATAACCATAATAATAAATATAATACAACTGCCAGGAACGTCACAGGCCTGTCTACGCAGGGGATTATTGATGTACTAATTGATCTATTTTGGTTATTGTCATTAGTGCGCAGCAGCAACACTTTTAACCAAATTAAACTTTCAAAATTAAACTTGTATATGTATTCTTTTGTCAGTTCAGTAATGCATTTAAACAGTATTTGCTTTTCATGCAAATATTCTAATTTTATTGATTTATTTTGCATCGAGAATCAATTAGTAAAATGAAAACTTCAAACGTTAAAGGCGTTAATTTAAACATGTCTTAATTAAGTTTGGAATGGTGCTACGTACGATGAAGGCAGAAACAATGATCACTATTTGTGACTGTTTGAGCAAATGATCTGTATGTATGTCTATTGTTAACATTGAGTTTATGATCGACGATGAACTGCTATATGTTCAAGTTAAATGAATAAACTGCTGTTCTGTTCTATTCTATTGACACCAGTGAAAGATAAAACCCCGACAAGAGGGCCATTAAGGGTGTCATTAGCAGCTTATCAAACATAATTGTTTAGATTAACGACCTAACGCTGACATAGCAATAAAAGTGCACATGTGCTGTATGTACTGTTCGTGTTTCAGAGAAATTTGCAATTATTTTGTGTGAATATCCAAACATCAAATATGTCATGTCATGGGCGTTTTCGGGGAAAACCTTTTCCCACGAATCATTGATCCTAGTAAAGCGTTACGACCATTGACTTCACATGAAATATAGTCAAGTTTTCTCCCAATGCTCCCATAAAAGATGTTTACTGTAATTGTAAATCGTTCAATGGTTTAAACAAAAATCAAGGTGAATAATTGGCGCAAATTACCTCAAACTATTCTTCTGAGACATAAGCTCATAGGCAAACGCTATGCAGCCAACACGTGCTTTTCGAGACATTATCACAGCGGCAACCTCCGCAGCAGTCACGTGTCATTTGAGACGTAGCACAGAGACAATCTCGACGCAACAGCCACGTGCCTAACATGTAGCACAAAGGCAATCTCCACGCAGCATTCATGCACTTCTAAGAGAACTTGAGAGATTGCATTCTTACATGTTTGTGAACATATAATATAGGTGTTCATTTTTTAAGTTAAGTTTATACATAGCATACACAGTTTTAAGCCATATGGTACAGTGATTATAAAACTGAAATAATTGACAACGAATTTCTCCCATGTCGTACCACATGCGGATTATAACACAATTTCAACTCTTCGCTTTAGTGAAAACATGTGTTGATAAAACACGTTGGTTTATGCACTTACAGTTTAAAATATGGTTTGTAAACGTGCAACATCGAACAAAAGTAAATTCACTACATAATTACGGATAATTTGTTATTAGCCGATAAGGAATTGTGAGATATTTGTATATGTATAGGTAGCTAGGCTCATTCATTGAGACATAGCAGCAAATGGCTGATCTTGATCAACGCCGTTTTGCTCAGATTGGTCAGAGTGTGACTGGCGGACAGAGTGTAGCGAGTATTTCTGTGAATGTAAAAATCAATATAATTTTTTAAAAGATAAAAATTGTTTGAAATAAAAATAAAACAAATTAACGAAATAGAAAGTTTAAGGCAAAGTAAACCGAGAATTTTGGAAGTATTTTAAACACTCAAATAAAAAATCACGTGGCGAATCCTTATCACTTGAACGATTACGGGAATATTTTGCCAATTTAGAAATTCGCCCAATGATCTGCAAAACAGTTTAAATTTACTGTTTACTTATTGTTCTAAGTTGGGACTAGAAGTTAATGAAGCAAAAACAAAAAATAATGGTTTTTAGAAAAAAGGGAGCATTACTACCAGATGAATTATGGACACATAATGGTTTTCCCATAGAAGTTGTAGACCGTTTTAACCACCTTGGTACAGTTATTAAGTATAACGGAAGTTTTGTTTTGCATGAAGAACATATTGGAGGTAAAGGGCTTAAAGCTCTAAATACACGATTGTCCAGCTGTAGAAAATACCCATTGAAACCTAATATAATGTGTCAGTTGTTTTATGCCTTTGTTGGTTCTGGTTTAAATTATTCCGCTGAATTTTAGGGATTTATGAAAGCAAAAAAGCCTAGAAAGAATCCACTTAAAGTTATGTAAGCGTATTTTAAAAGTTCGTCTTAATACTTGTTCAGCTAGGGTCTATGGTGAATTGTCAAGATACCCGCAAAATAATAAAATACTGGATAAAACTGTTAAATACAGATAACATAATATTACATACGTAATGTTTTTAAATCTCAAGGAGTGTGTAGTGGGAAAAATAAACTGCGTCTCTAAAGTTCGAAAGTTCTTAAATGATTTAGGTTTCTCTGACGTATTCTTAAAATCAGAATCTGTATTACAAAATACAGTTCCATACATTTTTAAACAACGTGTAATTGGCTGTTTTATACAAGAATGGAGAGCATTATTGGAAAGGAGTCCAATTTTGTACGAGTATAAACATTTCAAATCAGAATTTACTTACGAACGTTAACTTAAAGGCAGTGCCTATTGAGTTTCGATGTATTGTTACCAAATCGAGAATTGTTGGTCATTCTTTGCAGGTTTACACATGACGTTATGGCAGACTAAACATTCCCAGAAATAAGCGTTTTTGCTTTTATTGTGGATCGCAAGACGTAGAGGATGTCTACCATTTTGTTTGCATTTGTCAAACTACACTAACTAACGCAGAAGTTTTTTGGATCGTGTTTATTACACAAGACCTTCAGTATTTAAATATAATCAGTTATTGTCCTCCCAGGACGAAAACATTTTATTTAAATTGGCCAAATACATTAAGTCAGTTTTGTTAAGTAGAAACAGTATTGTTGTTTAGCACTCTAAAATATTTTACGTTTATTGCTATATAGTCAACAATATATTGTCACACATTGTCTGATTTCTTTTAATATCGTGTTTTGTCTATACCAGTGTCCACACATGTATTTTGATGTAATTACGTGTTTTCTAAGATGATGTACCTAAGTTGTACAAATCTGAAATAAACTATTCGTTCGTTCGTTCGGTAAAGAGGGGGTGGTGTGTGTGACAAATTTTCCCATTTTTATGCTTTCTGTACTCTATAACAAAATGACCGAGTTCTTGATAGCCACGTGATTTATTTTAAAGTTCATTAACAAAAATACAATTAAAAACTATGCATGTTTCTTTCTTTTTCTGGTAGAGTGACGTAAAATAATTGTCAAAGTGAAAAAAGTTGAACGAAAACAAGTTGACCATTCGTGCCTATACTGGGATTTGAACCCTCCCTCAACCCCCATTTGAAACAGTTTTGATACTCTTCAATTGGAGGTGCAGCATTACATTTGCTCTACCTCAACTGTGAAGTTTGATTTGGATACCAGCCATTTTGATTATTTGTTCGCGTTAGTTTTAAGTTTGCGTTATTTCTGTACTGTATGCTGCCTGTGGCTTTACGGTGGTATCTGACAGTTTGGGGCACTTTTTTCTGAAACAACCATATACATTTGTTCTTGTCTGAAAGGCCAAATATGCTGTTTATTGAATCCTACCTCTAAAAAGTGCAGAATAACATCCTAATCGTCATTACAAACTAGTATTTTTTATCTGAACCACGCTGCACAGTTAGCTATTTGTAAACTAAGAAACCACGTGACCTGTTACTTTTGAGATCACCTTGTAGCATGATTCGGGTTATCCGTTCTGACGTCGGTATCTATTTTTCAGCAGAAATTCCTATCTTGTTTACTTATAAGTTTAAAAAGATTGAACATTTAGATCAAGTATTACGACGAGTATTACTGACTAACAATTGTCTTTGGGAGGTGAAGTGTTTAAACTTGTCTTTATTTTGACTAAAGCGTGAGCGCATGTAGAAATTATATCCAATTTCTCTTAAAATATTTGTAAGATTTTGTTGATTGTATTTAATTTCGGCTACTTCATAAAGGTATTACCATCTGTTGCACGCATTGATGATCGTAGGAATTTTATGTAATGTGATGTCGGTTTGATGCTTGGTTAGCCATATGCGATAAGTCATAACGCCTAGTCACGTACATTGATACAACACAAGATAGCAAGGTAACCTCAACCAATGTTGGTGACACCAGCAATTAATTCATAGCTAGATCGTGAGACATTTAAATATTAAAACTGATTGTTAAATTTTAAACATGACCACAGAATAATTACCTGTAGTTTCTTGCTGTATTCTGCGATTTAATTAACGAAAATATAAGTGCGGGTGTAATAATATCTACACTAAAGAGGCTCAAGTATTGTAAAGCTAGTGGTATTGACTCGTATAAACGTGACCTTCATTGAAAGCAAAAATATCACAAGCGGCAACATTTGTGACATTTTAATGGTATCTTGGATTCTGGTTACTATCCTTATGAGTAGACTAAAGGCTAAATTGTTCCTCTTCATAAGAAAGGTGATAAGAGCAATCCAAACAATTGTCGTGGTATCACTCACTTAGACCTATTTGGAAAACTGATTACTGTTTCCTGGACGAGTTTAATTAATGTTTGTAATAAATAACAACAAGTGTCAGATTCTTTTTATCACATGATTTTCGTCCTCTTTTACAAATAAACAAATACCCGTGTAGATCTCATAGACATATAAATAGATAGAGGGGCGCGCTATTTATAACCCGCGCGATATTGGCCGCCATCTTGGAGAGCACATTCGTTTAGCGCGTCTATAGATGCGCTATGATAATACACAGTTTCTGCAGTAGCTTATATCTCTTGTGTCTTTATATGCACAGTAATTCATATTATTTAAATTAATGTTTACCTGATCTGATTTGTAGACATGATGCTGTACATAGTAGGAATCTAGACTGGATGTAACGATCGAGAAGTAAATAGGGGATTTTTCCCTATTATATCGCTCTTATATGATTTTTATACAGGATGACAATACTACAGTTAGAGAAATGTTGTTTTCCTCTTTTATTTCAATTATAACGGACTATTTAGGTCTACTCGGTAGATAAACTAATGTTAAGAACCATATAAGCAAGTATTTCTGCTAGCCTAGCCAGACTGAGGCCAAATATTGGATTTAAAAATATGAATAAAATAGTTATAAGAATTTTCAGTACTTTGTTGCACGATCCCAGAAGATGATGCATACACTCAGCTTATATTTTTTCATTAAAACCACTTTAATATGTTTGCCATGTATATATGCAAACATGTAAATGTACACCTACAAAGATTGAGGTTTACTATAAGTTACTGATTACACTTGGCGTGTATGTTTTATTAAAGATAATAATTTTCGTAAATACTAGATCTATCTAATTCACTTTACATGAGAAATCATACATGGCAGCACCAAATTCTTCAACATCACAAGACACAACAATAAGAATTAGTAAGTCAATCAGTTCGTAGCTTTTATTTATACTCATTATCAATACAATTTTGTATTCTGACCAGTTATACACTAAAATATTATTACCAAACAATGAAAATAATTAATTTACATGTGACATCGTAACATAAATGTTAAATATGCCACTTGTTTTTATAATACAAACTGTAAGCATTTAAAGAAATAAATGTTCACACAGCAAAGTAAAATGCTCAATATTTGCAAAAGGTTTTGTTGTTTGTTGAATTTCAGCTCACTATACTAGTTTATAAAAGATGTTTTAAAAAATAAAACACTTTTTTTTTACTTAAACATAGCTTCATAATACTATGAATCTCAATGCATGTTTAATTAGCTAACATAATATCTTTGTTAGAAGGAACCAGAGCACAGAATGTATGATTTCAAGAAGTCATAATGTTGAATCACCAATTTAACTACATGTAGATGAGTGTTCATTTGAACACCTTGGTCAAAATAAAAAAAGTTAACATAAAGCGGCAAAGCGATCCCTTTGTTTTTCTTCGAAAGGGCAACACAAAAAAGTTTTATGACAGTGAAGTAGATAAAAATGCATAATATGGAACAAGTGTTTTTCTATCACATGGACAAGAACTGATTTTCTCAAAATGTGTATAGTTTGTGTGTGCATAATTCTTCCAAACTAGCATATGAAATCTCAAGTTCATCTATGCTTAATGAAGCAGTCATTAGAGTTTTATAAAAAATATTTTACAATGTCTATGCTCAGAATAAGTCCTGCAGACTTAAAATATCATTGTAATAAGTATAAATTTACTAAACAATGCACAAGAATTCTGCTGGTTTCCAAAAATATTGGACATATATTCTACAAATGTGGATCAAAAATTCTACAAATATAGATCAAATCTTCCACAGAATCGAACACTTTCAACTACACTTGTATACATAGATGTAAAGATGTACAAAACTTAACACTGTCAGGCTATGCTTCCTTAGGACTTTCTCTTGACTTCAGTTGACTTCAATTAAAATATTGTATCTCTTACAAACATGTACTTATTGTCTTTTAAAAAGAACTGTTTCGTTCGAGTTATGTCACATTGTTTTTCCCTTCTGTCGCAAATTTGAAGTATTGGTCATGTGGTGCACTCTTGCAGTGACGTCAGAGTTTTGCGAGGAACCATTTTCTTCTGCAAAAAAATACTTACAACTAATTACAAAGAAAATCAGGTCAATAATAAACACACACATGTTATAAAGTGACTGTGTCTGGGTGGTTTATTATGTTTGTTTTCAGCTGCCATGGATATTTATCTCATTTCTAAGCTGATTATTTAAAAGTATTTTCTATACAGTATTAATTTCAAGGAATTTTTCTTCTTCAATGATAACAAATGGTATTTTCAAATGGTGTAAGACAATCAACAAATTTTGCTTACCGTCACAATAATGCAGTAATTAAATAAATTTATATAGTAAAAAATACCTGAAGATGTACTGGAAGGTCAACAATTTTTGGGACGGCTCCACCCCGCAGTCTCGTTATCTCGCCAGTGCGGTAAATAACGTCTTCAGTGAAGTGCTGGCTGCAGACATGCACATGCTAAGAAGGAGTAGCACCAGCCCTTCTACAACCTACAATCCACTTGCTGTGTCATTCAGACGAACTTGTCTTTGTTTGGGAAACTGAAAAATAAACAGGAAATTTAAGTATGGTATTAGCCAGTATAGTTTATTAAAAGCTTACTAAATCTCACCTTAATACTAAGAACAATTCATGGCACTAGAAGATGTCCAAGGTATGTGTACTGAGTATGTGCTAAATCAGACATGAAAATACCAGTGGCTAGGCTACTGCATAATATTTACAGGGCCATCCCATTTAAACGAAAAAATCATCTCTTAGCCGACTATGAATTACTCTACTTGTCCTAACGTCTTGTGACATTGGACTACATGTACTCGATGCCGGTACTTAGCCCAGTCATGGGGCGCAACATTTATTCTTATTTCAACGATAAATCAGCATTACTTGTTAACAAAATACAGACCAAGGATCATGAAAGAACTGATTAGAAATAAGTAGCATGTACCAGATTTTTCTTTCTCTCCAAACATTAATTCTTCAGTGATAATACATAGGGCTATACTGTTGGGAGTCTGGTCAGGAATATAGTAACCTATGTTACCTACCTTTGTGTGAAGTTATGTCTATGGTAGATCTACATGCCGGTTCAAAAATTAGAACGATGTTGTGACGTCACTTAACCAAACACCGCATCAAAGACCGTTTGAGTTCATTCTTGCGCTACACAAAATAGTTCCATGTTTTTGTCTTTAATTGAGAGTAAAAACAACCTTTCGACAAACTTTAAATGCGTATTTAACATAAACATACAATAAAATAACATATCATTGACATATGTTTTATCGGCTATTTCAGCTAAATAATTTGTAACAATTAACAGTAAACACGTGAAAGTGTGTGTCCCAGAAAGTTTATAAAGCGGTTAGTGTGAAGGTCACAATTCAAATTTTATTTCTCATTGCTGTCAGTGTCGACTTTGGAGATAATTCTTTTTAGTTTCTTATGTGGTGGACTTGCAGACTCGTCAGTAGAATTTACATTTGATTGTTTCATAGGCGGCAGAATGTTGCGAAGATGATGTTAAAGCCACCGTGGATGGTTATGTTTGAGTCCTTTTGGCGGAATTCATTGAAGTTACCATCGCGTTGTGGACATTCGTGTCTTGATTCACATGCTGGTGAGAACAGTTAGACTTTGTGAGGATGTTCGATATCATTTTGTCTTGATTATCGCTAATATTGGGGCAGTTATTAATTGGTTAAATGTTGCGGTGTCCTGTTATCTGCATAATCTGATTTGCCGAGATGTTATTTTCGGACAGATTTTGATCTCAATGATTCCGGGTGCTATGGTCAGTCAGACGTCTTTCGGATGCAAGTCCAGAAGCCTTAGCTTACGCTTCATGATGATGGTAAGTTTATTTATACCAATAATCAATCGTGACATTTGAACCGACGAAAAAAGAGCTGTCATTGTCTTCCAGTTTGTTTACAAACTCGGCGGATGAATACCAAATAGTCACGTGAAGCTGCTAGCCAATCAAATTGCAGGAAAAGCTGTATTCCACTAGTGTATTACAAAAAAATATTACATTGGTAAATTAAATGCAAAACAAGGTGAATCATGTGATAAAAAGGAATTGAAAACCTTACTTCATTGAACTCGTGCATTGGTGATAATCAGTACAGTCACTCAACAATAGATGCTATGTTTGCATTACACCGTGCAGTTAAGCATAATTTGTTTAATAGCAAACGTTTATATGTCGGAATGATTGACCTTAGTAATTGTCTTGACAGGAAGAAATAGAATTGCACAAAAGGTTTAAGTTACATAAAGTTGGAATGAGAGGCAAGATGTTAAGGATATTTTAAACATGTATAACCAAGTCAAATCTTGTATAAACAGTTGCAATAGTTTCTCTGAATTAGTATTTACTTCAGTTGGGCTTAGGTAAAGGGAGGTCTTCCTCCCCAATGTTTGTGTCGTTGTTCTTAGATGACCTTGAATTACATCTAAAATGCAATTTAACCTCCAAGGTTAATATTAGAGATATTGTGTTCACTGTGCTCTTTTTTTGCTGATGATAAGACCATATTGGGTGAGTCTCCAAGTGATTTACAGGCCAAGTAAGATTTATTATACGATTGCTGTCCAACATTGAGCTTGGAAGTTAATATCTCGAAGTCAACGATAATGGTATTTAGAAAAAATGAAATGTTCAAAATAATGAGAAATGGGAGTGTTCCAGCTTTAGAGGTTGTAAATTTTTATAACTTATATATTGGCATTATTGTAACTTACACGGCCGTGGCAATGTAGATTACTTGGCGGGAAAAGGTGCTAAAGCATTAATTATTTTGTTGCATAATTGTAATGAAATTCCTCTGAAACCCCGGACCTTATGTCAACTATTTGATTCATTCGTTGGTACTATATTAAGTTATTCTTGTGAGCTATGGGGATTCCAACATTATCAGGACCTAGAACGTCTTCATTGAAAATTTTGTAAGCGTATTTTAAAAGTAAGGACGTCAACTAGCAATGTTGGGATGCATGGGGAACTCGCAAGATATCCTTCATATATGTCACGTTTGAAAGGATACATAAATATTGGTGTAAAGCTCTGTATTCTAATAATCGTATTACCCTAGGTCTATATAAACAAGGCCAAGATAATTGTGAAAATGGTTGCAAAAATTGGATTTATAATGTTAAATCCTTATTAGACAGATATGGGTTTTCTTAGGTTTTTGTTTATCAAGATAGTGTGGATGTAAAACAATTACCCAAAGTTTTCAAACGACGTGTTACTGATGTGTACACACAGGAATGGCATGGATCACTAAAGCTGTCCAACGCATTGAACCTGTATAAATACATTGTACTGTAAAATAATTTACAATACAAATCGTATCTGGATATTTTACTTCCGAATTTGAGGCTGTATGTCACAAAAATGAGAATCTCAGCTCATACATTAAGAGACGAGAGAATTTGCAAGTTCCGTGAGCACCATTAATTATAGCATCATTATGTGTAAGTACAACAGTTGGTACTTGGTGTATCTTTCCTTTTGTGACTTAGCAAAATTTATTCATCTCAGGATATAGTTTTCTTCATTTTTGAGGAAATCTTTTAATAATATCCAAATTTAAATCTAAAGTCTGATAAAAATAATAAAAATCATTTTAAATGTTAATTTATTTATGTGGTCTTATTGTTCATAATAAATTTTCACATGCATGTTAATATGGTCTCTGTAATGCCATTTGTTCCATAATTTTTAATTAAGAGTTTCTAATAATGGCCATGAATCTGCACTGTGGGCGAAATATACATGTTTGAAAAAAATCCCCCATTTCAATAATTTTGACCATTAAAACATTAAAATTACTTCTAAATGAGTTCAAGAGAAGTGTTAATGCTTCTCAAACCCGTATGCCGCATACATTAGCAAGTTTATAGCACTACGTTACTCCACTGTCTATAAATATTGTATTTGTAAACTCATGTTTACTTATTTAGTAGTGAGATCTGGTGTTTTCACAAGCAAACCACGATATTTAATGTTAAAGACTTTAAAAATTTTCTTCACGCTCAAGACGAAACGCTTTCAAGATATTTCGTTTGCACACTTATTGCGACATGATTTTGTCTGATTAAATATGGAACCACGATAGAATATATAAAACTATGAACTCACATTATACCAAGTTATGTGTGTCCAGTAAAACTATTGGATCACACTGATACAGCTGACAATAACGCATGCATTAGGAGGAAAGCAATGAAAGAATAATACTATTTACACAAAATATAACGGAAACTTTCAATGAACTGTTTAAAAATATGTACAGTTTCTACAAGCGGTAAATGGTAAAGCTCAACACTTTATAACCAACAACTTGATACAAAATGTCAGAAGTATAGAAAATCACGAAAAGTGTCACTAGCATAGCACATAAATACATTTTAAGTCATATATGGGCTTAGGAATACTGTTACGGTCAATGGCGCAACAGAAAGTAAAAGACAGCCGATTAAGTATCAAATTCAAAAGCGATATTCAAAATTAACCGATATTAACTTAATTTTGTGGATATTAAAGTAAGCCAACAAGTGTAAGAACGTCGTTTAGAGAACATGTGTATATTAAAACACGTTGATGCGGGAACAATTTAATGTTCCAATTAAAAGAGCTCAGTCATGCTTGACAAAATATGAACAAGTTTTTAAACCATTTTTATTAAACATATAATATCTGCAATTTATATATATGTTTGTACTATTGACTTGCCAAGCACGAATAGATAATGCTTTGTGAAGTATAGATGACGATTAGCGAGGTGTGTATCTGATCAGGACATGCACAATTTACTGTCAGTTATTTAGCAATTTCTAACAATTTAATTGTTAACCAAATAGGCAAATGTAGACCGTTCTAATTGCTGATAAATTTTTATTGGCGGCCAATAGAAATGTGTCAATCGGCTTTTGACGTAATTATCAGACCATTCTTAACCACTCGGTGGTATCTGGATAACTACTCGGTGGTATCTGAAAACTACTCGGTAGTATCTAGATAACTACTCGGTGGTGTCTGGAAGACTACTTGGTGGTATCTGGATAACTACTTGGTAGAATCTGGATAACTACTCGGTGGTATCTGGATAACTACTTGGCGGTATCTAGATAACTACTCGGTGGTATATGGGTAACTACTCAATGGTATCTGGAAGACTACTTGGTGGTATCTGGATAACTACTCGGTGGTATCTGGATAACTACATGGTGGTATCTGGATAACTACATGGTGGTATCTGGATAACTACTCTGTGGTATCTGGATAACTACATGGTGGTATCTGGATAACCACATGGTGGTATCTGGATACCTACATGTATCTGGATTACTACATGGTGGTATCTGGATAACTACTAGGTGGTATCTGGATAACTACATGGTGGTATCTGGATTACTCCTCGGTGGTATCTGGATAACTACATGGTGGTATCTGGATTACTCCTCGGTGGTGTCTGGATAACTACATGGTGGTATCTGGATAACTACTCTGTGGTATCTGGATTACTACATGGTGGTATCTGGATAACTACTTGGTGGTATCTGGATAACTACATGGTGGTATCTGGATTACTCCTCGGTGGTATCTGGATAACTACATGGTGGTATCTGGATTACTCCTCGGTGGTATCTGGATAACTACATGGTGGTATCTGGATAACTACATGGTGGTATCTGGATAACTTTATGTATCTGGTTTACTACATGGTGGTATCTGGATTACTCCTTGGTGGTATCTGAATAACTACATGGTGGTATCTGGATTACTCCTCGGTGGTATCTGGATAACTACATGGTGGTATCTGGATTACTCCTCGGTGGTATCTGGATAACTACATGGTGGTATCTGGATAACTACATGGTGGTATCTGGATAACTACATAGTTGTATCTGGATAACTTTATGTATCTGGTTTACTACATGGTATTATCTGGATTACTCCTCGGTGGTATCTGGATAACTACATAGTGGTATCTGGATAACTACATGGTGGTATCTGGATAACTTTATGTATCTGGTTTACTACATGGTGGTATCTGGATAACTACTCGGTGGTATCTGGATAACTACATGGTGGTATTTGGATAACTACATGGTGGTATCTGCATAACTACATGGTGGTATCTGGATAACTACTCGGTGGTATCTGGATAACTACTCGGTGATATCTGGATAACTACATTGTGGTATCTGGATAACTACATGGTAGTATCTGGATAACTACTCGGTGGTATCTGGATAACTACATGGTGGTATCTGGAAAACCACATGGTGGTATCTGGATAACTTCTCGGTGGTATCTGGATAACCACTCGGTAGTATCTGGATAACTTCTCGGTGGTATCTGGATAACTTCCCGGTGGTATCTGGATAACTACTCGGTAGTATCTGGTTAACTACTTGGTAGCATCTCCTCGGTGATATCTAGTTAACTACTTGGAAGTATGTGGATAACTTCTCGGTGGTATCTGGATAACTTCTCGGTGGTATCTGGATAACCACTCGGTGGTATCTGGATAACTTCTCGGTGGTATCTGGAAAACTACTCGGTAGTATCTGGTTAACTACTTGGTAGCATCTCCTCGGTGATATCTGGTTAACTACTTGGAAGTATGTGGATAACTTCTCGGTAGTATCTGGATAACTTTTCGGCGGTATCTGGATGTCTACTTGGAGGTATCTGGACAAGCATTGATGAAACCTTATCTAAACTGTGTATACAAATATTTGCCTTCCTAAATAAATTCACTGAATACATAAATCCGGTGAAGTTACGCCATACAAAACCCAAATTTATTGTAGAAATAGAAAAAAAACCTTAACCGTCAGTTTGATCCTGTGGTTAGGCGCTTGTCCTTGTGGTGAAATATTTGCGCGCAAAAACATGTGTATATAGTTTTATTTTTCATTGAACATAATTCGCTCAAAATTTCAGCCTTTCAAAAGCTCGTTCAACAGTTGACATGGTAGTACCATCCTAGCATATGGTATTAGGTTAGCCTGTTCAACAGCTGACATGGTAGTACCATCCTACCATTATGCCAATTAGTTCTCGTATAAGTCATTTGTGAAATAAACAATTTTACTTGACTGACTGCATGTAATTAGTCGACGAGTTTGTCAAAGATGTCATTATTTCGGCACAACCACTCATTTATTCTTACATACAGATACATTTAATTGTATTGTCGTCGCGCAATTTTAGGAGGAGCAAATTAAGGAACAGAATGGACACTTAGAAATGGTCGTTGGGTGGTTCCAAATGTTTTGTTTAAAAAGCGGCGCCTCTGTGATTATTGCAACAAATCACTTAAGGTCCCCAACTAACTGTAATTACGCTTCCCAGCTTGAAATGCCTTGGTTATCAGTATTGGAGTTTTACAATATAAACAAATGAAATCCACTGTTATTTTTTGTTTATTTTATACGAGAATAAACTGTGTGAACCTAATAACAATGCTGCACTTGCAAATCTAAACCATCCAGTAACCGAGCGAATGCTCCACGGACTGAGGTAACTGGGCTTCTTACGATTATCACGTGCGACTTTATTTTCGTTCTCGGTGGCTTTTTTTAAAAATTGTTTTTTCGTCTGTTAACATGAAGTGAAGTTAAACAGAAAAAATAAATAGCAAAATAACAACAAAAATAGCAAAATAAATAGCATTAGTAAACTATTTCATGAAAATATTTGGAAATATGTCAGTAAGCAAATGAAAGTAATTCCGACATTTTAATCGGCAGATTCGTTTTCCGATCAATACAGTTCTAGAAAAAAAGTCAAACAAGAAAGAGGGCTCTTGTAATTGTTCGGTGAAGGCCTGTTACAACAAACTGATAGTTGTTAACACATTTTACATTTCCTGATATATTGCCGGAACGTGTGGCGGATTATAATTGTATTCAGTGATGTCAAAGCTTTAACATTCCAAACAGCGACTACTAGTCCTCCTCCTCCTCATCGTCATCAGCAACAACAACAACAGCAACATCATCATAATCATTATCATCATCATCATCATCATCATCATCATCATCATCATCATCATCATCATCAACAACATCATCATCATCATCATCATCATCATCATCATCATCAACAACAACAACAACATCATCAACAACAACAACAACGACAACAACAGCAGCAGCAGCAGCAACAACAACAACAACAACAACATCGTTGTCATAGTCATCAGCAGAATTGCATCAGCAGCATCCTCCTCGTCATCGCGACGACCACCACAATAAACATCATCATCATTATCATCATTATCATCATCAAAACTATCAACTTTTTAATCATTGTCATGACAACAAAAGTAACCACTATACTGCTACTTCTACAACAACTACTACTTCTGCTACTATTACTACTATTACTACTACTACTATTACTACTACTACCACCACCACCACTACTACTAATAGTACTACTTCTACCACTACTACTACTACTACCACTACAACTGCTACTTCTACTACTATCACCACTACTACTACTACTGCTGCTACTACTACTACTACTACTACTACTACTACTACTACTACTACTACTACTACTACTACTACTACTACTTCTACTACTATTACTACAACTACAATTATCATCACCACCATCGTCATCATCATCATCATCATCATCATCATCATCATCATCATCATCATCATCATCAAAACTATCAGCATTTTAATCAATGTTATAGCAACAAATTGACCAATACTGTTACTACAACTACAATTACCACCACCATCATCATCATCATCATCATCATCATCATCATCATCATCATCATCATCAAAACTATCAGCATTTTAATCAATGCCATAGCAACAAATTGAATAGTAATATTACTTCGGGTTGAGTGAGAGCATTTACAAGCTAAAAACTAGTGGTTTTGTTCAATTGATGTCTGGTTTTAAATGGGCAAGTGGAGTGCAGTGTTGTTAATATGCTCCTCTTACAGTTATCTGTCTATGCAGCTCAATTGGCAGAGCATCCTACTCAGAAGCAGGAGGTCAAAGGTTTAAATTCCAACATTAGCGTTTGCATGCTGATATTCAAACATGGCGCCTGACAATAATTCAGTGCGTGAGAAGGCCACCTGGTGGGTGAGGTAACAGGTCAAAAACTGATGGTTCTGTCCAGTTGCAAGGTTAGATCACAAATTGCCTCGCATCTTTCATCTTTCACGAATTCCCATAATATTACCACTTATTTAACAAGTAAATGTTAACTTTATTCCGTATATCTATTTTGGTAAAAGTTCTGTGCTAATATTTTCAGACGAAAGTACACTATTGTATGACCTTAAAACAGAATTGCGATGGATCGATATTTTGATTACAAGAGTCACAAAAGCGGAATCACATAATCAATCAACATTTTTTGTTTGTAAGAAATCAACATATGTGTTAGAACAACACAACCCTCCCTAGATAGCAAGCCTCTTTGTACGCTCACCAAACATCGGAAGTATGTGTTGACCTTTGTTCACGCGCCTTTTTTCATCGATCTATTTAAAGATGGATAAAACCCTAGATAGAAGTGCTACCTTTGGTTAAAATTGTTATTATGTCGGTGGGTTTTTAATTTGAAAATAAGATGTTAGACATATGAAAACAATTAAACCTCATGTTTGACATTTTGATACAATGGCAGTTAGGATAAATAAGATAGAGGTATTTAGCAAGTTCAGTGTTTCATTTTATTAATAATTATTTAAACTTGAAATTCAGGACTTAAAAATAACAAATAAATAATATGAATATTGGTGTGTAAATTCCAATGTGTCTAAAATAGTTATTTTTAAAATCACAAAGTGTCACAAAACGTTTGAAGTTGCTGTGGTGGATAAAATCAATAAAATGTACTGTAAGTATAAATTTTACGTGGTCAGGTTCAGTGTATTATAAATGTTTATCCGGAGTCTCTATATCAATACAATTATACCGCTTATTCGACACAGTGTATATGCAAACTTTTCCTGTTTGTTACTTAGTGTTTTATACCAATGTTGTGTAATACTTTGTATTCATGTAACTATTAATATTGACAAAACCTGCTAGATTCAATACTTAATCGATCTATATTTTCCAATCTACATCACCCTCTTTTAACGTTTAAATGTGTACACACATATTAAAATCTATTTCCTTTAGTAACTGAAGTCTGAAGAAGGTTTATCTTTCCACATAGCCCTGAAGAAGGTTTATCTTTCCCCATAGCCCTGAAGAAGGTTTATCTTTCCCCATAGCCCTGAAGAAGGTTTATCTTTCCCCATAGTCCTGAAGAAGGTTTATCTTTCCACATAGCCCTGAAGAAGGTTTATCTTTCCACATAGCCCTGAAGAAGGTTTATCTTTCCACATAGCCCTGAAGAAGGTTTATCTTTCCCCATAGCCCTGAAGAAGGTTTATCTTTCCCCATAGCCAAAACAAAGTAACAGAGATAAGGACAACCATTTATTATTGCTATTTTATTTTTATTTCAAGTAACAAATACATGATTACCCGACAGGTGGGGCCATTTGATGGCATCTTTTACAGATAGAACATAAGCAATTTAATTAGAGAGGTCAAATTATGAGTGTGAACTAGGTATTTAATACGTTTGTTTTGTTATTAAAGAGAGACTGAATCAGTTAATAAGTGTGCTATTTGTGAGTTGCATCTTGTAGACATGAGTAAAGCCTTCACTTATAAAGGATAATTTAAATGGCAATTAAGATACGAACGTAGATAATTACCAACTCACACAGTCACACTTCAAGTGATAGTTAACCATGCAAAGTATGCTTTAAGTTTAACGAACAAAATATTCCCTATCAAAAGATTTAATACTTCTATGCTAAAAGCACTTACGTATCAGCTTTTTATAAACATTATAAAGAAAAACACCGATTTCGAGAAACGTTAACTGTTTCATTGGCAATCACGACGGAAACATATTATACCCTTCAATGCACGTGGTATCTTATATCAGTGCTGACAGCAGATCAGTGCTGACGGAAGATTGCGCACCCATTATTACCTAAATATCCGATATCAGTGCTGAAGGCAGATCGTGCACCCAATATTACCTAAATATCCGATTTCAGCGCACCGATTAGTACTATGTTGATAGCAATATATTTTGGGTGAAAGAAGGCAACTGACGAATGTCTGAGTAGACCCACCGTCGCTCACTCTCCTCACATGAAAGTTCTGACCCAGTCTGGGTCTCTTTCACACGCTATGAAGAACTTAAGTGTCGGAGAATCTGTTCTGCCAGAATTGTTCCACTGAAAGAAGGGATACATGTATTTTAATACCAGAATTGTTGTTGTGATTTTATGTACAAATATAACTATAACTTGGTCACAGTAGACAGGGAAATTCAATAATCAATACACAGGCCTAGTAGTACAGGATATTTATGAGACGAATACTTTAATAGAACTTTAATATTACAATAGCAGTTCCGAGAAATGAAAAACCCTAACCCATTGTGTAATAGCAACAATGCTTTGAATATAGAGATAAACAGACAGGAGATAGAGACCTTAGTCATAAATGCCCATAAAATGTCTGCTTGCGGAATAGACGAGATTCCTGAAGTAGTTTTGATTTATTAATTTTCTGTTCAGATCGTTTGAACTGAATTTGATTGCTTATAACGACAATGTGACGAAAATCTATGATTGAGATAGACTCCACCTTTAATCCAATCACCACGTCAGAGGTCACGTGCCCTACAACTCACAGATACGCATAAGCGACAAAGCTCCCAGTCATTTTTAGACTTCATGCTTACTTGGTGCAAGCGATGGTACCTGCTAAGTAGTAATAACAAGTCTAAATGAGTTTATTTCCGGAAACAACGTCAAAGGCTAGCTGTATATCAAAAAATCTACAAAGCCTATGTTCAATAGTGCTGGTTTGTAAAATATCCCGCTAAAACAAAGATATAAACATGACTCTCCGCTATGTTATGTGTGTTCAAAGATATGCACATACACTTGGACTACTGGGAAATGCTGGCTGGCTACCATCTTTTTATCGTCTCCGACTGCATATGCTTTGCCTATAGAACCATTCTGCCGTCTAGTGTCTACAGATGACGGCTAACTTCAACACCAGGCTTTCAATACGACTGCGCAAGTCACAATAAACATAACAAATGATGTTCAAAGGTTAAAGATCTTTTTGTAGGCACAAACCATATCTGTTGTATAAACAACGCAAGAAACCAATAAAGCCAATTATAAGGCACTTCGAACTTACAATAGTAAAATATAAAATGGTCATAAAAAGTTTTCAACCTCGCACTTTGCAAACAGAGTGAATAAACTATTCTCTCACAGTGAAATATTAATAGTAAAAACCTTTTCTGGGAGCTAAAAATTATCAAAGATATACATTTTTATAAACAATTACACAATAGTAAACGATGAAATTATGTGCAAAATGTACGAAACGTCGGCAACTTAACAGTTCTTAATGACAAAATAGTTTGAAATTTAACCGACGACGACGACGAACCGTTCAAGCGATGATGTATAATAGGGGTTAGTTCATGACGTCCTACGATAAAATACCATTGTATAAAAACAAAGGTAACGTACTTGACCCAAATCGTTATAGGTCAATCACACTGCTTTCAGGTATAAACAAATTACTTACAGTAGCTCTTAAACAGCCTAGGCAGACTAACCTAACAATATATCTACTAAATCCAAACCAAGCTGGCTTTAAAAAAACTGACCATATATTCACGCTTCATTCTACTTTAGAAATACTAAGACACTATAAAGATAAACTTTTTATGCTTATATTGATTTCTCTAAGATTTTTGATTCGGGATGGCGTGCTGGAATGTGGAAAACGATGCTTTAAATACAATATCAAAGAAAAGTTCTTCAAAGCAATTCATAATACGTATTAGAACATACTCATGTTATCCTGTAAATAGTAATTCAGTTAAAAACATTTCTGCAACATTGGACACTGAGATAAAATTGCAAAATAGTGAAAATCCAGATTTATCTGACTTCATGGCCAGCTCTATAGAAGTCCGACAAGGGGAAAACCTATCGCCGATCATGTTTTTTCTCTTACTAACTGACATTGACCTTGCTAATACAAAATAACAACAATGACACGGATCTTACTACATACACAAGAGAATTGGACATTCTTCCCATGCTTAAATTCATAGTGGCTGAGGATCCAATTTCACTTTTCAATTTTCAGAAAAACTGAGACACATTTATGGAATTGTGCACAAGATAGAAAACCTAGTGTAACATTGATTAAACAGTTGATTATGTCGCAAGGAAAATAAATGCTTTAAGTTTTAGATCGATGAAACAAATCTAGAAATTATAAACTCATACAAATACTTAGAAATATATATGTCCAAGTCCTGAAATTTTAATATTGCAACAAAAAACAACAACAACAACCCAAACAACACTGATCTCAGCAAGCTGAAAATGCATTAAATTATCTTAATACAGTCTTAAACAACAAATGTACAACTTCCAATGAATATAATTCTGAAGTTGTTTGACCACACCATTGTCATTGTTACTTACTTACAATATTGAAGTTCTTGTTAGTGTTCTGTCATTTTAAAATTTGGTTAACACCTGTTAGAATTTAACATTATCAATATACAATGTGAGGTGTATCATGTTATATTATATTTTACATGCTTAATATGTATACCTATGTATTATCTCTGTACAATTTGAGTTAACTAAGGCCAGCTCAAGTTCTAACACGAAGAAAATTTACAATAAAAAATCAAAACCAGCAAAAAACAAAATGTATTATTGTTGAGAGAATATAGGTAATGAGATCCTAACAAATCTTTAACACAACTTTTCAGAAAAATGCCTTTTATTCAAGAGACAATTATTTTTCCACATTTCTTTTCAAACTTGTATTGATGTAGCCGTATCAGACAACAGAAATGAAAAGACAGAACTCACACTGTGACTCTCCAAATTTTGTCTTTAAGTCACCGTATCCATGTAGACCCAACAATCTATCCAGCAATCGTGTATTTTTAAAGCAATTAGAGTTCGTGACTGTAAAATAGTCAGCTGCAAGCGATGCAGTGCAAGAATGTATAGTAAGGATTCCCGGCTTGTATCTATCAGCAATCCCTTTTCGGAAAAGTTGGTCAGAAAAGTTACTTTATTTAATCTAATCGAGAACATTTCCATAACATGAAGGATTGTTTATGCCCTGGTGCATAAGTGTGGTCATACTGATGTTATACTTTGAAGCAATAAAACATTGTTGCAGCAGTTTTGTTTATAAATTGGTTTCTGGTATTTAAATATTCAACCTTAGAACAATCTCTTGCTAACCTGGTAAGTCGGGACATATGGCCTCAGACCACAGTTATTTTTACTATATGTTCTATATAGACATTGTGGAGACTGGCCATGTTGATAACTCTCCAAACAAATCAGAGGCACTTGCTGTCATTAGTATCTTCCAAGAGAAGAAATTCTAGCTGCAGCAAGATGGGGGTCAAGCTGCTTCCGGTTCCATAATTTCCAGTCAAAGTACAACCATGCACCATTCGGCTGTAATCCGCCGGAACCACGTGAATTTGGCCATGTACACAATCACCGAAAATAGACAAATTGACATAAAGTCTTCATCCATGCTTTCATTTACCAGCTTATTAAGGTCCACTCTGTTGAAAAATGTCCATGTTGCCATCTCTTTCATTCATCAACTTATTTATATCAGACTTTCAACACATGCACTATATACCATGTAAACACTTCCTTGTTGTGGTCAACCAAGGGCAAATAACTGTAGTCTGATTCCATATAACTACCAGTTGTGTTTCTGTGACTAAGGCAACAGGAACAGAAACTGTCTGGTATTGTAATTCGGACATACAAAGTGACACGGTAAGTTTCGCCAGAATATAAGGTTGTCTTGGTCAATTTGATACATAAAAGACATGATTGATCTTATAAGTTTATAACCAAAATATAACACATAGTTTGGATATTAGTTACTAGAGGATGTACTGTTATAGTTGTTATCTATATATAGTAGTAAATCAAACAGTCAATCGACTGTTGATAAAAGTAAAAAGAAGCTTTTATTAACTAAATATCAATTACTCTTTGCACCGTTTAAACAAACTGAAATCAGATGCTACATAAATTTGTCGCATAACTTACTGCCTGCTGTTAGGTAAACATACACATTAACTATTTGTATTTGCATTGTTGCCTAGGATGACATACAGGCCCAGGAAACCGGGTGTTCAATTCTTTATTTGAATTTCGATTTGTATTTGTTTTTGCACATGTAATTATTTACTAAAATATTTTTTCCTTTCTTACACTTGCAGTCTAATATAATAGACTGCATACTTATCGGTAACGTATATATTAGTCGAAGCAAGTTCTCTTAATTTGCACAAGTTATATATTTCCTTAACAAAAAGTTACATGCAAGTTTTTAACATGTATTTTTTAAAACATTTTTGACTATATATTACCTTTCTGGCCGTTCCAGTGCGGTAACTGTCGGGTTTGCTCTTTTTGTTTAATGACTTATCACAGATTTGTTTTTACTTTTACGTTAAGCTTGCACGTGGATACTTCTGTCCTGTGCCCTTTCAAATCTTGGTATATATTGCGATGCAGAAAGGAATTTGTCAATTTCCTTACTCATACACGTTTGTTTAGATGCTAAATACATACATAGTCATTTTGCAGTTCTTACATCATTGAAATGTGGAGATGTTTCGTAATAAGGTTTCAGCATGGGGAGCCGATTCTTAATTTTGGAACTTCTGGCTCAACATTTATTCTGGCTCAACCTTTGTGTCTTGTTTTTTTATTAATGTCCTTATGTGTAGCATATGTAGTTGGCATTTTTAACCAACTAGATTGTGTACGAATTACGAGCCTGAAGCTGGCAACTCAGCTGCCCCTTTTCAGCCTTATAGAATAAGTTTTTTTACTAGCTGTCTAACAGTATGATAAGTGTTCTTATGTTTAAAAGTATTATATCATGATAGAATTTTTGAATGTTGTTAAAACTTCAGATTTCCGATCATATTTGGGATTAAGCAAAGGTTTATATGGATACATAGATCAGAGGATTTAAAAAATATTTTGTCATATTTTGTCGTATCACCTTCGGCACTTTGCTTAGACTTTACCACTAAAACCGTATTTTATTTATTTAATTTATCTTATGCGAAACGAGTCATGTGTAGAAATTTTTATAAATTTCTTTAAAAGGTAAGGTTCGCAGAAGTTAAGTAAATTGTGCTAAAACAGACCAGTCCAGAAATTAGAAAATATGAGAATTTTGAAGGAGGTCCTTCTTTAATAAACAGATATATGTAAAAAAGAGCAAAACACACTTCTACAAATAAAACAACCAAAACTTATACATGTAAATGATTTGATGATGAATGTCATGTAAGAAGAACAATATTCTATAAGAACTTAAGAACATTTGATAAGAACAATATTGATGAAGACCGAATCGAGAACGGAGTTTTAGATAATAGAAAGAATAATAAGATAATAAAAGGAACGTATTTAACCGACAGAAAGCAGAGACATAAGAACAAAGGAGAAGTAAGAATGTAAAGAAGTACTGGAAAATGATAAAATTGCAACGAATAGGAACGAAAACATAAGCATAAGAAATTAAGATTTTTTAAAGGCAATTTACAACCCAAGTTATCAATTCTTTCATCCCGAAGATACCATTTATTTCAATAATAGATATTAGAATAACGAATTTCAAATTATATTTGCAGAATTAGATAGAGTAATATCTAGTTTAAATTTTAAAAAAACACTTTAAAAGTTTATAGACATCAAAGTCTCTCATTATATAGAATTCTTTGATAAGCTTATCCTCCCCATACTTAATTACAGTGCTGAGATTTAGGGATTTGACGCAATGCACATTGAAATAATACGCTTTAATTCTATAAGAACATACTTGGCGTATGCCTGTAGTACAACAAAGAATAGTAGCAATGATAAGATACTCTCTAAGATTACCACATGTAATGAGACGAAATACATGCATAAAAAATACTATTACAAGATATGAAAATATTCCCATATAAACTTAAGTGTGCAGGCGTGATAAAATAGATCTTAGACAGTGTAGGTTTCAGTGATGCATGGATGTATCGAGGTGTTGGCAGAATTAATGTTTTATATGGCTTTATTTAAGCAAAGATTAAATGATTACGACGAACAAGTTTAATCGCTCATCACGATTGGATACATAAAACATTTTCGTTCATTTGGCTATAAGGCATATATAGATAATGTTAATATTACAAAATTCAGAATTGCACTTACTCATTTAAGACTCTTTTTCACACAGACTATATATAGAGTGACAGGACGCTGGCTTAAACCATCTCCTACGCCATTTCATGAGAGAATACACAAAATATGTTTTGCGTTAGAAGATGAATTATACTTTATACTTGAATGTCCAGTTTATGGCATTTAAAGAAAGCAATAGATCAAACAATATATTATTACAACCACCCTAGCATGGTGAAATTCGTTGGATTACTGAAATCGGAAAACAATACCGATGTACAAAAACTTAGCTGCCTACATATACAAAGCCTTTGGATTAAGAAAAACTATCTAACAAATTATTTTTACCACTACTATTGTCATAAAAATGAGAAAGGGAGAAACAATAATCAAATACAGAAACATATTATTTTTTTAAATCTATAAGCAACTATTTAAAGAAAAATGATTATAACCCCCTATTCCTGTTACATTATTTTTGTAGAATTCACATGTCTGTTAATATAATGTGTATCATTATATGTAACTGCATGCAATATTTGCTTATATCGTCGACCATTTTCTGTTATTTGTTAATACAACATGTGTACTGACGGGCTATTGGCCTACTGTATGAATAAAGTATCAATCTATCTATGTAATCTATAAAGTAACCCTCATACATGTTTCTAAGAACAATTCTTACAATCAGCATAAATATATTGTTTGTTATATAATTTGAACTGACATGTTTCATGTTTTATAGCCTATTTGCATAAAATCTATACTGGTACATGTTGTCGAAGATTTCTAATGTTAGTAGAACAGCAATTATACACGTGGATACGAGGTTAAATGTGTTTTTTTTCCGATCATTGCAAGGTAGAACTATTACACTAAAGGATCTTCATAAACCACACCTTTTCGATACATGCTTAAAGTTCTGGCTTTAAGCTCTTATAAGAATGTATAAAACGTCATAACTGGTAACTTTGCTACGAAATTACACTTCGTGAGTAACGTTTAAAAATAGTTAAAAAGCTTCTCGACAGCAAAAATATTTTGAAAAATAGCATGCTCACATATAATATAGTAGTCAGGTATTACTTGATTGTAATCCCGCGCTACCATCAAAGGGTCAAATATAACCACATAATAATGTATAAGTATCCATTATTAGCAAAAGTTCAACTTCGCTCTTTCCTTTTTTCGGATTTGGGAATATTCGCGATTATTATTATAACACCATTGATGCTTTCTAATATTTCAATTCAGTGCTTTATGTTTATTAGCAGCAGTTAATTTTTTTTAGATATATCGTATCTTGTTCATAGTGTTTATTATCAAACTATAAGCCATGCGGTGTTCGTGCGTGGAACACGACATCGATAAATTAAGCGTTCAGAGCCCAAATTGTCTTTTGTATCATGATCAGATGCACGATAATCATATATGATACGTGACTTATTGAAAGACAGCTTATGTATGTTTATCTGAGCAAGAATGCAATGATGTTCTTGCATTATAATATAAATTTACTACCATTACAATATAAATTTACTAGCATTATAATATAAACTATAATTAAGAAATATAATACATGTTCAAATAATTTACATCTGCACAGTTTTAAGTATGTATATGCCATCAATCTTTACTCGCATACAGTCCACGAACATTTATGTTTCAAGTACATGTATATACACAGTGCTTGCCTTTTTATAAAAAAGAAATATAAATGTTTGTTTTTTATTTTATTTTACATCGCATAAGAACATTTTAAGCAAAACATAGCCCTAGTTAAAGTTAAACGCGAAAATTGAAAAATGATTGACGAAAAATGCAGTAAATGCACAATTCGCCTAAGAGTTTAGGCAGTCTATAAATACAAGCTCGTGCCTTATAATCAAACATTGCTTATATGCATTTGACCGCTTTACACATTTGCATAAAGATGAACGTGTATGCGCAAATTTAATGAAAATCTGCTGCATCTTTCTACAATATTGGACTTTTTTATTAATTTACATTTATTATTTCAGACTGTTCCAAGTATCTAAACTGTAATATTTCAATTCTTGCTAAAGTAACAAAAGTAAAGCGAATTTTAGATTTTATTTTACAACTTATTTGTATTATTCTGATCGTGAAAAACCAAATTGGCCATGTTACTGTTGTAGTTAAATTTCAACCAATACTCATTTGAACTTTATATAAAGGAAATTACAAGCCCGAATCAAGACAAAGTGACGTACGTGTTTTTTTTTTGTTAGATACAAGTAAGTCTACATTATCACCCGTTCATGTCATAATCTTATTATATATGTTAATGCAATCCGAGATTGTTGCAACAACATAAAATTATTTCTGTAATTCTGGATCGTCACTGCAATTTATTTCAAATATATGTGACCTAAATTGCATATTGAATTTCTAAAACGTAGTGCGAAATATTAATGTTCAAAAAAAGAACGTCCCCTTCATTTTAGTGCGAATAAAGTTCCGTACGATATCCATCACTATATTCCAAATGACTAAGTGTGACAGTCGTGCTGGCACAACAATGGGCACGACATCCGGCGCGACTTTCAAAATCACTAAGTTTGAAGTTTGTTTTCGACATTTTCACAGGAACAGTTCTGCACTATTTGTTGCTAATTTTCCGCTAGGCACGAAAGTGAGATACATACTAAATAATGCATGTTCGTTTCACATAGTTATTGTAATCCCCTTAATGCGAGTTATTTTAGAAAGTCTACATTTGTAGAGATTCTAATCAAAGTTCCCGATTGCTGTCGAAGAATTATTTTGTGTTGCCCGTTTCGGATGGGGAAAAAACTGGTATAATGACCAGAATTCTATTGTAAAAATACATAAATGAAAATTATGTAAAAGAAACGGCCTTTTTTAAGCTAAACAAAATATAACTTCTGTCGTCGCTTTGTGATCCTTTTTAAGAGTAAAGCATATATAACTCATGCCTACCTTACACAGGCATTCAACTTGTTCATCAATTGCTCTTTTTAACCTAGTTATTATACAGACACGAAGTTTATAGGTTATATATACTAAACCTAATTTCAGCTATTCATACGGCCAAGTGTGTATGTATTTCATTCCGACATAAAAATCTATGTCGAGAATAAAACGATACTTTTACTTAAAGAAACGGCATATAACTTAATGCTGATAATTAATGTGGCATAATAACTCAATTCAATATATTTACAATCTTGTCGGCAATTAATACGGCTTAACATCTCTATATCGGTTACTTGTACGACCTACCTCAATGAAGATAAGTTATACGGCTTAATAACACTATTTTAGTAAATTATATGCCCGTAACGCTTCATGTATGCAAGGAATACGACCTAATAACTCCGTGTCGGTAATTTATACGGCCTAATTAAACAACATCAATAAATATATACGCTTAAATAACTAAATAATTTATAGGGCCTAATATCTCCATATCGGTTATAAAAAATTATTCGACCTTAAAGACCAAACATAGACCAGAATTCTATCGTCAAATCAAATCAGTTAAAGTGACTTTAAAAAAAACCCGGATTATTTAAAATATGTATATATATATTTGTCGTCAGTAACATTGCCAAAGGAACATTTCCCATCATCGCATGGCATAATTCTCGGTTTGGCTCGTCTTCTTGATATGATAAATAAACGATGTGTTGATACTCTAAACTACTTACCCAAGTATGTATATTTGCATTGTGCTGTAAGTAGTAAATATGAATTGATAAACATTTGAAATCTAATCACGCTTTTCAGCCCTCTATGAATCACTGCCAGAGTGTGTCTAGCTATCCATGTTAATGAATTTGTTATTCTGCACTTGGATTGCATGTGACTATCTTTGTTCATGTGCCTTTTCAAATTTTTGGTATATGTTGCAATGCTCATAGGACTTTGCCCTATTTACCTTATTTGAAGTATTTTCTCAATGGTTTTCTTTTCTTATCCCAAACTTAAACAATACATATATGAATATAACATGTAGATTTTTAACTTACATATTTATTGTTTCATTTCTTACAGTGTTTCGTGTTCGCTTGTTGTGATAACGTATTTTGTGCTCCTGCATACAAACCAAGTGATGTAAAAAGACACCAAAATACAATGAGGATTTCTAATTCTTTTCCGCTGTATTTCAAGCACATAATTCTTGAGTTAATGTAAAATAAATTCTTCAGTTAATGGAAAATAAATCTTCCATTGCACATAAGTAAACGTATTTTTTTTCAGGAAAAGTTTGTATCTTTTTTATCTAAATAACTATCTTTAGGCTCAACTATAAATGTTTTCTACACTGTCATCATCATATCTGGAGTGTGTGAAGTTATGTATATTTAAAATCTTTGAAAGTATGGTCGTATATAGGTTTAATATACTCTTTATTTTTTGACATCTTTTAGACCTATATGAAAAATAAGCAAAACGACCCCACTGTGAGTCGTGAAACAACAAAACCTCATCAACGTTTTCAACAGTGTGCAGTGTGTACAAATTATATCATTTACGATTGTATGAAAAACCATAAGCAACATGCATTACTTACCTCTATATACATATGAATATTATTATCATGATGTATGTTTTTTTAATAAATAAAACTAACCAAGAACAGCAGTAAAACCACAAACAAGCAAAAGAAACATATTTAAATACTTTTTTATGGTAAGGCTTCAAAATGTTTAAAGTGCTTGTCACTATGTTGCATAATGCATAATTTTATTCAACAAAATAGGTAAATAAGAAAAAGTCCTATCAAAATTTCCACAGACATTACAATTTAATCTACTTCCAGACAAAGGCAAACAGGGTAAATGTAAATGTGACAAAAACACAGAGACGAGACATAACACACAAAAAAGAAAAAAAACCCCATCAGTTACCGCTTTGGAACGGTCAGTCGGCCAAAGAACCGATTGGGGAGCTTAACCTGGTTTGTGGAGCGCTACAACCTCGCACTTTCTGAAGGTTTTTCTATCAAACAGTGTAAAAAAAAATCCCGCCAAACTAACAGTAAGCACCTGCATCGGCAGTTAAAAAGGAGACAGTTAACTTATTTACATACAATGTATCTAGTAATAAAATAAACTATCAACATATGTACAGTATGTATAGTAGATAAAAGCCTCGGCAACTTAAAAATTCCCAAAGAAAGAGTAATTTGAAATAAAACAGCCCAAGCGCTGACATATAATAAGAACAATTTAATGACGTCATACAATACCATGACTTCATGTGTGAAAGTGTCAAAAATGAAATAAATAACGTAAAAAATACGAAAGAAATCATAGAATTTTAGAAAACAACCAACAAACCCAAACCAACAAAATAAAATGCAGTATTGTTAAGAGTTAATAGGTAGTAAGTTAAATAAAAAGCCGAGGATTTTTCCGCAGTTGGCATATTATGTAATAAAGGTACAAAAATCACGATGTTATACCTACTGTGCAATCTCGCGTAAAGGGCATGGGGACTGCTCAAGTTGTCTCACCTATATAACGCACGACTGGAGAGATGAAGAGACAAGAAATCCAAAAGTGACTGTCAAATTATTGGCTTTAAGTCACTGTTTACATATAGTCTCAACGACCTGTCCAGTCATCGAGTAATTTAAAAACAATGCAAGTTCTTGAATGTAAAAGGGTCAATTGCAAGCAATGTAGTACAATGAAGGATACCCGGCTTGTAACCGTCAGCAATAAATATTCTGATAAGTTTTGTTAAGTGGTCAGAAAAGTTATTGAGACCCTTGATTTTCTTTAGCTTGTATAACACACTTCTATAAAATTCAGAATGGCTCATGCCTTTCTGCATACATGTAAGTGTTTTCATACGGATATTATACTTAGAAGCAATAATATCACTAAGGTGAAAGAATATTGAAAACCCCTTTCTTAATTTGTAAAAGCGAAAGCATTGCTGTAACAGTTTAGAAGAAACAAACCGGTTTCTAGCATTGAAATCTTCTACTTTAGTACAAACTCGTGCAAACCTTGTAAGTTGTGATATGTAAATACCATAGGAGGTAGCACGAGGTGAATCACCGTCAAGGTATGGATTATTCGCAATACTAAAGATGAAGTCATCTCTTTTGTCATAGATTTTAGTAGAGACGTTGTCATTGAAAAAAGCGGTCTCAATGGCTAGAAATGCTGCATTTAAATGTCAGTTATTTGCTTTATTAAGTGTAAGTTCCGGTATGTAAATCAGATGGATCATTTGAGAAAAGAAAGGATTAGAGAAAAGAAATGATTATCTGTAGTTAGAATATCGTCAAGATAGCGTGACGTTAAATTGAAAGACTTTAATGTGGCTTTGATTAGAAGGGGATAAAGTTAACATGAAATCACGTTCAAAGCAGTATAAAAACAAATCTGCAATCAACGGTGCACAGTTGGTTCCCATAGGAATACCCATTTCATGTCTTAATAAGTATCACCGCAGTTTATGTAAATAAGTCACTTAAAACAAAAGAATGCTCTGTTGAACCAAAACATAGAGGATTATACTTTTTTCTGTTTTCAATAAAGTTGCACTGTTTAAATACCGCTGACATAGACGTGGAGGAGTAGGAGTAATAATGTATCTACTTTTGCAAATCATAATAATTACCTGATAACCCATAAAAAGTTGGTCAATTCCTGTTATTTTTGAAAACGTTGCGGAAGAAAATGGTGAAGTAATCAATGCCACTAAGTTCCGAATGCTGTGATTTGTTCTTTACCAGTTGAAAATCGTTGTCTACGGTGAAAGTGGTAGACTTTATGCACATTATGTGTTCGTTTTGGGATCAGTTGTGCATTTTTGTTTAGAATGAGTTTAGTGATACAGTGGATGATTTCTAATGAGACTCTGGGGAGTAGAATGTGAGTAGTATTAAAACAGTCTATAAATGCGAATCGTGTATGAAAGTAGTTCTTTCCAGAATATATTAGTTTGGACAAAAGTCTATCAAATTTCGACATTTGAAATCAATAGTTTGTATTGATATGAATATGTAGGTTACAAACTGACATCAGCAAGCTTTGTCTATCCTCGTCATGAAGTAACGTCATTTGCTCTTGTCATACGTAACGGTATAGGTGTAAATACAAAATCAGTGTTCTCGCATTGGTACATGGTGGTAAGTACAGGTACTCGACTAATTGATATATCTGATAATAAAACGAAGAACTGGACCTATGAAGAAAATGTACTTACAAAACGTACTGGTTTACCTTCTGAGTCAAATTGTATTGTTTATGAGAAATGAAATTACCAGCTTTATTTTCTCACGATTTTTTTCTTCAGACTGTTATATTCCCCAACATTGACTCTGTCCTACCTGGTATTTGTTTGTTTGTTTATGTTTATTGGGTTTATCGTCCCACCAACAGTAATTCAGTAATCTGGAGACGGTGTCCACTTGAAGCAGATATAGTGCTGCCCTCACTGTGTATAGCATGCCGTGAACACCTGGCATGATACCACACCCAGTCATTATCCTGTTCAACCAGTCAGGAACTACCATTATATTTGCTTGAGCGTTAACAAGGGAGCTATCCCACTACCATTTCTTTACGACTTTGATATGTCGCGGCCCGGGTTTGAACCTATGACCTCCCGTACCTGAAGCCGACGCTCTACCGATTGCGCTACCAGGACCGGTACTACCTGGTATTAAAAAGTGGTTTTTGTAGACTTTTTTGTTTGCTTTTTGTTACATCGCACCGACACAACTTTGGTCATGTAGGCAAGGTTCAGCTTGTAGATGTATGTAAAAGAAGACTCCAGACCAAAGTCTTTTAGAACCACCGGCACACCACATGTCAGCTGGAAGACCGCCAAACCTGAACTTTCTGGGACTTGAACCCATGCGCAAAAGAGCTGAGGACTTACAAGTCGATGACCTTTACCACCTGGCCACGGGCGCCCCGTGCAGATTGGTTTCCTTCTATGAAATAATGTTGCAATTGGATGCTGGTCTGTTAAATAGTCAGTGAATTATGAAGTGCAAGAAAATAAAATCAATAAAATTCATCGTAAAGTAAAATTTACGTAATAAAAGTTGCAACTACTGATCCGGCTATGCTAGCCGTTTTGCTATCCGCCGCGAGTCCGCCGTGATTACCCCGTGACGGCTACAGTGGAGAGGGCAATAAAATGTTCCCTGAATTCGTTTGATCAAAACGCCGCAAGTCGCCGCGGACAGGTATTACTTGCTGGAGTCTAACATAGCTTTATTTTGTTTTTGTTTCATATAACACTGTGGTAAAAACAAAAAAGGAATTTAGATGTTATTTTCTCGAATGTACAAACTGGCATATCAAGATTAGTCAGTAAAATAAAGGCCGCCGCATAAAATTGCACCAGTCTTGTTAAGGATCAACATAGAAGTATGGACTCAAAAACACTATTGTTTCTTTTGTGTTTGTGCTATTCTGAAAATTAATAAATAAGTAACAAACTTGAAAATATTTTCGTCTGTAAATTTAGTTTGTTCATTCTTACTATTACCTATATTGTAACCACTAGAAAAAAAAATATTTTACATTATGAACTTTTAAAGGTGTTAAATCGGTGGTATTATCTTAAGGTAAATTGAAAAAAATCTTATGTATTCTTATTAACAACTTTTTTTCAATAAAAAAGTTAACTTGAATTTATTGTAATTACATATTTAAAAATAGTTGTTCACATAAATGTTAATTTTTTTCTTTTTTCTCTTTGCTCGTTGCTTTGACCTAGTGTAGAAACGTAAGAAGACATGGAAGATCAGGATTGAAAAGCCTCTGGCACATCACCAGGTATGTGAGTCAGATTTGCCAGAATTGTCATCTAGCCAGGCCTCCACCGAAGATAATAGCCGACATGGCGACTTATACATGTCACTCTATAGCCAGGGGATTGATAACAATAATTTAAAATGGACTGGCATGACGAACAAAAATAAGAAGAGGCCCCGAATCAGCTCAAGCAGTGTGACTGACATAATGGATGCCACAGAATTCAATCAATTGTCTACTGATGCAAATATGAACTCGATATTTTCTACAGTATGCAGCGTAGACAGTAAAGTGCAAGAGTTTTTATCAATACACACCAGGGTGCATGGCCTTCAACTTAAAGCTGAAAGCTATAATGGTCGACCGACCTTTCTTGAATATAAGTCTCTCAATTTTGAGGCTAGATCTCGCCGCAACAATCTGCATTTTGTTGAGATTCCTGAATAATTTAATGAAAATTGCCATACAAAAATCGTCCGTTTCCTAAATGACAAGCTTGGAATATCCCAATGCCCCGCCATTCCTGGCGTTTATAGATTGCGGCCCTTTCGACTGGGAAAATGTCGTCCTATTATCGCAAACTTCCGAGTTGGTGATATCCCGTGCTAGCCGGATTAGTGGGAATGCCTTTAGTATTAAGAGATTTGCCACAGGAAATTGTAAACGCCAGAAAGTCCTTGTGCTCAGAGTTTAAACGTTTAAGACAACGTTTCCCGGAGAAAAGAGTCAACTTGGTTTACACTACAAAGATTTTTGTTGACGGTAGGGCGTACGCTAACGAATTTCCCCTCTGGGACACCTCCATGAAAAACAGTCGTGTACTTCAACCGAAACGCGAATACACAAACGTCTTTCGGGCTTTTATGTCTAGTGAATCTCAACCACATGCTACAGTTACTTCACAGCAGAAAGCTCGGACCCCTCGTGCACCCTTGCACCAATCTGTCACTCGGGATAACTATAGCTGAACGACCTTGACCGACTCCCAGTCTGACACTCCACTCGACCGTTTCCGACGAAAATCAAGATCTCCCCGCAATCCATGTGTCACACGCATTCAACCCCATTGTCGGCGATACGAACCAAAACACATGTCAAACGCTGCAAGCGCGGATCTAGCCTTTAGACGTCCATGGGATTCTTATTCCTCTTCTGACCAGCCTGCCGGTCGTCACCCTTCACGTCAGCCAGCTGTATTCCATTAGGAATCGCCGGGTAAATCCTTCAGCATATATCGTCTACCTGAAAATAAAAAAACAAACATTAATATTGTGTGTACTCAACGTTAGTGATTAAAAGCGAAAACTAGATTTCTCCGATTTTTGTCGATTACTTAAAGAACTTCTATATCATCGTCTTAGACTCACCTTGACCAATACGATACAGCCGATATTCCTGGTTATTCTTTATATCACAAGCATCGGAATCAACCGTACCGCAGAAAATCTGGGGCCATCGGTATGTATTTTTATGGGTCTCCTCATCTGGAGAAATTCTGGAAAGAGAATCAGAATATGTGTTATGGTCTAAACTAAATGTCACTACTAGCCCTAATCCAGTTATCATTGGTTTAGTGTATATCCCCCCAGACAGCTCCCAATTCTTGTTCGAAGAGCTCCTATCAGAACTTCAAAATGATATTTCTCAGAAATGCAATATGTTTGATCTGGTGTTTATTCTCGGAGACACACATTGAAGAACTGCCAAATTACAAGATTTTTACCACTTGACCCCACTTAAGGTGAAGTTTTCAATATCAGCGATGAATTGTTAGCCCATTTTAATAAACATCTTATTTTTGAAAACCTATCTATTCCTTTGCAAAGACAATTTCTGGACACTAGAATTTACGCTAATGGCATGAGACTAATATACATATGTAGAAACAACAATCTTTTCATTGTCAATGGTAGAATGTTTAAGGACAGGGACATTGGAGATTTCACATTCAGAGGCACGTCGGTTATTGGTTACGCTCTAGCCAAAGCAGAATGTTTCTGTTTAATTAAAGACTTTGAAATTTTCCATACAGGTCAGCTAATGTCAGATGGTCATAACTCAGTTCATTTTAAAATTGAATTACCAAGTGCTACTAAACATGAAAAAAACACATCCCGAAGTTATTTACAAGGCCTTTATGGAATAGCTCCCTGTGTGAACAATTTACACAAAACATAAACAGCCAAACATTCGATAGTATAATTACTGACTTGAAAGCCAATGAAAACTCTACTGTAATTGAACGCACAATAGAAGAAATATCACTTCTACTCAACCATCATCTATAACATTTACATCTAACAAAACAAAGACATTTCATAAGAGAAAAAACGATAAACCATGTTTGGACCTTAAAAATTAAATAAATGTAATCCAAAAAAGCACAGGAAATTATAATTAGCCTTAAACCAAAGAAAAAGAACATTAAACAACCTACATGAGTTCTATTTCAACTTTGAACAAATTAACAAATCAAATATAAATGATGATCGGTATAAAATTTTAGACAATTGTGACTCGAACGATTTTTAAATAGCCCGATTACAACGGAAAAAATAGAAAATATTATAGTCTTAAAACGGAAAAGCCCCTAGCCCATTTGACAATATATTGAATGAGTACATAAAAGCCTAACAAAATATTTTTTTACCTGCATATACCGCATTGTTTAATGCTGTCTAAATACCAGACACATTCCATCATACTGGTTAAAGGTTGAAATAATTCCGATCAATCAAAACAAAGGAAGTCTGACAGAAGCTTCTAATTAAAGACCAATTACTCTATTAAGTTGCCTTGGAAAATTATTCACATCCACATCCAGACTTAGTCTCTTTTTAGATAGCAACAACATATTAAATGAAAATCAAGCTGGCTTTAGAAAACACTACTCCTGCTCAGACCATATTTTTACCCTTCATGCTCTAATAGAAATTCAAAAACGACAACAGAAGTTTTGTTCTGTTCCATTATTGACTTCTCCCAAGCATTTGATACCGTATGAAGAGCTGGTCTATGGCACAAACTTCTAGATCACAACATCAATGGAAAAGTTTTCAATGTAATAAAACATGTATCAAAATATTAAGTCCTTGGTTTCTCTTGACGGCGAATTTTAAGACTTTTTTGTTAGCGAAATTGGTGTCAGACAGGGTAAGAATCTATCCCCATTATTGTTCTCCCTTTTTCTAAAATTCATTTAATTGAAAGTGGTTCGTCTGGTGTAGAACTTTCTAATCCGGAGTATTGGCTTAAACTCCTTATCCTGTTATACGCTGACAATACCATAATCTTATCCGACTCTGCTGTAGATTTACAAAAAAGCTTGGATTCATTCGCTGTTTATTGTAACAATTGGCACCTTAAGATAAACATTAACAAAACAAAAATAATTGCTTTCGGTGTCAGGCAAACACGTAATTGATCCTTTACCATAAATGGCAAAAAAATTTCAATCCTAAACCAATATCACTATTAAGGAGTAACTTTTTCTAACAACGAACAAACTAACAAGGCACTCCATGTACTGTATTCAAGAATACAAAATTAAAACTAACCTATTGAGTTAATATTAAAGCTTATCGATCATTCAGTCTCTCTAATTCTTCTTTATGGTTCTGAGATATCTGGCTTCGAGGAACTAAAACTTATAGAGAAAATACATTGTAACATTAAGACATGTAACTAAGGCCAAAAAGGCAACTTCCATAATTGTTCGGTGAAGGCTTGTTACAACAAACTAACGGTCGTTAACACATTTCACAACCTGTCCGATTTGTTTCCCCATACGTGTGGTGGATTATGACACCCTATCGTGAAGAAGATGCTAATTAACGGCTTGACTGGCATGGCCATAATGTATGCTGTTTAAATACATTTAGTCTCAATGACAATATGGACAGAACAGAACAGAGCAGAGCAAAACAGAACATATAGATGGATAGTTTATTCAGTGCAATATAGGCCGAGGGGCCTGTCAGTGTGGGTTATGCAATAACAAAATTTGTTATTGGTATTTGGTCAATGGTAAAATACGATTGTATGCATATAAGTTCGAAACAGGGCATGTTTGATATGTGTAGTAAAAAGTCAGTGGAGCATATTACATTTCTTGTTTGCAACAGTTGTTAGAAGTTAATTATATTTGGGTGTTTATAATAAGGATAATATACTTTGATCGATAATCATTATACATGGAACATTTATCAATAGTCTAACTACTTAAATACATGAATAAATTAAAAAAAAATCTTATTTCGGGGAACGATATTGCATAAAGAATAAACTCATTGTAGTGAATTACATTTTCTGTTAATAATATAATGTGGCACAAACTTATTTTCTTCAAAGCTTGTATACACTTACACATTCTTTAATTGACTAAAGTAATTTATTTATATACGGATTGTTACTAAGTTTCACAAAACTAATGATTCGTGAAAGAAAGTTTTACATACGATAGGCTTAGATAATATGAGATCCAGGGAATAGGACAAAGCTTGAACATTCCAATCAGTGACTACTCATCATCATCCTAGAAACGAATGAGCATAAGTGTCCAGAATGCATTCAACTTATCTCCGAACTCCTAATATCCTTGAAAAGTGTCAACGTTTGACAGTCTGCACGTGTGTAGCTAACATGTAAAATACGTTTCTTCAGACAACTGCGAAGTACAGCAATATATTTGCGATTGAAAAATTTATGATTGCCATTCAAAATATTGTTTACAGAGATGGCATCTTAGTTATGAGTTTATCTTAAGTACAATCATACTTAAAATACATATTTAAAGATATTTATCAGTCAAATAAAACAGGTAATTTGTTCTAGTGAACAGTTTTCACGTACTTCATCATTACACCATTAAACATTGCACATTTTATAAACGATTCAAAACACGATTTGCTATAATGGGCATGGTGCATCAAGCAAAACTATTCTAAGAATAACGACGTCTTAGAATTATAATTCTGATTAGTTTTCAAGCATGTTAAATTATATACGCAATTATAAGCATGTAAAAATCAGCACCTAGCTAAGAAATCGAAGAGACTTAACCACCGCCTGTCGCGGCGGATGTGCATTATTTTCGTGTAAAAGCAAAGCTATGGTGATCCACACAACTATAGGTAAAGTACTTATCATCGTAGAACATATGTTGACAGGAGTCAGTCACCACAAAAACATGTGTGAATATGCTATGTCTCATTTACCCAGTCAAACACAAAACAGTGCCCAGGTCGCTTTAAAACAACGAATAATATAGTCGACTTGGGTATTTAGTAGCCATTGAAACAACAGTTGATCCAGGGGTGGCGGATGGGGGGTCCCCCCCCCCCCGTTACTATCCAGGTAAAAAGAGTAGAGTTTCAGAAAACACATACGTGTAAGCCAAAAAATACTAAGCTTTTAATTAAAATTTTGCAGGTTGGCTGCTTCGGTGGAAGCAAGGGTCCCTTACAGTGTCTGCGATCATACCCCACTCCCTGAATTTTCTGGACCCGCCCCTGGTTGACCACCCACGTTTTATTTCCTTACTAAGGCCCGTATTCACCAACCATTCTTGAGCCTAGTCGCGACTTTAGCCCAAGTCATAATTTTCATACCAATAAAAATAAGCCGAGAGTAGCAAGGTTAAAGTGGCATGCAAAAATACAGACATGTAGCTAATTACATAATGAAAACCGAAACTGACCACGTGATGTTAGGCCTTGAGCAAGACTATTTACTGCACATTGCTTCAGGTATTCAGTTACGGAGTACTGGTTCTACCCAGGAAGTGGACAGTCGAGAGGGATTAATATAAGTTAAGAGAACTTGTTTTCCCATCGACTATAACTAAATAGGTTTAAACTTATTACAAAATAAAGATATTGCAGATTGAAATACATGACTTGAGCTAATCTTACTTAAGAATGGTTGGTGAATACGGGCATAAACCTTAAAACGGCAAAAAAAAACAAAAAAAAACACGAAAGAACGTATCTTTAAACGATTAAGTCATTTCAGTAATGTTTAGTCAATGTTATTTGACCGACTGTTTTATTCACGGTTCATCCACTGTTTGTGGTTTATATGTCCCAGCTATTACTTAATTTGTTTCATTCCAGGTCGTTAGTAGGTCGTGTCAAGTAAACACAGTAATAAAGATTTTATACGACACTGTGTATATCAGATGAATATATTATGCCTTTTATGGGAATTAGGACATAAATCCTACAAAGACTCATACTGTAGTATAATCAAAGGCGATTTTAAACACTAACAATACAACTCATTAAAAAAAGTCTCCCTAAATGTTCACCCTTTCCAGGCACGCACACGTACCCGGACACACTGTCGTAAGCCTGTCGCCATTATTGTCGACCGCAAATGAAGCAGAACATTCATAATTTGTGTAATGTGAGGCTGCTGCACACGTGCATTTTCTGATTGTACACTTTAGTTTTATAGTTAATTATAATAACGTTGTTGGCAACATTCTTATAAAAAGCATAACCTTTCAACTATGTCTGTTACTTGCTCCCGCATTGCTTTAAACTGTTCTTGTTTTTGCGTCGCCTTTGATGCTTCGCATCAGCGACTTTTCTTGTACATATATACATGTATGCACCCCCCACCAAAAGGATCTGATCTCACCCGATAATGCTTTAATTAGAAATATATTTCGTGCTGCATTCACTGATATATAATGCCATCGAGGTAGACCGACGATACTGAACAAGGTCACATTATCCTAAAACTGATGTTAGGATGTGAAGGAACTTTACACTTTAATTGAGCAAGGGGTCTGGGTGATGGATGGTGGCTATACTACTACCATTTTACATTATGTCACAACGTGGCAGGACCCTCTGTACATTGGGTCACAGATCTACTGATCTAGTGAATTTGGGTCTGATTGTTCAAATTGGACTTTATTTATATATATATATATATGGTTTGCCTGACAATTACCGGACTAATAAAAAAATCTGCCTTTGGAACATGCCATCATATAAATGTTTGATATTTAATCAACTTTATATTATCTCCATATTATTTAACGACTATAAAAATTGTCTTCACATTGCGTTTAAAACAGCTAAATTGACAGATATTATGTAAATGTAGTCCTCTAGTTATCGCAAACTCATCTCCAACCGGATGCACACATACCACTTAGTAATTCGCGTTATAATGTAATAAAAGATAATAAATAAAAGTGATTGCACAAAAGATGTACCACACGCTCCCCCTAGTCTAGTCCCCAGACAAAATTATCATAATTAACAACATCAACAACAACAAAGAAAAAACCCGAATGATATGCATATTACACCACAAAACAAATCGGCGGCCGATCCTATCCATCCGTTCCGTCTCGCCTTGACTCCCACGTTACTGCTTCAGTTCCCCCGCCTCCTCCGCGATGAGATTGTATAATGTGCCTGCATACGTCAGTCGAGTTTGAACCTCTAACAAAATCGGATTGATTTGGATCAATTTACTGACCATGCTTTCGATAAAAAGGAGCTAAAACTATCATGGTAATAATTTATCTGTATAAATCGTAACTATTTGGGTGTTGTAATATCTTGGCTATACTAAATATACATTTTTAACTATCTTTCAAAATAGAAAATAGCTACATGTAATTAAGATAAATATTGTTATAATTTGTATATGTAATATATTTTAAATAGACTTTTCTTGGACTTATTATCTGAATTTTCATTCCACTCAAAGTGGATGAGCTAAATATGCTTCTGTTTGTACATATGTTAAACCGACTGTAGATGTCTCTGATATATCCTTGGTACACATGTTTAACAGTCTGTTTTAAGATATATTTGATCTATCCTTTTTATATTTAGAAAATATGTTCATGCAGGTTGGATATTTTAACGATACTTACATGTTGTATTTTTGACAAAACAACAAAATGCCATAAAAACAACAACAACAAATCAAAAACAACACACACACAGCAACAACAAGTACAACAAAATACCATCAAAACACACATTAGTTGCTAAATATTATTTCAACCACTATGTTTCTGACCAAATTGATAAAACATTCAGCAACATCGAAAACATGGCTCATATTCATGCAGGTGCGTATTGCTAGTTGTTTTACTTTGACGGGATGTTGTTATTTACACTGTTTGTTAGCTAGAAAAACCTTCAGGAAGTGCGAGGTTGGAGCGCTCCACAAACCAGGTTTAAGCACCCCAGTTGGCCCTTTTACCGACTGACCGTTCCAAGGCGGTAACTGATGGTTTTTCTTTATGTGTGTTATGTCTCGTCTCTGTGTTTATTTGTTTTTCACATTTGCATTTACCTTGTTTGCCTTTGTCTACTGGTAGATAAAATTTAGATATCTGTTAGAGTTTTGATAGGACCTTTTCTTATTTACCTATTCATATTGAATTAAAACAAATAATTGGAGAACAGAGCAATTAATATGTCATTTGACATAAATGTAATTGCGAAAACATATTTCCGCCAATTACTCTCTATAAGTTAATAATCTTTACAAGAATGATCATTCGAGATATAACATCCAAGTATTTATGAGGAATATATATAAAGTTGCGTTCACGTTTATCAATTCACGGTAAAGGGCTTTATATGTGTTCAGTAGGATTTCATGGATTTTTTTTATCACCATGTTTTTATTAAATAATGCTTCTTATAGTGGATGTTTCCTGATAATAGCGATTCTGTTAAATAAAACAAGTTTTAAGTTCAAAATTTAACAAAGGAACCGCAAATGAGTTATGAGTATATAGTAAATATATTCTAACGACTTTGCACTAATGGATTCAGGCATTGACGGCATGCCCACAAAACTACACGCATTTATAAGTATAATGGTATTATTATTAATAATCACATGAAACACTGGTCACAATTTTATTCATTATAATAATAAATAAATACAATAAAACAACAACAACAACAAAATAACAACAACACACATCGTATCGTCTAACAGTTTTCATGTTAGTTTTCTTTAAATAAAAACATTCTTCTGTTCATGACGTCAGAAACATGCTAAATTAACGAAAACGCAATCTGAAGTCTCGGAAAAAAAGTATCGCTATTTATGAGTAATTTCCACATGAAATGTTTTACCATTATTTACAAACATTAATAGTATAGAAAGAAATAAATATTTTAAAGGCTGGAAGCTTCAACACTCTTTTAAAAAGAAACCAGAAAAAAACAATATGTCTCTATACTGTTCCAAACATTGGGAATTCTTTACTATAAAGCAACTAAAAAGCACCACAGTTGGTCCTTTTTGCCGACTGACAGTCCAAGGCGGCAACTGTTGGGTTTGTTAAATGACTCATCACAAATTATTTCTTAGTTTTACATTTGGCTTGCATGTGAATACCTTTGTCCTGTGCCCTTTCAGGGTCTGGTATATGTTGCAATGCTCGTAGAACCTTGTCATATATTCTTATTCATGATTACAACAATGTTACTTGTGCAGTGTGGCGTTCGTAAAAAATACCCCCCTGCATGTAATCTATGTTGTCATTTATTCCATACTGAAAGGATTGTTACGTGTATTTACTTTGATGGATATTGGACTTCGGTTTCTCAATTACACCATCACACGAGCATGATGCTACAACCATTTCCCTGGTAATTTTCTTTTCTTTAGTAAAAAATAATGTTATTTACAATCAACAATTTTTGTGTAGTTCTTCTAATTGAAATTATACCCCCCTCTCCCTCTTCTAAACACTATGTGAACATAATATTGCAATGACGTCAGTACTTTCGTCATAGCTTATCAAAGAAAACGTCAGCGCTTGGACAATTGTTTTTTAAAACCCATCAGGAAGTGCGAGGTTAGAGCTCTGTAAACCCGTTTTAAGCACCCCAGTTGGTCCTGTTTGCCGACTGACCGTTCCAAGGCGTTAACTGATGGGTTTGCTCTTTTTGTTAAATGAATCATCACAGATTTGTTTTTACTTTTACATTTGGCTTGCATGTGAGTACCTTTGTCCTGTCCCTTTTAAGGTCTGGTATATGTTGCAATGCTTTTAGGACCTTGTCATATATTCTCATTACCAAAATCAAGGAGATTCTGGCCCTGTTGTCGTTTTATTTGTTTACTTCCTTTGTTAGAGAGTATACAGTGGGGCCACTTAAACATTGGCAATATTTTGAATTAAGTCTGTAAATTAAACTCACTTGCGTTCGGACTTAAGTCGCTTTGGTGAACACGACTCAAGTCACAAACTCTGATACGTTTACCAATAAATATGCCTATTATGATGATTTTTTGGAATGATCCATTTACGCAGAACATATTTTCTTAAAAAGATTTTTTGACAGTTTCATACAGTGTTCATCTGCTTGTTGATGTTCGTTCATAACAAAATGAATGTCCGTTCAATTCACCGGAGAAACAAGGATTTAACGTTATACGTTTTCTTTTATCAGGAGCTGCAAACAGCTCAGGAAACGGAATTACAACATTCCATGTATACAGGCATCGTAGCGAACTGGAAATACGGCCGCAGTAATAGTCGTTCAATGCGGTAGTAGAATAGCTCTATAAGCATCGCCGCAAAAAGGAAATCAACCATGTATATACGGTGATTTTCAACAAATAAACAAAACTTTTTTATGTGGCATAAAAGCAACATCTGCCGCATATAACAATTAAAACTCATACTAGTACAAAATTTGTTAATACAATTTCATCACTATCGGACTTTTTGTGTCCACTTAACCAAGCTTTCAACTAAACTTTTAGAGAGGTAAATTCTGACAAAGATTTAGTATGATCGGTTTAATTGTGAACCAACCAAAATGATCTCTGCAAAAAGTTTAAAATGACGTTTTCCCCAACTTAAGGCGGGAATATAAGTTATGAGAATGGCGTTACATATATTCTCGCCTTTTTGTCAGACTGACGGGCATGTACCCTTGGCAATGTGTTCTATCAACGTCTTTTAAAACGTTTCTAGAAAAGTCAGTTGTTAACGACGGACAAACAACAGACATTCAACAAGCATCATTGTTCAATATACACGTGCTTTTTGTGCTCAGATGAGCTAAGAATTATTTCCTTGTCAAGGACTACAGATAATTGTGCGATTATGAAATTTATTCATGTCTAGGTCATCTGCGTATATCTCTGGTTACCAGGACAACGAAAAAAGCCTTTGAAGAGTATATTGTTCCCAAAAATTTAAACACAAAAAATTATTACACCAATTAGTTTTTGGGCATTTGAAAAGAGGAATCAGACGACTGATATAGCGTCATCAAGGACGTCTTTCTTTCATTTAATGTTTTATGCACTAGTCAGTTGTAACCAAGAAATGTGAACATTCCTAAGGGAGTAAAAGTACTTTTTTTTCAACTTTCAATGTTGGCTCAACTTTAAAATATTACCTTAAATTTGACAATTTGCCTGCCTTCTTTTCTCGTATATTTAAAAATGACAGCAATATGCTACGCCCTTATGTTAATAATCATCATAACCACATCATCACAACCACCAGTATCATTACCACAATCACAACCACCATCATCATCATCATCATCCATCATTATTCTATTTTTATATCTTAGTCATGATCTCTACAATCACAACCACCACCATCATCATTACCAACACCATCATCATCATCATCAATATCATCATCGACAACAAAAACATCATCATCATCATAGTTTTAACAATGATTACCTGGTCACAGATTTATGTAAACAAATTGCTTTTAAATTAAATAAATGACCAGAAAATCTACAAAACACTGTTTTTACCTTTTAATCTAACTTTTCTATGCATAAACATTTCATAACTTCTTAATAATACAGAAATAAATAGAGAATACCAGGTTAGTGTTAATATAGATAAACTGCCGAGTGCTTTCTTATCTTCGGGCCGAGCATGATAACATTTATCCATATCAACACTAACCTGGTATTCTTTTTATCCCACCATTAACCGTTTTTTAAAATGGATTGAAAAGGGAAACATTTAAATTTACTGCTACTGCTCCTCCCCTACATGATCTGACATTCTAATGCTACACACGAAATTCATGCGCGTGCATAGAGTAATTCGGCTATTAGAAAAAGTTCTATTTTAAAATTAAATATAAGACAATAAACATGTTATTTCTTTTATGTTATTTGCACTATACATAAGGTTGTATTTTTTATGATTACGATAATTAAAAATAATGGTTGGAAAATAACAACAACAAAATTCACACCCTCGTATAAAAGCAATACGTGTAGTGTGTAATGTCAAGGCCGTTTAACATAAAAGTTGCTCCGCATATGGCATTAAGAAACAAGAATTCCATTCGAGGTTTGTGTGTGTTTGTGGTTGTAACAAACAGTGTGCTCGTGGATTTTTATTGTTGATGACATTGAAATTCTGAATATTGATTATACCATTAAAAATTGCGAAGATAGTTGTGTTTTTGACAAGGTGACTTGCGTAATTTGGAGAAATGTTGGGATTGGAGGTGGTGTGCTGGTGTTCATGTTTAAGTCTAGGATCTGTGATTTATTAGCATATTTGTCCAGATCTGTGCAGTCAGCTGTTTTGGTTCAACTAAAGATTGAGCTATCTAAACCATTTGAATGTTCATCATGTAACGACATTTGATCATCAGGGTCTGTCCTCAGATTATGTAGCTGATAGCTGCTTTCTGAGACAGCCACAGATTCAAGATCAATTTCCTTCTCAAAACTGTTGGGATTAAAGCCAAATTTTGCCTCGAAGTCCTCGTCCTCGCTCATCTGTACAGCACTGCTTAGGTTTTCACACGATTTTTCATCACATTCTTTCAATTCACACCAAATAATTTCACAACAGGGACTCACATAATCTGACATTTTGAAGTTGTTTTTATTTTTGCCGACTACAAATTTGCACTTTTATTGATTTTATTACTATTCCTAAACAGTTTTTATCATGTTCCTGTACTACATGTCGTTTCATTTTTCTGATATATTTTTTTTATTTTCAAATTTTCTATATCATTGTTAAATCAAACTTCGGAAGATTGCACTGAACTGTCCGGTTAGCTCAGTCGGTTAAGACGCTGCTACTTAAATTTTTCAATCCTGCAGGACAGAGATCGAAATCGCTCTCATTCCCCCTTTTTAATAGCATCTTTTGCTCTATTTAACCAATCTTTATATTATGGACATTTTTGGGGTTGACCACAAGCATATTTACGGGATAAATGAGTTTCGTTCTCGAAAACATACCTGATCGTTTCGTCAAAAAAGTAGTCCGGCTTAGAGCAGGTGCGCGAATATCGGTTGATAAAGCTCATCTTTATCACACGGGTTATATCAACCGATATTTACAGAGATAGTGGGATAAAATGCTTACACATACGTACTATAAAACGATATAGAACTAAAATTAAGAAACCTCTTTTGAAAAATATTTTTATAATGATTGCTTATTTTTGAAAAGAAAATCACATTTTCCATAGTTACAGATCCGTATCGAGTGTTTTTTTTTCAATGTGTTTTAACAACTAAACGTGTGGTATTTTAAGGGGTCACAGGTCCCATAGTTACAGTTCTATGACAACTACTCTGTACCAGCCTATTCCGACTTGTCTTAAGGTTAACCAGGCGTTAACGCCTGTCCTTGATAATTTCTCGGATTCTTAAGCACAATTCGCTTCCACTTCCTGCCTTTCTAACTAGTCTACGCGCACAGACTCTTGTAGGTACAGACTCTAAAACAGTCGAACCAATGTGAATATTGGGCAAGGGTGATCGCACTAACTTCAAACATCTTTAAATTTTGAATTTACTTTCAGTAACACAAATCTCATATGCGGAGAGCTTGTTATGCAGTTTTAATATGTAATCTTAACATTTCATTCGGTAATTCAAGTTTGTTTTTTATGTGTTGGTGTCGTCCTCGTTTGTGTCTTTTCACATCGACTTGAAGCTTTACAACTTCTCAATTTTTCAACGCTTGCATAGATTTCATGTTGCGCAAACTGGTGTGCCATAACATCAAATCGACAGTTTCAGTCTGGAAGGGGATCATGAATAACATTTTCTTGTTCTAGACCATTAATGTTCAATGTTGTAAATTTACCCCTGTGATTCAATACCAAAAATAAATTGTCACGAAGCCTCTTCTTTCGCATCTATTCACAGTCTCTAGGCTTTACCTTGACTGATGTATCCACTTTCTTATTGGCTTGGTGCTTGCGCTTTTTTTCCTTCTTAGCTGTTAGACTGGTTATATTCTGCACTCCGACCGAATCAATAGATTCGTTACCATTAGCCTTGACATACTGGAGTTTGTATTTATATCCATCTCGACCTTTCTTTACGACATTGCCTTCAATAATGTATCTCTTTCTTGGTTTTCTACATTTTAGAAATGGGTACCGTATGAGAACTTGTTCTCCCAAGTTGTATAACCTCATTTTCCCTCCTAACGTTAGTGCTAAATGCAAATTGTCATTATTTTATAATGTCTGACTATAAATTCAACAACTAAATGGTGCAAAAAAACTAAATAATGCTGAACTTACATATACAGTATGAGTGTTCATGTACATACGTTTACAAGTTTTTTCTATGTTCAACAGCTTGCTTTTTCATCATGAACATACATTTATAAGTTTTTTGTGTTATACAACTTGTTTTTTCATCATCAATAAATTATTGAAAAAGTCATCTTCTGTTATCTCTTATAACAACATATTGCATTTTCATTACCAAAGCAAAATTAACTAAACTTTTATCGTCTTATTGAAACCTCTGAGCAGCATCACCTCTGAGCAGCAACAATTTTTCGTGCCTCCGCCAGTTGTTGCTGTGGAGAGGTTTTACTGTATTTTCATAGGACCTTTAACTCTCTCTTTGTTTTCTTTTTCTTTCCACGGGCATAATAAACTTCCATGCGATGTCCAAGGTGTCTTGTTGATGATAAAGCTCACCTTCTGAAGTCCACTTGCCCAGTTAAATCCGCTCCGTCTTGATGTCGCATGTCTTATTTTGTTTTTGAGTGTTCTATTGCTTCTTTTGCATTTCCCTTGGAACTGTGGGTGGTAAGTTGAAGAATGGATAATAATTATTCCGAATTATTGACACAATTGTTCCACTTAACCTTTGAACTCGGGCCTATTGTTACATTGAATTATTTTGTTCATGTGCAATCTGTTCTAAAGCGGATGCAACAGTAATGGATAATTGTCATAATGAATCTGGAATACACATCTATAGCTTGTAAAATATACGTAAACACTTTCCCATCTTTGACAACCGATTCATACCGCATCCTGAAATTTAATATTTTACTGTAAAATTAACTTGCCTGACATTGAAGTATTGGGTCCAAAACACCGAACTGACAAACGAGTGTAGTGATATAGTGATCCCGAAATGAATTCAATGACCTTTGATCATTTAATATGACCTTGAACTTAAACTGAGCTGGTTTCTAATATGGCTAAGCACATCGTCTCAATATCGTTTACAACTCTCCCTGTAACATAGGGAGAAAATGTGCAGCCAGTCCGGGAGTCGAACCCGGGACACTTCGCTTACAGGGCGAATGCTCTACCGACTGAGCTATTGGTTATGACCGCTTAAACATTCTCTCCCTTTTACCCGGCTACATACACCCCGGGCAACTTGAAATTCGTCCTCGAATTTCCACAGACTATATACTCTACATACAACTCACAACCACTTCTCAAGCACTTGTACGTAACGACCGCGGGTCATTTACGTTGGGCGCCATTGCAGCATATGGAGAAAAATGTGCAGCCAGTCCGGGACTCGAACCCGGGACACTTCGCTTACAGGGCGAATGCTCTACCGACTGAGCTAACCGGACCGCTTACACATTCTCTCCCTATCACCCGGCTACATACGTGCACTGACATAATCGCCGAAAGTTAATGAAATACATTTCAGGACACTACTTTAGGTACACATACTGTTAAACTGAAAGATACATGCTCCATTATATCAAAAATTGCGTATCGCAGACTAAAGCAAGCAACAGAAAACATTACGCTATTTAACAATCAAACCTCTTAATGTTTAAACAATATTGTACAAATGGTACTTACTTCATGGCAGTATTTCAGCTGCGATTTCTACTGCAATGATGTTTCGTTAACTGACTTTCCAAAAATGACCCCGACTCTTTTTTCTTTATGTGTCAGATGATAAATTTTACCGCAAAATATTACATCATATTATTACATCATTCGCCGCTTTCCTTTGCTTTTTTCAACGGCGCGGGGTGTACCAAAAAGGTCATGATGACCCTATACATGACACTTGTATCGCTTAAACATAAACAAGAAGGCAGATATACATGTAAAAGCTATGATCACTTACAAGTCCAGTGATAAAAATGTTTTTCACACATGACTTGTTTCAATGTCCATTGCAATGGGTCACTAGTTATGCTCATGTGATTTGAAACCATTGCACCAATCCCGGGGAATATCGCGGCCTTTGAACCAATCCCTAGGAAAGCCCCCTGCTATCCCCACAATCACGCCGGGGTTTGGGTGGGACAGTGGTTATAACCAATACGTAGAATAAACAAAGTTGTAAAAAATCGTAAATGGTTTCTTAAGGGCAATGTGTGCCACAAAAAACAAATTTTACTGACTAGGTCATCGGGCATGTCAACATTGTATTTATTAATGAACAGAATATCTCAATTTTGACTTAATCAAGGCCATAATTCTGTCGTTCCTTGAACAATAAAAATAAAAACAATTAAGGCAGGAACACAGCTTCATACACATACATGAATACAATTTTAATGTAATTGACTCTAGAGACGGATATCATCGTCATCAACATCGTTTTCTTAAAATATTAGAACTTTATTTTTTAGGTTTATAATAAATGGTTAATTAATACTCTTTATGTGGCAAAAGGGCACAGCTGCGCCCCATATAAGCAATTTAAACGGGGAAAAATACGTTTATGCGGCGATGCTACTATGCAGAGTTACATAGCTCACTTGCTGACGCTCAAGAAAATAAGTAGTATCGTTCCACGACTGGTCGCACAGGTGTCAAAGTTTGTGATGGGGATTATACCCCCCCCCCCTCCCCCACATCACATACACACAATTTTTAATTTTACATTTTGGGGTACGTTTGTCTTTTCAATATCGCTGCAAATATTAACTAAAATCTGATTAATGAATAGAAAAAAAAGGTTCAGTACCCACCGAACTCAAGAAAGACACACACTTTACGGCTGGATTTTCACTTTTTTTCTGTTACCAGCCACTAATCTTTGTAAACTTGTAGCCAGATAATCGCGAGTTGATTAGTGTAGTGTAGATCGAGATTCCGCTGGAAGCTATCTGGTCAGGACCGGAGTTAATTGCTACTGAACCTTTTACAATACGTCGAGTTAACTGTGTTATAGTTGTTAGCAAATTTTAAATATAGAGAAAAACTACAACAAAAACACAAAGTAAAACAACAACAGAAAAATGCAAATACAACAATAAAACAAAAACAAACAATAAAGCACACACGCACAAACAACAACAAAAACAAAAACATAACAAAAACAGAGCAAAAAACAACAACAACAAAACAACAACACAACACACCCACACCCTCAAAAACAACAACAACAGCAACGGTCGTTATTTTAAATGTTCAAACTCAAACCTGGACAAGTGAGACTTTAGTCATTTATGTTGTAGTTTCATCGCACCTCCCAAAATGCCAATATCTGAATACAACAAAGTGAATTGTACTAAACAAATTATAGGAGGTCATCCTTCGCTATATCTTAACACTTCATGGAGAAAATTATGTATTTTATTTTCGTGATCATAAGAATGACGACATAAAGCCTTCGTTTAACTGACTGCGCTAGCGTCACATCTCTCAGGCGCACTAGTGACCATTGCACACTGTTCTTTAGGACGTCTTATCAAACTAGAAACATCAAGTTTAAATGTTATATTTGTTGTATTTGACATAATGAGAAATCGCCATTCTTTACGTTTATCGGCAACTCTCTAGAGAGTGCAATAACAATAAATCGCAGCTGTTCGGTGAGACCTTTTTTCAGAGAAAAGAATTAGACTGTGCTACATTTAAAATAGTTGCTTGCAATGATACAACATGCAGCAGGCATTAACAGGAAGAAGCAGCTGGTTGGCTAGGTTTAGCTTAACACTGAAACCGGGCAATCCGATGTTAACAATGTAGCTTGCATTTATAGGAAATAAATAAGACTAACTAAAAATGTAACCGACAATAAAGAAGACTGCAAAGAAACAGATAGCCTGGTTCCCATCCTCCTAGCAGACTTATTGTTCATTAGTCTCACACATTTAAAGCAATGTTACAAAGTGTCTAGTTTTCAGGTTATTCATTTGCTTCTTTAACTTGCATACTGTCTACGCCGCCTAGGATGTTTTTAATGTTATTTGAAGAGAGTTATTTTCTTTCAGAAGACGCTTGGCAGATCTATGTTGTTGGTAGTCGTCACTGTTTCGATTTTTCTCTATCTCCCTCTACCAGTTTCCGCCCAAGTGACTCTGGGTGAAGGTACGTGTTCTAAATATGTTATGGTTTTGTAAAAAGATTGTATGCTATAGGTCTTAAAATATCTTACGTGACGAGAGCTGTTAAACTATTGCATAACCTCACTTTTCATTATAATAACTTACACCCCTTTTAAAAGAAGTGTTGCGACAAAGAGAGAGAGAGAGAGTGAGAGACAGAAGAGAAAGAGAGAGAGAGAGAGAGAGAAAGAGGGAGGGAAAGAGGGAGAAAGAGAGAGAGAGAGAGATTTTTAAAATAAGTCATTTCTATTTTAATTAAAACTATTTAAGATGTCTGTTATAATAAAAGAGGTGTACTTTAAATTTAACAGTGAAGTTTTTCAGTGCAAGACCTTGAATACTGACGTTATTATTTTTTACAGCATGCGATTTCACCACTAACTTGTGTCAGGGGAAAAATGTCATATGCAATTCAACTGGGTTTTGCGCATGCGTGAATTCGGAGTTCAAACGGGATGGTGCAGGAAACGACTGTTTCGGTAAGTCATTTCGAAACCCTATTCTACAAAATGAGGCAGAAACTTGTGACCAATCAAATTGTCAAGTAGAGATTGGTTTTATTTGACAAAATTTACAGTGTTACAAAATCCTTAGTATGGAGGGAAACGGAGATTGTGCTAAGTGATTAGATGTCTTCGAACATCAGATTAAACAAAGCTGTATAATACGGATCTGCATACTTTTCCGTTTAGGTCCTAGTCACGTGTACATACATTTTAATTGAATATTTCATACTTGAAAATGTGTTGTTTTATAGGTCGCAGAAGGAAAACAGGCAATAAAGTAATAACAATGGACAATACAAATGACTCGACAAAGATCATTAGTAAATATGCACCCTGAAAATAAGCGAGTACCAATATTTGTAACTATAAAGGCTTGCCATGTTACATAGCCAGCATCTTGTTGTTTCTTGGTTCGAACAGACGGAGCATGAGGCATGCACTTCCACTGCTTCGATGATTTGTTTATAAGCGGGGTAACGTTCAGATCAGGTATAAATACATTATTTTGCTAAATGTATACAAGGTTTATACGCCAGTTATTCTTTCTTGACTTAGAGTGTAAAGACGCCAATGAATGCGAGAGACTCGGGTACGGCAATGAAACTAAGTGTGACAAGAAAATTTGTGGATGTAATCCTGGTTATGCCGTTGGCGGTCAGGATATTGATAAAGCTTGTTACGAAGAGGTAAGTGTGATTGTTTGTTTTGTTTTGTTTGTTACATCGCACGGACACAATAATGGCATGATCATACTGGCGACGGCCAGCTAATTATTGGCAGAGGCTGACCACTGACTTATGTCTGAGTAGACTGGAAAACTTCGATCGGGACTCGATCCCATGCGGCGAGGGTGACTAAAAATGTTTAGTAAATGAGAATGAAACATTATGGTAGACCTGAAAAAATAAATACATATACATTATCGTCATCCATCATCATAATCATCATAATAGTTTTCGTCGTCGTCGTCGTCTGTTTCATCGTCATCATCATCATCGTCTTTATCGCCAGTATCCTCCACCTTCTCGTTTACCATCTTCTCATCCTCAATATAAAACAGACAATGCAGCAAATTTACACACCGGCTCCAGGTATACGGGCATATCAACAAACCTCAAACACTTACAGGCATCTCAGCAAACCTACATACACTTGCATACGGGCATCTCAGCAATCCTACATACACTTGCATACGGGCATATCAGCAATCTTACATACACTTGCATACGGGCATATCAGCAATCCTACATACACTTGCATACAGGCATCTCAGCAATCCTACATACACTTGCATACGGGCATATCAGCAATCCTACATACACTTGCAAACGGACATATCAGCAATCCTACATACACTTGCATACGGGCATATCAGCAATCCTACATACACTTGCATACGGGCATCTCAGCAATCCTACATACACTTGCATACGGGCATATCAGCAATCCTACATACACTTGCATACGGGCATCTCAGCAATCCTACATACACTTACATACGGACATATCACAATCCTACATACACTTGCATACGGGCATATCAGCAATCCTACATACACTTGCATACGGGAATATCAGCAATCCTACATACACTTATATACGGACATATCACAATCCTACATACACTTACATACGGGCATATCAGCAATTCTACATACACTCACATACGGGCATATCAGCAATCCTACATACACTTGCATACGGGCATCTCAGCAATCCTACATACACTTGCATACGGGCATATCAGCAATCCTACATACACTTACATACGGGCATATCAGCAATCCTACATACACTTGCATACGGGCATATCAGCAATCCTATATACACTTACATACGGGCATACCAGCAATCCTACATACACTTGCATACGGGCATATCAGCAATCCTACATACACTTGCATACGGGCATATCAGCAATCCTACATACACTTGCATACAGGCATCTCAGCAATCCTACATACACTTGCATACGGGCATATCAGCAATCCTACATACACTTGCAAACGGACATATCAGCAATCCTACATACACTTGCATACGGGCATATCAGCAATCCTACATACACTTGCATACGGGCATCTCAGCAATCCTACATACACTTGCATACGGGCATATCAGCAATCCTACATACACTTGCATACGGGCATCTCAGCAATCCTACATACACTTACATACGGACATATCACAATCCTACATACACTTGCATACGGGCATATCAGCAATCGTACATACACTTGCATACGGGAATATCAGCAATCCTACATACACTTATATACGGACATATCACAATCCTACATACACTTACATACGGGCATATCAGCAATTCTACATACACTCACATACGGGCATATCAGCAATCCTACATACACTTGCATACGGGCATCTCAGCAATCCTACATACACTTGCATACGGGCATATCAGCAATCCTACATACACTTACATACGGGCATATCAGCAATCCTACATACACTTGCATACGGGCATATCAGCAATCCTATATACACTTACATACGGGCATACCAGCAATCCTACATACACTTGCATACGGGCATATCAGCAATCCTACATACACTTGCATACGGGCATATCAGCAATCCTACATACACTTGCATACGGGCATATCAGCAATCCTACATACACTTGCATACGGGCATTTCAGCAATCCTACATACACTTGCATACGGGCATATCAGCAATCCTACATACACTTGCATACGGGCATATCAGCAATCCTACATACACTTGCATACGGGCATCTCAGCAATCCTACATACACTTGCATAGGGGCATATCAGCAATCCTACATACACTTGCATACGGGCATCTCAGCCATCTTACATACACTTGCATACGGGCATCTCAGCAAACTTACATACACTTGCATACGGGCATCTCAGCAATCCTACATACACTTGCATACGGGCATATTAGCAATCCTACATACAATTCCATACGGTAATATCAGCAATCCTACATACACTTGCATACGGGAATTTTAGCAATCCTACATACACTTGCATACGGGCATATCAGCAATCCAACATACACTTGCATACGAGCATCTCAGCAAACTTACATACACTTGCATACGGGCATCTCAGCAAACTTACATACACCTGCATACGGGCATATCAGCAATCCAACATACACTTCCATACGGGCATCTCAGCAAACTTACATACACTTGCATACGGGCATATCAGCAATCCAACATACACTTCCATACGGGCATATCAGCAATCCTACATGCACTTGCATACGGGCATCTCAGCAAACTTCAAACACTTACATACGGGAATATCAGCAATTCTTCATACACTTACATACGGTAACATCAGCAATCCAACATACACTTACATACGGGAATATCAGCAATCCTACATGCACTTGCATACGGGCATCTCAGCAAACTTCCATACACTTACATACGGGAATATCAGCAATCCTACATACTCTTACATACGGTAACATCAGCAATCCAACATACACTTACATACGGAAAAGACAGCAATCCTACATACACTTACATACGGGAATATAAGCAATCCAACATACACTTACATACGGGAACATCAGCAATCCTACATACACTTACATACGGCATATCAGCAATCCTACATACACTTACATACGGGCATATCAGCAATCCTACATACACTTGCATACGGGCATATCAGCAATCCTACATACACTTACATACGGGAATTTTAGCAATCCTACATACACTTGCATACGGGCATATCAGCAATCATACATACACTTACATACGGGAATATCAGCAAACCTACATACACTTACATACGGCATATCAGCAATTCTACATACACTCACATACGGGCATATCAGTAAACTTCAATACACTTACATACGGGAATATCAGCAATCCTACATACACTTACATACGGGAATATCAGCAATCCTACATACACTTACATAAGGGAATATCAGCAATCCTACGTACACTTACATACAGGCATCTCAGCAAACGTACATACACTTGCATACGGGCATATCAGCAATTCTACATACACTCACATACGGGCATATCAGCAATCCTACATACACTTGCATACGGGCATATCAGCAATCCAACATACACTTACATACGGGCATATCAGCAATCCTACATACACTTACATACGGGCATCTCAGCAAACTTACATACACTTGCATACGGGCATATCAGCAATTCTACATACACTCACATACGGGCATATCAGCAATCCTACATACACTTGCATACGGGCATATCAGCAATCCAACATACACTTACATACGGGCATATCAGCAATCCTACATACACTTACATACGGGCATCTCAGCAAACTTACATACACTTGCATACGGGCATATCAGCAATTCTACATATACTCACATACGGGCATCTCAGCAAACTTACATACACTTGCATACGGGCATCTCAGCAAACTTACATACACTTGCATACGGGCATCTCAGCAATCTTACATACACTTGCATACGGGCATCTCAGCAATCCTACATACACTTACATACGGGCATCTCAGCAATCTTACATACACTTGCATACGGGCATCTCAGCAATCTTACATACACTTGCATACGGGCATCTCAGCAATCCTACATACACTTACATACGGGCATCTCAGCAAACTTACATACACTTGCATACGGGCATATCAGCAATCCTACATACACTTACATACGGGCATCTCAGCAAACTTACATACACTTGCATACGGATATATCAGCAATTCTACATATACTCACATACGGGCATATCAGCAAACATACATGTACGAACATATAAACAAACCAGCAGACACAGACAGACATACAGATCAGAAAATACACACATACTTAAATAAAGATGAATGTATGTAGAATCACAAACATATTAACAAATGAGCAACCCTTACACACATATAGATGTTTACTAATCCGTCAGTATATATGTGTTTCTAGGTTTGTTTATTCATCTGTATGCATATGTCTCTAGATTGGTTCTATGCTTTTTTCATCACTCTGTGTGTATGTGTCTCTAGATTTGATGATCTGTGTGTCTGTACGTGTTCCTTGGTTGGTTCTTTTTTCTCTATATATGTATGTGTCTCTAAGTTTGTTCATCTCTCTGTGTGAATGAGTTTAAGATGTATTTGTCTGTATGTGTTTGTTGAATTGTTATTCTTATCTGTCTGTGTGTGGTTGTAGATTTGTTAATCTGTGTGCATGTGGTTGCTTGTACGTTTGTTAATCTGTAGGTTTGTTTATCTGTCTTTATGTATTTGTTAGTACTTTTGTTAATCTCTCTGTATGTGTTTGTTTGTACTTTTGTTAATCTATCTGTCTGTAATTGCTTGTATGTTAGTTAATAGTTAATAACAAATACGATCGCCTGACACTCCGAACGACTCTCACTGGTAGAAAACAAATGTGACGAACTCGAAAAAAAAATTCACTGACAGCAAATATGAAACCATGTCACAATGTACTGATGCAAACAAAGCTGTTGTTAAACAATTAAAGGGCGAGATTAAAAATCATAAATGAAAACAACAACCTGCCACAGATGAATGAACGATGAATTGACGATTTAATTGAGCTCAAGTGCCGCTCAATGAGAGACAACATGTTGTTTGTTTTGTTTTGTTTTTTTTGGAATAAGAGAGGAAAATGGGAGTACGACAGCCACTGACACGTCATCAACGCAACAGGCTCTACATCAGTGGACTTACAGGAAAAACCGCGGTGAAAATCGAACAGAGAACAGATCAGCCCCGCAATAACAGAGAGAACTGCAAAAGCAAAATATTACAGCTCTGTCAATCTGTTTTACACATAGACAATGTAGCGAGCGTGCTAAATATTGACCGGTATAATAGAATCAGAATTCCCACCTACAATAAAACACGGTCGATTGTAGTACGATTTAAGGACACAGAATCAAAACTTCGTATTAATGATGCCATAAGGAGTGTAAATCTGCGAAAAACGCCATTCAATGTTGCCGACCAATACCCGACCGAAGTACTTGAAAGGCGCTAAGTGCTCGTGGAACACATGCCGGCAGCACGCTGCGAGAATAAGCGCGCTGTGTTGGTGCGTGACAAGTTGTACATCAACAACTGTTTATTTCAACCTCCAACAAGCAATTCACCTTTCCGCGACATCTAAAAATAGATATTACACATCGTGTATTAGCATGGAATTAGCCAATCACATCGCGTTGATTGACACTTTACCTACGTCATGCTGATTCTCACTTACACATTGTCCTACAAACAATGATTTTGACAAGCGATCAGTTTAAATCTGTTTGAGCCTTTGGTTCAATTTAATAGGAACAGGGTTGTTTGTTGTTTGTGGTTTGCATGGAATCGTACGTTGCTGTAATCGCTTCTTTGTTTGCATCTTAATTTAGTTTATTGAATGAGGCTTGTCCATTTCGGAATCGAAAGGTATATTCTCGCTGTAGCCAGCAACAAATTTCTTTCCTAATTTTGAGTCATGTATGCATCATTGGATGAAACTGTCTTAATCTTCATCTAAACATGTCCATCACAAGCTCTTTGCATTTGGGAGATATCAAATTATACTATTTTCGCGGATCTGTAAGATAATCTGTAAGATCTGTCACTTTAAACCAGTTTGTTTGTGGGCAAGAGGGCGGAGCTTAAACTCTTTTTTTCAGACTCGCGGAAAGGTGAATTAGGCTCTACAAGAAAAGTATGAACTAAGTTTAAGATCCAGGAATGTAAACGGGTCAATTAAATGTTTAGACGGCCAAGACTTAATTTATTTGGTTAATCTCTTTGATATTTTTGCTGCAGTGAAACGTTGCTCAAAGCTAACAATGACCCATATATTGAATGATATGAATGTGTAAAAGTGCCCAGAACTTTAAATTTATCCAATCGAAGCAAGCGTGGTCATGGTGGAGTATGTCTATTCTACAGAGATTTTATGAAAAAGGACATCTCGATACAGATGATTGAAACTTAATTAATGCTAATTTTGATGTTTTTATGCTTGATATATTCTTGTGTTATTGTACATCCTCCACAAAGTTCAGCGTATTTTAATGTTCACTCTGAAGTTTTTTTTTAATATTTAGAAAGGTCGGTGAGACACTATTCAAATATGGGTTTAGTTACCGTCTGTGGTGATATGAATGTATGTATGATTATTTTGTTGAAGATGAAAACACGAATCATTTTATTCATACACTTGACGCTGATAATATTACTGAATACAATATTCCTTGTCGCTTTTCAGCAATTTATTCCTAAGATGTAAAGTTGTTTGACGTTTGTATTAATTAATACTAATCTGAAGATAGTCAACGGTCGCTGTGGTGATGACGCAAGAAGAGGGGAGGTAACTTTTATATCAGAAAACGACCAAAGTTTAATTGATTATGTATTGGTGTCTCATGAGTTATTCCCCTTTATACATAGTTTTGTTGTACATGATTTCCATTCACTTTCTCCCCATGCACCTATCCAAGTTATTTTTAATTTTGATATGGAGAGACCAAACAATTCTGATGTTCACTATACTTATAAAAATCTTTGTTGGTGAAGTGATAGTGACAAACATGCTTTTTATTTGACAACATTGTCTGATAACGTTACTAAAGTCCAAACAATTACAGATAGAATTGCTTCTGGAAATGTAAGTGTTGTACTAAAGTCCAAACAATTACAGATAGAATTGATTCTGTGGAAATGTAAGTGTTGTACTAAAGTCCAAACAATTACAGATAGAATTGCTTCTGGAAATGTAAGTGTTGTACTAAAGTCCAAACAATTACAGATAGAATTGCTTCTGGAAATGTAAGTGTTGTACTAAAGTCCAAACAATTACAGATAGAATTGCTTCTGGAAATGTAAGTGTTGTACTAAAGTCCAAACAATTACAGATAGAATTGCTTCTGGAAATGTAAGTGTTGATCAAGGTATTGATGCCTGTTCTGCTATGTTATATAATTGTGCTTTTATTAATTATGGGAAAATCAAGAATAATATTTAAAACGAAATGGGACCGTTAGAATGTTCATAAGTCCTTGGTTTAACAATGAATGTGAAACAGAAAGAAAGAACTTAAGAATTGCTAAACAATTATTTTATAAAAATAAATGCAATAATTATCGAGTGTCATTTATCCAGGCTCGAAAAAACTATAATTCTATTAAAAGAAAAGCAAAAGACTTTTTTAATTATCACAAGATAAAAGGCATACTTACTCTAGAACAGACCCGCAAAAGTTTTGGAATGAAAAATAAAAGTAATTCAAACATTTCATCTGAGGTGTTTTCATAACACTACAAAGACTTGTTTTCGAGTGAAGAAAATCAAAACCCCCAAATTGTGAATGCAATCTGGATCAGTTAATAAATAAAAATATGCATATTGAGAACCTAGATTTTACCACAGATGAGGTTACGAAAGCTATTTCGTCACTTAAAAGAGGGAAGTGTGGTGGTTGGATAATTTGGTCCCTGACGTTTTTATTTATGGCAAAATCATATTAACACATATACTTTGTAAAATATTTAATTTTATTTACAATACTGTCATTTATCCGATGTCATGGACCAAAGGAGCTATAGTGCCTGTACCAAAGAAAGGTGACAAAGAAGATGTTAACAATTACAGAGGCATAACTCTAACAAGTATTTTCTCAAAATGATTTTCTATATTGCTGGATAATAGGCTATGCACATAGTTATGGTGCTATGCAGGGGCGGATCCAGGATTTCAGAATAGGGGGGCCGAGGGAGTAACATTCGGCCGCAGGCCGGAGCTGATCGCGCCGCAGGGCTCCCCCAGAAAATTTTGAATTCTAGATGCGCTGAGATGCGATTTCCAAGCATCTGTGGGGCATAATTTCCTTATCTATTTGCTCACTTTAAAGGGCAAAATACTTTTTTTTTGTTGGTCGTCGAAAACTAGGGGGGCCGCGGCCCCATTCGGCCCCCCTCTGGATCCGCCCCTGCTATGCATTTAGCAATGGACTACTAAACGATTTTCAATTTGGCTTTAGAAAAAAAGAGTACTATTGATTGTATATTTGTGTTTAATTCAGTGATTAATTAGGTTTTAAGCCAAGAAAAACGGAGATTGTGCGTTTGTGGATTTTAAGAAAACATTTGACTTAGTTTATAGAAATGGAATGATATTTAAATTGATGAAACTAAACGTATCTTCCAAGTTTACAAGTATGATACAAGCAATATACTTTGATGTTAACTCATGTTTTAGAACTAAATTAAATGCAAATGTTGAAGACAATAACAAAACTAACACATCTGAAAGTGAACCTAATTAGCTTAATGACAACAATACCTATTAGCAAGGAGAACCATTGTCACCTCTATTGTTTTTATTTTTTATAAATGACATGTTTTACCATCTATACACAGATGGTATAGATAGCATAAATATTGATAGAATTAAACTATTTATGTTGTTTTTTGCAGATGATACAGTTTTATTCTCATATAGTGTGGTACAGGCTTTCAAACTTACTAAATAATTTGTATGATTATTGTCCTGAATGGGGATTAGCTGTAAACATTAATTAAATTAAAGTTATGGTATTTAACAAGGGCAATAGACAGAGTCATAATGGTAATATTAAATATGCCAGGGTGAATCTTGAGGTAACTCAGGAGTTCACATATCTTGGAGTAACATTAACAACAAACGTTGTTTTTTTTTTATAAAACTCAGAAAACTTTATCTGAACAGGCATTTAGAGCTTTGTACTTATTAAACAGACTATTTGGTAATATAAAATCAAGGATAAGATTAAGCTGTTTGATGCCATGATCCTGCCTATATTAATGTATGAAAGTGAATCTTGGGGAATTCGATATATTGAAAAAATACATATCAAGGCAAATATAAGGTGTGGGACCTAAAACCACAAATATGACTGTATATGGTGAAACTGGTCGCATGCCATTACATATAATCAGAAGTATTAGAATTATCAAATATTGGTCTAAACTTAAGTTTGATCCTTGGTCACTCCCTAGTAAAATTTATAGATCTTTATCAGATTCTTTTAGTTCACGTTCAGATAAGAACTGAAGAGCACGGGTCAATAACTTATTGCAATATCTGCGGCTTGCTTCACTAGGAACCTGTTTAAAAAGTGACGTAAACACGATTATTCAGAGAATAAAGGATAATTACGTACAAGAATTGGTTTTCAGAAGTAAATTCACCTTCTAAGCTTGATAGCAATAAATCTCTGACAACTGAAATTTACCTGGATGTCATAAACAATGATATATGTAGAAAATTTCTTACCAGATTACCCTGTGCCTCCCATACACTTTGCATTGAAGAGGGCAGATACAAAAATATTCCAAGAGAGAAGAGAATTTGTACAAAATGTGACATGAATGAAATTGAAAATGAATATCAATTTCTCCTGGTCTGTCAAAGATACCATGTACAGTGGTCGCATAGAGCAGGTGGTCGCCGGTTAGGGGTGCTCGTATGGTCAGGTTTGACTGAATTAAGAACACAATATTTACCAAGATACTATTTAAGGTGGCCCACTCTAAATAGGGTTTACAGTAAATGAGCAGTGGTAATGTTAATCTAATAATGAGATTGTCAAAATTTACTCATCAAGCTTGGTTGAACCTATAATAATGTTAAGCTTCATATTTTGAACGACTAGTTATGTTATGCTAGTAATTGTGAAAGACAAATGTGTTTTAGAACTTTGGTCAAGGTACAAACCTGTGTGCATCTATGGATTTAATGGATTTCTTATCACATTCCCTCTGGGTTTTAGAGGTTTTGACAAGCAGATAGTGCTGACCCAAATTAGACAACAGTCTGGTAAAGGTGTGATCTATCTGCCTATTGATTTGTAGCTCATAATAAAACTTATTTCTCTGAAGTAGGCACCATACAGATTTTATGGGATAAATATCTATGAGGGCATGTATTATGAAGTAAATTCTAGTAAAGAGTAAGTATTTTTTTTAATTTTAAAAGTATTAAGGGAGGTATCCGACATTGTTTTCCTCAAAATAACTAAATAAGTCATTGGCGCCTGAAAAGGTTTTGCAAAATGCTCTTCTTTGATGCCAAAGACCTGTAAGATCTGTGTGAACAGTCAAGGATAAATCCCCACTCTTCATTGCAAACTTGTGTTTCCTATCCGAGCCACGCTGCATAGATAGTTATTTCTAAACATAGAAAACATGTGACCACTTACTTTTATATAGTCATCCGGGCAATCTGCTCTGACGTCGGTATCTATTTTTAGCTGAAACCACTATCACATTTTATAGAGTTGGAAAGACAGAATATTTCAACTATTCTTTTCGCAATAAATACAGTCTAAATATAAAGTTATAGTTCAAAAAGCGTCTTTATAATGACTAAAGTATGGGTTTATGGAAAAAGTATACCAATATTCTCCAAAGCATTGGAGTGCGTATTTAATATGTGCAAATTGTTGGATACCACCTTTAAAGTTTTACAACTTAATTTTCAAAATTTCTGCTACATTGACAATAAATTGGACCTGATATTTTTGAAATATGTAAAACAGAGACACTATTTTTTCTTGTATGTCATTCAATGCAAAATATGATTACAAAAAGTAATGCCAATAAACAATTTGAAACTTGGGTTGAAAAACAAAAACAAAATAAAACACATAGTTTTGGTGGATTTCAAGGGAAATAAAGAAAACAATGTAATTCTCACATAGAAGAATTCAAGAGGTACTTCTACACAAATTTTCAAAAACAAAGCAATGAGTAACTACAAATAGAACAAGAACCTGCCAATGACTGTATATCCCCCAGAAATGGTAGACAAAGAATTTAACATCATTATAACAATGCAATCTATTCAACAAAAACCTTAATGAAAGATGTATCAGTTGTTATTAACAAGTTTACTGCTACACTCACTACATATGTAACATGCAATAAAGGTACAACAGGGCAAATGGTATCCCAACCATATGTATAGTCTCTTTCAAGCATACAATTGAAATAGTTGATCCAGGTTCCATTTCTGAAACTGTCTTATTAACTTGTGCAAGTGTTTGATCAAAATACTTTGCTACTGGCTTGATAAAGTAATTACAAGGCAGATGAACCCCACCACCAATATCATATTGGTCTGGTCAGTGGTATGAACTTGGTACTGGTTCACCACAGACCTCAGCATATACTATCCCCCCTTCATCTAACACATTCCTAAAACAAAATGCCAGTTCTCTTGTAACATGGCCAAATGGGAGACCTGCAATATTTAACAAAATATTATGTTGTTTATCGGTTAACAAGGTGTATAAACTAGGGTGAAATGTGGATAGTTCTGGGATCCAGACAAGACATGCACATTCATCATGAATGTTAGTATATTTACTGTCTACAGATAATCTAGCGGGAGTGTCAGTTCTGGATTATTTTTTTTTATTTTGAAGTGATGGTAACCTTTTACAACACAGTTTTGTACCAAAATGGAAATATCTGACAAAGTTACAGACGCCTCTTTAGCAGGCAGGCTACATGTACTGGTACCTTCACCTGGCTCAGTTCCTTGATGCACCTGAAAAAAATAAAACAAATGCTATTTTATTTATTAAGTAATGATTGTCTTTATAATACTGGACAAATATAAGTGAAATGTTATGCTTTGAAAACATGCAGACATACATGATGTCAAAGCACATCACTTCACTAGATTTTGATAAAGAAATCACTTATATATATTTGTATGAATATGGGATACACATTTTTATTGATATTAACATTTGGATTGGTCCATTTTATTGTAAGTAACAGTTTTTTTAATCAAATGTAGATATACAGCATAGCTTAGCATGATAATAAGAACAACATGCCTTCAGTTTGTTGTCCCCAGTATATATATTTAAAGATGTATTTTTGTTAAGAAGATGTGTTGAACATGCATAATATTTCTGAAATTTTCAAGAAAGCCATGATTACACTGAGACATTCTAAATGTCACTGGGTCTATTATAAGTTTTTCTTACTTTGCAGAACTGTCTCTGGGTATTTTCAATTGTTGTTCTAGTGAAACAAAACTCATTTTGCATGGCACATTTTTAATTTGGTTATAGGAGCCACATGTACATATAATAGTATTCTGAACAGGTGGGAATAAAAAGAAATTAAAAGTAAAGAGATTAAAAATCTTAGACTTTTCCTCTCCGTCTAGAAACAGGAAAAAAATCGAGTTTTATTCAGTGAATGAAATCGGCTGTCAAAATTGTCAATTTATTTAAAGGAAACTGCTGGAATCTCACATCCAATTATAGCTCATTATGTTATTTTGTAGACAAAATAAGTGGAAGTTGTATGTTTCTAAGGTAGATCTCCCTTATAAATGTATACGATATAACAATCAGTTACATATTCAAAAACTGATACTCAAAGGAGAGAGCGAGAAATTATAGAGATAGGAGAGAGAGAGAGACAGAGAAGAAGAAATAGATAGATAGATAGAGAGAGAGAGAGAGACAGAGAGAGACAGAGAGAGACAGAGATAGATAGATAGATAGAGAGAGAGAAAAAAAAAAGAGAGAGAGAGAGAGCGATTTTTAAAATATGTCATTTCTGTTTTAATTAAAACTATTTAAGACGTCTGTTATAATAAAAGAGTTGTAATTTAGAGAGAGGCACATAGAAAGACAGAGAGAGACAGACAGCCAGAGAGATAGAGAGATAGAGAGAGAGAGAGAGAGAGAGAGAGCGAGAGAGAGAGAGAGAGAGAGAGAGAGAGAGAGAGAGAGAGAGAGATTTTTAAAATATGTCATTTCTGTTTTAATTAAAACTATTTAAGACGTCTGTTATAATAAAAGAGGTGTAATTTAGAGAGAGACGCATAGAAAGACAGAGAGAGTCAGACAGACAGAGACAAAGAAATAGATAGATAGATAGATAGATAGATAGAGAGAGACAGAGAGAGACAGATAGACAGAGAGATAGAGATAGATAGAGAGAGAGAGAGAGAGAGAGAGACACACACACACACACACACACACAGAGGTGTAAATGAGTGGTATAAACACATAATTTATGGAATAAAAGAAGTTTTTACAAAATCGTTCAATACGTTAAAGATTTCCCACATCTTGGATGTAACCCCAATGTGCTTGCTCTCTCAGCTGTTTCGGAATAGCTGCTCATACAAATAAACATAAAACATGGTATATTTTGCTTTTCATATGCGTGTTATTAATACTTTTTTGTAATGTTTGTTAATCTATTTGTGTGGTTGCTTGTATGTATGTTAATCTGTCTGTGTGTGGTTGCTTGTATGTATGTTAATCTGTCTGTGTGCGGTTGCTTGCATGTTTGTTAATCTGTCTGTGTGTGGTTGCTTGTATGTTTGTTAATCTGTCTGTGTGTGGTTGCTTGTATGTTTGTTAATCTGTGTGCGGTTGCTTGTATGTTTGTTAATCTGTGTGCGGTTGCGTTTATCTTGTTTGTTTATCTTGTCATACATTTGGTGCGCTTGTCTTATTGTTCGATAACTTGCTTATTATTTGTGTTATTCTGCCCCTTCTGTGTGTGTCTTACATTTCGTTTCGTTAAGCAATACACCATAATGGGAGAACACTTCTGTAATCTCACAAAGTAGATTCTATTAATTATCATTATTACTATTTTCCTTTAAAAGCTGTTTATATGTCTGTGATGATTAACACATATCCCAAGATGTGTGTTTTAGCTTCTTTTACGTGTTACATGTATGTGCCTTTTATATATTTATAAGTCTCTTAAAATTAATCCCGAGCAATATTTACATAATATATTAGTTGTTTAATTAATGGTAAGAAGTTCTCTATTAATAATTCATGATTGTCATTTTGCTTCATTCACGCACTAGCCATGAATATTTATGATCATTTACTGCATTACATACATGATAGCTGCTTGTAACAGAATCATTATTGCTCAGGTTCATAAATATATAAATATATGCCACACTAGATTCCTTAATCAATATTGTAAAGTTAAACATGCTTTGCTATTGATAAGTGTAAGTGTAATTTTATGAATTACTATAAAAATGAAAAGCATGTTAAAACACAAGAAGTTATAATACTGTACATAATTTCAATCATGTTGAACGCATAACATCACCATTTCTGTTATTTAAACCCGATAGGCATATCGTTTTGTTTCTTCTCCTGTCAAATTTTATAGAATATCACAGACAATTATAATCATACTTTTCACAACTACTACCTTTAAGATCTTTCTTTAACTGCAATACTCGTACAATATTTATCAAATTTTATGCAAAAATAGAGATATTTTACTTATAAGGTTTTCTTATCTATTATTGCTTATAAGTTTTCTCTTTAACAGTATATGTTGCAATCTATTGTTCAATGAAAATGTGAAACAGCTGTCCTATGACATAATATCATTTGCTATGTCATCTTTTAACCTTTGTTTTTAGAAACCACATTATTCTGTGTATCCCCCATCCACCCCACTAACCTTCCTACTAACAAAATATCCCTACTTCCATTAACATCACCTCTATTCTAGAATTTCATGTTGGTTAATCTGTCTATATGTTATTGCTTGTATGTGTGTACCTTTGTTTATCTCTCTGTATGTGTGTACCTTTGTTCATCTCTCTGTATGTATGTACCTTTGTTCATCTCTCTGTATGTATGTACATTTGTTCATCTCTCTGTATGTGTGTACCTTTGTTCATCTCTCTGTATGTTTGTACCTTTGTTCATCTCTCTGTATGTATGTACACTTGTTCATCTCTCTGTATGTGTGTACCTTTGTTCATCTCTCTGTATGTTTGTACCTTTGTTAATCTCTCTGTATGTATGTACATTTGTTCATCTCTCTGTATGTTTGTACCTTTGTTCATCTCTCTGTATGTTTGTACCTTTGTTCATCTCTCTGTATGTGTGTACCTTTGTTCATCTCTCTGTATGTATGTTCATTTGTTCATCTCTCTGTATGTGTGTACCTTTGTTCATCTCTCTGTATGTTTGTACCTTTGTTCATCTCTCTGTATGTGTGTACCTTTGTTCATCTCTCTGTATGTTTGTACCTTTGTTCATCTCTCTGTATGTATGTACATTTGTTAATCTCTCTGTATGTATGTACATTTGTTCATCTCTCTGTATGTTTGTACCTTTGTTCATCTCTCTGTATGTATGTACATTTGTTAATCTCTCTGTATGTATGTACATTTGTTCATCTCTCTGTATGTGTGTACCTTTTTCATCTCTCTGTATGTATGTACCTTTGTTCATCTCTCTGTATGTATGTACATTTGTTCATCTCTCTGTATGTGTGTACCTTTGTTCATCTCTCTGTATGTTTGTACCTTTGTTCATCTCTCTGTATGTATGTACATTTGTTAATCTCTCTGTATGTTTGTACCTTTGTTCATCTCTCTGTATGTATGTTCATTTGTTCATCTCTCTGTATGTGTGTACCTTTGTTCATCTCTCTGTATGTTTGTACCTTTGTTCATCTCTCTGTATGTATGTACATTTGTTAATCTCTCTGTATGTATGTTCATTTGTTCATCTCTCTGTATGTATGTACATTTGTTCATCTCTCTGTATGTTTGTACCTTTGTTCATCTCTCTGTATGTTTGTACCTTTGTTAATCTCTCTGTATGTATGTACATTTGTTCATCTCTCTGTATGTGTGTACCTTTGTTCATCTCTCTGTATGTTTGTACCTTTGTTAATCTCTCTGTATGTGTGTACCTTTGTTAATCTCTCTGTATGTGTGTACCTTTGTTAATCTCTCTGTATGTGTGTACCTTTGTTAATCTCTCTGTATGTTTGTACCTTTGTTAATCTCTCTGTATGTATGTACATTTTTTCATCTCTCTGTATGTTTGTACCTTTGTTCATCTCTCTGTATGTTTGTACCTTTGTTCATCTCTCTGTATGTATGACAGATAAGAACAGAAAAGGTTTGTTACACATATGCTTGACAGTGTCAAATTGTCTGTTAAATAGTTACCGTGTCACCATGGTTACATTGTCCAATTACCTGATATATTCTACATGAGTATTACAAGTTTGTATAAAATATAAAAACAGTATCATCTTCGTGTAACGATTGTCCCGACCTTTATTTATAAATTTAAATCTATCTTTAATTATTAGATTAAAGGCGCATAAAGATAACAGTTGTTTGTCATTTGCAAGAACTATACCTGTACCAATGTCTGAAAACATTTCTTTTCAGATTTGCCCATCTCTAACAACGAACAGTGCTGGAAATGTGAGTATCACAGGTCTGATTGTAAATTCTACAGCTTCTTACACCTGCATTACCGGATATACAATAAATGGAACTGAAAACCCACGAATCTGCTTGTCAGATGGGACGTGGAGCGGAAATGGCAGCTATACATGCGAGCTCGTAGGTATGTTGACTCAAAGGGTTTATGGTAAAGCAATGATAAACTTGCTACACGACAATGTTGAAAGGGTCAAGATCGGTCAAGTTATGTTCTAATTAAAACAACAACTAAAACAACATGTTTAACATCCGTCTTCTTCGTATTTTACAATGACAATTTCTTGGTTATAGTTTATTTTTAAAACAAGGTCTTTGCCTCAGTGGGAAACGCCACACCAATCTGACTAATTGTTTAATAGCTACAGGCCTTCTGGTAAACATTTATAGAAATTATTGTACTTTTTTTCGTATGTTTTAGTGTAGACTGTGGTCTTCTGGATACGCCAGGCGGAGACATACACCTATATTGATGGATAACGATAAGAAAACTATTCTAGCACCTACCGTGTTAATAATATCCATCTACATTTCTCGGATGGTTTGAACATGTTTTTAAGTTAACATTTTATTTGTTGTACCTTTGCTGCAGACTGTGGTACACCAGTTATACCAAACGGAAACGTCGTCCAGGAGACAATCCAAGGAACACTGTATGGGGACACTGTCGACTATACGTGTAATGACGGCTATAATTCTTCAAACTCTCAAATAGTGTGTCAAGCAGATGGGGAGTGGTCCAGCTCCACTTGTACAAAAAAAGGTAAGCATCCTCTTTTTACAATGCACTCATAGAATATATCGATTTGATATTTATAATCAAATGATTTTTTTTGCATTTCTTTTAATCAATTTTTAATTTTAAAAGCCAAATATCGTGCGATGTATGGTTTGAAAAAAATGAAGTCAGACTTTTGTTCAAAGTATTGTAAGGTCTCTCTGTATGTCGTTTCTTTGCCTAATCAATGAAATGCTGGTCCTAGACAATGCCCAACTTAACTGCACAAGACAAAATAAAATAGTGTCTGAACTGTACATTCATTTATTAAATAGACTCGATTTTATGTTATGAAATGTTGTTGTTGTGTTTTTCTTTTGATATTTAATCACTTCATCGATTTGGCAAGCCAGTATAGTGTAATTGGTGTTATGAATGTGAAAGTCTAATCTTTCGTTCAATGGGCTTTAAGATTCCTTTTTACATGAGCATGATTTTCGCCAAGAAAACATGTTTACAGTCTAAAAGTATGTCCATGTCTATTTGTTCTCATTTTTCTCAACAGTCGAATAAAACGATATTTTAGTTATAAATAGCACAGATGTGTTTGTAAAGGTTTTT